>CM062808.1:449171218-449728264 GCA_031772625.1 Pinus tabuliformis | reverse complement strand
TATATTAATATATTATATTATTTTATTATTATTATTATTATTAATTATATAAATTAGTTATTTAATTTATTATTTAATATTAATTATTGTATTTTTATTAATATATTTTTAATTATTAATATATAATATTAATTATAATAGTTTTATTATTATTAATTAAATTAATTATTTATTTAATTATATTGATTATTATTAATTGTTTATTATTTAGATTTTATATTATTATTCCTCAATATATTTTATATTATTATTATAACGAATTAAATGATATTAATTATATTAATTATGTTAATTATATTATTATTAATAAAATAATAATAATAATATTAATCTATTCATTTTGAAAATCTATACCTAGACCTCAATGGAAAAGAAAGACTTGAAGGCACAAGAAAGGAGAGGGATAACTTACCTGCTCAGGTCTTTAACCAGAGGATGCGCTTGCGTTTTTTTATTTCCTTGATCAAGGGCAGCCAGCTCCGCTAATCTCCATGCCATTATCTCTGTTCATATTATGAGGATGCTTGATAATTTCAAGCGCTTCTCTGATTTTCCGTCTCTGTTGCTGCTCTTCCCTAGCGATAATTGATGCGCCTTCCAGACATATATGGTGTTTAGTTTTTAAGGAGTGCTCTGGCTAGGGCTGAAGTCGAGATCTTTCGTTCTTAATATCCGCGCCATGTTCCTTAAGTCTTGTCTGGAGGGAGCGACCTGTTTCACCAATGTAGCATTTTCCACACGAACACTCTATTTTATAAACTCCTTTAAGCTGTTGCTTGTCGATATCATCTTTTACGGACTTCAAGCTTTGTCTGATCGTACCTGGGGCTGAGAAATGAGTGATAATGTTTTTCTTTTTTAGGATTTTGGCGATTTTGTCCGTAATCCCCCTGGATATACGGTAGAAAAACAATACCACAATTAGGCTGGTCTTGAGCCTTAGGTTCATGAGACATCAACTTCTTTTCAGCTTTCTCTATGGCCTTTTTAATTAACTTCTGTTCCTTGTAGCCTATACTTTTAAAGTTAAGATTAGATGCTTCTTCTCTTCTTCCAGATGCTCTGAGTCGGAAATTCGAAGGGCTCTGATGGCAAGCGTGTTTAGAACACCAACCTTCTGCGCAGGTGATGGTGGGAATCAGCATGGAGGTAACTCTCTGTGTGGGTTGGTTTCCTGAAAACCTTATGGCAAAGAGCCATCATCTTTTCTGATGATAAGAACGTCTAAAAATGGAATGCTTTTGTTTTCTTCAAGTTCCATTGTAAACTTAATATCTGGAGAGATCGAATTTAAGTGAGAGAAAAACTTTTCGAGTTCTGCCTTACCATGGGTCCATTTTATATTGGTGTCATCCACAAATCGCTTCCACCAGGCTGGTTTCAAATGGTATGAATTCAAGGCCTTCTTTTCAAAGTATTCCATGTATAGGTTGGCCACTATGGTGAAAGGGGGGACCCATTGCCACACCGGACGTCTGTTCATAAAATACTCCTTGGAAGGTGAACACAGTCGATCTTAAGCAGATCTCAGCCAACTTTGCAGTCTGTGGATCAGCAACTTCTTTTATACCCTGAATGCTTCATTAAGAGGGATCTTAGTGAATAGGGAAAACCACGTCGAAGCTTACAAGGATATCATCATGCTCTAATTTCTCATTTTAATAAGATTCACAAAGTCCTGGGAATCCTTGATGAAAGAATCAATGTTTCCGACAAGGGGCTTAAGAATTTTTGCAACATATTTCGCAAGCTCATAGGTTGTTTTGCAAATATATTCCTCTCGCATTCTAATCTAATGGTAGCCTGATCGAAGGTTGCAGTTCTAGGAGTAGATATCATTCTCGCTATTTACATTGTTGTTTTTTTTAAAGGTTAATTATGCAACAATATCCTGTAATGCATTAATGATAATTTCCTTTCTGCAAGATATGACATGGGAATATAAATTCTTGTACAAAAATGTTTGAAAGTTCTACTTTGTTGTTTCTTTTTTGTTGCGCAATTGTGATAAATTTTCTTCCCTTACAAGTCCTATGGTTCTTGAAATAAGCCAGTTTCCTAACATCTTGCCACCAAAATCATTCTATTAAAAGTTCTGTTAGTTTTTAATAGATTCTGTTAACAAATTCCTTTAACTGTAAAAAGATCCCTCATCGTCTGATTACTAAGGTCCAACTCTTCCGCAACAGAAGAGAAAGATGATAGATGTTGCCATAGTAACTACGGTATTTCTCTTTAGGTGTTCAATTGAATATACACATTTCTTGTCCTGTTGGTAATTAATTTCCAGCGATTGAACGAAGTTCATTCGTTTACTGTCTTGAATTTAAAGTTGCATGTCTGAAATAATTACAACTATTTGCAGTAGTTTCAGTTCATATATTTGTATGTCTTGATTGTTTACCCTTTTAAAGGTCTTGGGACTGTTACTAGTAGTCGGTGAACTGCCTAGCTTCGGGAACTAACACGATTCCTTAATCAAAAGTCACAATTTATAGAAACCTAGTCACCTAATCACCACTCTAGGTATGTAGTGCTTCAACTATACAGATTATTTACCATTTTGATGTTTAATTCTAGAACATTACTTGTTCAAATGTTTCTTTGTACTCTTCTTACTTACTTCTACAGGGTGACCAACTAACCCTGATTGTAATTTTAGACAAGAAATTCTAGCCTCTTCTTTCTTACTTCTATAAGGTGACCACGATTGTAATTTCAGACAAGAAATTCTACATGTATTTAATCATTTTTGTTTTCTGTAACTATCCTAATCACAAATTTCTTTTATGAAAACATTTTGTACAAATAAACAATGAGTTCTCTGAACCATTGTTCCTAACAACCATTCTTTCATCATTTCTGATGCAGGAGCATCCAGACACCTCAATGAAAAAAAAATGAGGAAGAAGACATGTGGATGACCACACGACAACCAGGCCAACCACAACTAAATTCTGTTCAAGAAACTAATTTTAGTTAAAAAACCAGTTAAAACTGAATGTATGTATAAAGAACTTAAAGATTCATGAGTGAATCAAGAAGAAAAAGAAGAAAAGAGAAAAACATGTGCGTATGAGAGAGGGCAAAATGTAGTTGCTGGAGAAATTCTGGATTAAGGCTGAAATGCCTTAAATTGTAACCTGAGATTGTAAATAATAAAAATGTGTTTTTTGTGAATTTATACGGGAACGAGTCTTTGAGAATTTAAGTCTCTGTGTTTTTTTATTATAATTTTTGTTTGAATTGTTGGCGTTTTGTGAAGTCCGCCAATGCTGTGGAAAAGATCTGCAGCCTACCGTCGGGATTGCTTGAGGACTCAGTAAGCTACAGGACTGTCTATGGTTCTTCTGTTTATGATTTCATATTTTAAGAAAAAATTTGCACATGAGAATGCTAATACGAAGCCGAAGAATTTGCAGACAGCGAAGCCTGTGAAGGCGGGGCTAAGCAAGATATCAGATATTGTGGTGGATTACGACGATATCAACAAGCAGGATCTTGGTTTGAAATCAAGAAATGAGAAAAGCCTGACACCGTTTAATACATCTGATAATCACGAGGCTGACAATTCTAGATTCAGCCCCAGAAAATTTACTATTTATCGCTATAATGATAACATTGGTGCTTACAGAATTGATATAAAGTTTCAGAGATTATCTGACCCTATTGGGTATGATAGTGGGCACCGCAATAAGTAAGAAAATCAAACACAAGGGTATGAGCCTGGGAAGCAACATAGTCTGGAAGATGGTGGCCATAAAGATCTGTTGGATGCTTACAGCAACAGAGGACGAAAAAGGGCTATCACTAATTGTTCTGCTTGTGATGAAAATGTGCGAGATTTATGTTGTGATTATGAGATTGAATATGAATGTTCTAATGATGATGAACATGTTACAGGTCTTGCTGCAAATCGGAAGCAACTGCCTGGCCAGAGATGTTTTTTTTCTTGTGGTTGGATCAGTAGGAAGTGCTGCATAGTCATGTTGACAAGACTGTGAGAAGTCTCCAAATGGCTTCATGGGCCCATAGCCCACAGGTCCCAAGATCGAGGTCATAAAAATATTGGAAACGAAGAGACCCAGATTTCGTTTTCATCAAGTGGTATCAGAGCGGGAAAGATTTCCTGCGGAAAGGGGTTTATGGATGTGAAGAAAAGAGGTACGAAGAAAGATGAGGTACATTTTGTTGAATATTTGTAAGCTTGTAAAGGTGAGAAGATTGCAGCAAACCTGGAGCAAGAGTGCTCATTGGTTCGAGAGGAGAGAACCGCGGAGATGCCGAGAGGACTAAGCTCAGCAGAGAAGCTTGGTAGGGCATCTAGTAGCAGGGAGGACTTGCTATGGCAGAGGTTTGGTTGCAGCTCACAGAAGGCAGTTCCACTGACGAAGTGAAACAGTGGGTAGAATTGCAAATTGCGAAGGAAACGCATATGACCAGGAGGTCATAATTTTGTACCTCGGGAGCATATGACCAGGAGGTCATAATTTTTGTACCTCGGGAGTCTGATGCAGGAGCATCCGGACACCTCAATGAAAAAAAAATGAGGAAGAAGACACGTGGACGACCACACGGACAACCAGGCCAACCACAACTGAATTCTGTTCAAGAAACTAATTTTAGTTAAAAAATCAGTTAAAACTGAATGTATGTATAAAGAACTTAAAGATTCATGAGTGAATCAAGAAAGAGAAGAGAAAAACCTGTGCGTATGAGAGAGGGCAAAATGTAGTTGCTGGAGAAATTCTGGATTAAGGCTGAAATGCCTTAAATTGTAACCTGAGATTGTAAATAATAAAAATGTGTTTTTTTTGTGAATTTATACGGGAACGAGTCTTTGAGAGTTTAAGTGTCTGTGTTTTTTATTATTATTTTTGTTTGAATTGTTGGCGTTTTGTGAAGTCCACCAATGCTGTGGAAACGATCTGCAACCTACCGTCAGGATTGCTTGAGGACTCAGTAAGCTACAAGACTGTCTATGGTTCTTCTGTTTATGATTTTCATATTTTAAGAAAAAATTTTGCACATGAGAATGCTAATACGAAGCCGAAGAATTTGCAGACAGCGAAGCCTGTGAAGGCGGGGCTAAGCAAGATATCAGATATTGTGGCGGATTACGACGATATCAACAAGCAGGATCTTGGTTTGAAATCAAGAAATGAGAAAAGCCTGACACCGTTTAATACATCTGATAATCACGGGGCTGACAATTCTAGATTCAGCCCCAGAAAATTTACTATTTATCGCTATAATGATAGCATTGGTGCTTACAGAATTGATATAAAGTTTCAGAGATTATTTGACCCTATTGGGTATGATAGTGGGCACCGCAATAAGCAAGAAAATCAAACACAAGGGTATGAGCCTGGGAAGCAACATAGTCTGGAAGATGTGGCCATAAAGATCTATTGGATGTGCTTACAGCAACAGAGGACGAAAAAGGGTTGTCACTAATTGTTCTGCTTGTGATGAAAATGTGCGAGATTTAAGTTGTGATTATGAGATTGATATGAATGTTCTGATGATGATGAACATGTTACAGGTCTTGCTGCAAATCGAGAAGCAACTGCCTGGCCAGAGATGTTTTTTTTCTTGTGGTTGGATCAGTAGGAAGTGCTGCGCAGTCATGTTGACAAGACTGTGAGAAGTCTCCCAATGGCTTCATGGGCCCATAACCCACAGGTCCCAAGATCGAGCTCATAAAAATATTGGAAACGAAGAGACCCCAGAATTCGTTTTCATCAATTTCTTTACTGAATGTTGATAAATAAATATTTCCAACAGAGTATACCAAACCTTTTCCTTATTCATATTTATTTAGTCAGAAACCTCCTCTTACACAGACATATAAAAATATATAGTAGGGCAATTTAGTGAGAAACCTCCTCTTACACAGAGATATAAAAATATATAGTAGGGAAATTTCAGAACTTATCTGCATCTTGATAATCCATTCCGAAAACATAAATGATAATTGTAAAGATAATAATAAGTAAACATAAATGGGGTTGTGGACAATAGGAGGGGAAGATAAATGGGAAATGACTCTTGCTAGTCTAGTGGTAGTAGTTTTTGCAGCGAAGCTCGTGGTGGTCTTTCAATGATAGACACATAAATTCTGTAATAAATTTTCCATGGTCTAATGAAACTTCTTTTTTGTTCTGAAAGTTATAGAAATTCAGGCCATATTTTGAAAAAACTTGGCAAGGATTTTTGTAAATCCAAGTTACAACATTGTGTAATGAATTTTCCATAGTGTAACGAGACTGTTTTTGCTAAGTTATGGAAATTCCGGCCATATTTTGAAAAAAATGGCGAGGATTTTTGTAAATTCAAGTTACAACATTGTGTAATGAATTTGTCATAGTCTAATGAGACTTTTTTTTTGCTTTAAAAGTTATGGAAATTTCGGCCATATTTTGAAAAAAATTGGCAAGGATTTTTGTAAATCCAAGTTACAGCATTGTGTAATGAATTTTCCATAGTCTAATGACACTGTTTTTTTTCTTGCTCTGAAAGTTATGGAAATTCCTACTATATTTTGAAAAAATTTGGCAAGGATTTTTGTAAATCCAAGCTACAACATTGTGTAATGAATTTGCCATAGTCTAACGAGACTGTTAAGTTATGGAAATTCGACCCATATTTTAAAAAATTTGGGAAGGACTTTTGTAAATCCAAGTTATAGTTGTCAAACTTCAAGATTTTAGGTTATGGAAATTCTGGCCATATTTTAAAAAATTTGGCAAGGTTTTTTTAAATCCAAGTTATAGTTCTCAAACTTCAAGATTTTAGGTGCCTGAGGACACTTTTGTTTGCTCTGAAAGTTCTGAAAATTCCTGCAATATTTTGAAAAAAATGGCAAGGATTTTTGTAAATCCAAGTTATAGTTGTCAAACTTCAAGATTTTAGATGCCTAAAAAATTTTTAATAGTGCTGAATCTATTTTCACCATCAAAAACATGATTCAAACATGGCCTCCACAATTTTTTTTTATTTTTTTGACCAGATTCAAGTCACTTTTGACCGTCCTCACAATTCCTACACAATTCCTTCATGTAAACACCAATGAATTTTCCCTCTTCACTGTCGCTCGTCCTGGGACCGCCCTGATTTTGACTCTCGGTCATCTTAGGGCGGTGGTGAGTGAAAATTCAGCGGAGATGCCGTGACCTGTTAGAAATCTGCAGTTTTCTAAATCTAAATGTGACCCGATTAATTAAGACATAAATAAATCATTCTATAATTGAAGCATTAAAGCGTTAAAAGCATTAAAGCATTAAAGCATGCATTAAAGCATTAAAGCGTTGAATTGGTATATGATGGACGTACCAGATTAAGAGTTAAATGATATATATAAAGGATTGGGTCCTCTCTCTCCCCACAAGAGTTGTATTCTTCTCCATCAAGAAACACATAAGGAAGTGAGGGCAAGAGGAGAGAAACCGAATTCTGAGAAGAAGACAGAAGACAGAAGATGGCAGCCATTACATCTTCCGCTGTTAGTCAAGGTATGTCATCTTAAACAACATATTAAGTTCTGAATGTGAAATATTTGGTATTGATGATCTTTGGGCTGTTAGTAGCTATATTTTACATTTGGTATCAGAGCCACAATCAATAACTGAATATTTCCTATGATTGCAATTGATCTGTTAGTCAAGAATGTGTCAATAATTTCAATCTGGATTGAAGGGAAGAACGCACTGCATTTGCACATTTATTTTGATCATGAAGGATTAAATATTTGAAGAGTTTTGATGGTCAAACTTATTTGATTCTTGATGATGAAACGTTGACTTTACACGGAAGTGTATGCTTGCATTAAAGTTTTGCAGTGTTTACAAATTAATGAAGGGAAAATTAATGTGACGCGTAGCAGGGACAAATATTTGAAAGTGTGCATTCTTTAATTGTGTGTGCATGCATGGTTTCAATGCCAAAAATAATTAATGGTAAGCGTAAGTTGCATAGTTCCATCAAATCCGTAAGCGCCCTACTCGCTTAGCATCGTTTCGCTTTTCAAGCATAATTCTTGCCTTCAAAATCCGAGCCGTGTAATTGCGCTGCCTCCAGTGCTTTATGTAATGGCTTGATTCGGTGTTTTGCTTTATGTAATGGCTTGATTCGGTGTTTGCTACTAACCCAATTCGCTTCTAACGACTTGGGCCAAACTATTGTTGAAGAAAACTCGTGGCAAAAATCCTCTGGCTCGCCCTGACGATACAGCAATTCAAACCCCATTGGTTTCGAACTGCCGACATAGTGATCTTGGACTCGGGCAAGTAGGCCTCATGTTTTCTGGCCTTTGCATATCTAAGCTCTCGGCCCTGATCTTCTGCTGAGATTCGTACCCATATTACATAATGAATCTACCGAAGAAGCCGAGTGCTGTAACACTTATTTTAACTGAATTAATGTCGACGGTGTGAAAAAGAGCACAATCTGAGGATTCCTAAAACGACGAAACTCAAATGGGGATATATTCTATTATCAGAACAAGGAAGGTACCTGCGAATTCCTGCAAGGTTATACACAGTGTGTATATATCCATCCTTGTTAAAAAGACAGTGGGCCACCGAACAGATCCGTCAATTGAGGCGACCTTTAGTGACATGTCGAAATATTGCATTTAAAGACCGCATCCCTATTCCCGAACAATTGCTTGTCTCATTTTACATGCATGCGTGAACAATAATGTGAAAACACTTAAAGGGGTCCGTAGTAAAATGAAAATAAAATGTATGATCCTCGGAGACCACGTAACTATGGATAGGGATGCTGGAAACAATCATTGTTTCGACGCAAATAACTTGGGTTCACATACATAATGTTCAATGCATAGGGTCCTGTTATATGTGTTTGCAATTGTTCTATGACTGATTGTTTTGCATAAGGTATGTGTTATAAATTATTTATGCACATGAGATTTATGATTTTGTTAATCACCAAAGTGGTCAAAATCAGAATGTTGTTTTGCATAAAGTATGTGTTATAAATCATTTATGCACATGAGATTTTATGATTTTGTTAATCACCAAAGTGGTCAAAATCAGAATAATCATTTAGTGCATAAGTGACATAATGATTATTGATAGAAATTGCCAGTTATAATAATACCAATTAAAAACTGGCGTCACTAATGATAGAACCTGAGAACTTACCCAAAGGAAAGTCTTGTTCTATAACTAGTTGACATGATGAGGTTTGATAGATATTTTGATTAAATAAATATTGATCATCCAAAGATGTCAGTTCTATTTAATTGAATATATTTATTACCTACTTCTGTTTTGGTATTTAATTATGTTAAGTATAAGATAACATCTACCAAAGGAGTGCTATATTATACTATTATGTCTACATCTGAATCGCATTAGTTATGAGCTTATAGTTATTTCATTTTTGATTTACAGGTTATCTATCTTTCGTATGTTTTGAATCAAATTTAGTTGAAGTTCCTATTGATACATGGTGGCTTGATATTGGTGCTACAACTCATGTTTCCAACAATATGCAGGGATTTCTTACGATCCGAACCATAAATCCAAATGAAGATCGTTTTCTCTTTATGGGAAACGGAATGAAATCTTCAATTGAAGGCATTGGGACTTATCGTCTAATTCTAGAAAGTGGATATGTATTAGACTTATACAATACCGTTTATGTACCTTCATTATCTAGAAACCTTATTTCGTAAGTAAATTGGATATTTCTGGTTTTAGATGTATGTTTGGATCTGGCTGTTTTGATTTATATAAGAATACTGATAATGTTGGTTCTGGTATTCTAATTGATGGTTTATATAAATTGAAACTGAATGACACTTATGCGAATTCCTTGTTGAATGTAGTAAATAATGTTGGATGTAAAGTAGCATGTTGAATGAAAATTCTGCTTTCTTGTGGCATAAACGACTAGGTCATATATCCAAAGAAAGAATGATGAGATTAGTAAGCAATGAAATTTTGTCAAATTTGGACTTTAGTGATCTAGAATTATGTGTGGATTATATTAAAGGTAAACAAACCAAACATAATATGAAAGGAGCCACTAGAAGCAGCAACTTCTTGAAATAATACACGCTGATATTTGCGGACCTATGGACACTCCAGCCTTTAATGGAGAAAAGTATTTCATCACTTTCATTGACGATTTTTCCCGGTATAGTTATTATGTCTATTTGCTTCATGAAATAATCTCAATCTGTGAATGTCCTTGAGACGTTTGTAAAGGAAGTTGAGAGGCAATTAGATAAAAAGGTGAAAATCATAAGGTCTGATAGAGGTAGTGAATATTATGGTAAATATAATGAGTCAGGCCAATGTCCAGGTCCATTTGCAAAATTCCTCGAAGTCATGGCATTGTGTGCGCAATACACAATGCCAGGTACACCACAGCAAAATGGTGTAGCAGAAAGGCGCAATAGGACGTTAATTGATATGATTAGAAATATGATGCCAGATTCTACACTACCTAAGAATTTGTGGTCGTATGCTCTCAAAACCGCTAATTATTTGTTGAATAGGGTTCCTAGTAAAGCTGTTCAAAAGACTCCTTTTGAGTTATGGACTAATAGGAAACCTAGCTTAAGACACCTGCATGTTTGGGGTTGTCCAGCGCGAAGCGAGAATTTATAATCCACATGAAAAGAAAATTAGATTCTCGAACGATCAGTGGGTATTTTTAGGTTACCTGAGAAATCTAAAGGGTATGTGTTTTACTGTCCTAAATCATAGTCCAAGAATTGTAGAAACTGGTAATGCAAGATTCATTGAGAATGGTGAAGTCAGTGGGAGTACTAGAAGAGAAATAGTAGAAATAAAGGAAACAAGGGTAAATGATTACATTCCCTAGAATAGATCCTCCATCTACTATTACTCCAAATGTTGTTCCAGCTGTTGTAGAACAACATGATGATAATGAACAACATATAAAGGAAGAAGTACTTCTGAAGGAAATGACTTACATAATGCTGATATGCATGAACCACAACAAGTAGCATTAAGAAGACCTCAAAGAAATCGTAGGTCAGCTATTTCTAATGATTATGTGGTTTATATGCAAGAATTAGATTATGATATTGGAATCAATAAGGATCCAGTTTCGTTTTCACATGCTGTAGAAAGTAAAGAGTCAAAGGAATGGATTAATGCCATGAAAGAAGAAATGAAATCCATGCAACATAATGAAGTTTGGGATCTCGTTGAGTTACCACATGGCTGTAAAAGAGTCGGATGCAAATGGGTTTTTAAAACCAAACACGACTCTAGTGGTAATATTGAATGGTATAAAGCTAGACTTGTTGCTAAGGGTTACACTCAGAAAGATGGTGTTGATTACAAGGAGACATTTCTCCTGTTTCGAAAAAGGACTCACTAAGAATAATAATGGAGATCTGAATGGAGATCTTGATGAGATATGGATCAACCTGAAGGAGTCTGTAGATGCAAGTGTGAGAAGTCTATATGGTATAACAAGCAGGCATGGATTATGTTCAATACCAGTTAAGGTTTAAGGAAAATTGTTGATCACTGGATCAAAGATCAAGCAGTATTTTTTAGGTATGTGATGAATCGTAATAAAACGAGACAAGGAATAAACTTAAACTATGATAATAAGAAGTAACAAGCATTAGCTTAATATTAAATATACATGATTACATCTGTTGCATATAAATAATATGGATACAATTTGATTTTATAATTTTTAATAAAAGTGAATCTAATTGGAGATGAAAATAAGATGTTATGCACAGTTTATTGTTGTAGATTTTATTGATGGAACAATCTTGCTTGTTAAATGATAATGTATAATGATATTCATGGGAGAATATATAAATTATCTCTGCAAGATTTTATTAAAGACATGGGTTTATGTAGTAGTGATGGCGAATTGTTCTATTTTGTGTGTGGATGATACATAGATAATAATAAATAAGTATTATGTACTTATTTATGTTTGGGAGGTGCAAACATATTGGAAGTTTATTATGCAATATTGTTGCTTCATAACAATAAAATTTATTAATATTATAATACAATATTTATTTCTGACATCAATTTAATTTGTGGCTTTTGAAGCCACAATTCATGCATTATGTTGCGGAATTTATTTCGGACTTGCAATTGTCGACACCATTAGCAAGCCGCTGAAATTTATTGTGATACTCTGCAGCAGTATTTTTCTCAAAGAACGACAAGTACTCTAAAGGTGCCAAACACATAGATCTGAAGTATCTTGTTGTGAAAGATGAGGTTCAGAAACAAAGAGTGTCAATCATGCACATCAGGACAGAACTTATGGTTGCAGACCCTTTGACGAAAGGGTTACAACCAAGACAATTTAAAGAACATGTTCAAAGAATGGGTCTTGGTTGTATTAATAATAATTGATGTATGACATTCTGAGCTCTTTTATGTGTTTCTGATATACAATTATGTGTCTCTTGTTTTAATATAGTAGTAATATTTTATGTAATTTTAAACAAGAAAGAGTCTTATAAAGATATTATGTTTAATCATTATGATATAAGACATTATGTGGACCATTATACTTTGGTGATTAACAAAATCATAAATCTCATGTGCATAAATGATTTATAACACATACTTTATGCAAAACAACATTCTGATTTTGACCACTTTGGTGATTAACAAAATCATAAATCTCATGTGCATAAATAATTTATAACACATACCTTATACAAAACAATCAGTCATAGAACAATTGCAAACACATATAACAGGACTCTATGCATTCAACATTATGTATGTGAACCCAAGTTATTTGCGTCGAAACAATGATTGTTTCCAGCATCCCTGTCCATAGTTACGTGGTCTCCGAGGATCATACATTTATTTTCATTTTACTACGGACCCCTTTAAGTGTTTTCACATTATTGTTCACGCATGCATGTAAATGAGACAAGCAATTGGAATAGGGATGCGGTCTTTAAATGCAATATTTCGACATGTCACTAAAGGTCGCCTCAATTGACGGATCTGTTCGGTGGCCCACTGTCTTTTTAACAAGGATGGATATATACACACTGTGTATAACCTTGCAGGCATTCGCAGGTACCTTCCTTGTTCTGATAATAGAATATGATCGAGTTGTAAAAATGAAAGGGAGCATCTTGAAACAAATGCTGTGAGTGGGTAACAAATTGATATTTAACAAACTTGATTGAAATGATTCAAGATGCCGTGAATAAATCGGAAATAAATTGCAAAGGACTATAAATGTGCGTACTTTCTTAGAAAATTAGGGGCCGTAGTTTTTGGAGCGAGAGAAATCGAAATCGCCGTATAAAATGGGAGATAAAAAGTTGAAAGCTCCTGGTGGTCTTGCAGCGATAGAAGCGGAAATTGCGGAGTGAAAGGTGAACGAAGTTGCCCTATTGACCGCTCGTCGTCGTGGGTCAGTGGGGTAAGTGAAGCGGACGTATTGACTTTCTCTCATCTTGGGGCAGTGGTGAGTGAGAAGTCACCAGAGATGCCCTGACAGAGCGGGAAAAGAAAAGGGAGAATCTTGATATGGATGCTCTGAGTGGGTAACAAATTGAGTAAATTGGAAAATTTTGAAAAAGAAAATTAGAGGAAGATAAATGAGGTGTGGGAGACTAAAACTCGTGAGTTGTAGAAATTAGAGAAAGATAAATCATAACATATCGAGTTTATAACATATTTAATTGTATAATGTTGGTTTATGATAACAACATACAAGTTTGCGGAGTAAATACAAAAAGAAGTTTTATTTATTTAACATATTTTTGGTTTATTTTTATTTTTATTTATTTATTGTATCTCTTTTATTTACTATGGTATTTGGTCCAAAAACTTGATATGGAATTAGATATTGATTTATAATCATATTTAATATATTTTTATTTATTTACTATACTTCGTTTATATTTGTTTGTTTACCATATTTTTTTATAACTTTTTTATATTTATTTATTTATCATATTTCTAGTTTATTTATATTTTTATTTATTTAGCAGACGTCTCGAGTAAATATAAAAGACGTTTTATTTATTTACCATACCTCTAGTTTATCTGTGTTTTTATTTATCTAGTATACCTCTTTTTTGAGTGTTCCGAGACCTCTTTATATTTAAACTTATATTGAATGTTTACGTTGTTTTACATGAAATCTATCCCCATACTAGTCTGAGGAGAGCTTGATGTAATGGTGATGATAGTCATGTTTATTTTAGAATAAGATTTTAATATTTTAAATTAGTTATCTATAATTATGAAGTGAGTGATATATTTTAATTTCCACAAATATTTTAAAATAGCTATAAAATAAAAATTAAACTTTATCTCAAAAAAAGTTGTGCCCTTTCTACTCTTTTAATTAAATTGATTAATAAAAAAAAATTATATATACTCATATCTATTTACATATTTATAAAAAAACCTACTTTTATAGCGTGAAGCCTCGCAGCAATAACACGGAAGGAAGAGATATAGAAATCGCCGTGTTGAACGGGAGAAGAGAGGGGTGAAGGAAGAAGTTGCGGTATTGACTGCTGGTCTTGCAGCGATAAACGCGGAAATTGCCGTACAAACGCGGAAACTGCCGTATAGAGCGGGAGATAGAAAGATAAAGTAACTCGACCTAAGGATTCTTGGGTGGGTGGTGAGAGTGGGAAAAGACAAGTGACAAGCCACCAGAAATGGTGTAACAGAGTGGGAAAAGACAATGGCCTGTGGGTAAAAATTTGACTGTGAAGACAATGGCGTGTGGGTAAGATGTCATTGGAAAAAATTACATTCACATAAAATTAAAAACGTTGTTTAATGTTTTATACTTTACCATTTAGATTTAAGTTGAGGTGGTGTATTTACTTTATAATGGTATAGAGTATAGTTTTTGATAGAAAATAATGGAAATTTCAGTATGATTTTGTTTCTAATTTCATAAATATTTTTGGAAATTTAAGTTATAGTTGTTAAGCTTTAAGATTTTTGGTTTCTAGTTATTTTTGTTGTTGTTGAATCTATTTCCACCTCAAAAACAAGATTCAAAAAACAAGATTCAAGCATTCTTCATGTCAAATTTTTGAAAAAAATGGCCACATTCCAGACTACTACCATGACACATCGTTTACATTCTCATGCTTAAAACACAAATTTCATTAAATTTGGAAGTATTCAATGGATCTAGAATTTAGAACTTTAACTAGATTAAGTTTTTTCAAGATGAGGAATTAGAAAGTCACTTAGTTCACTAATTTTAATGTAGATATTCACCTTTTTTGTGTAAAAATTATCATGATAAACTTATAAAAAAAAATTATATAAACTTGCTAAAGCAAATCTTTCACGTCTTAATCTTGGATTCCTTACATTATTTATTTTAATAGTTTTTATGGTTTATATTAAAAGATAAGTTTTTTAAGATTATTTTATGAAAATAATGATGTGTATTTTACTATATTTTTCCATTTAATTATAATCAGATATAGTAAATATCATGTATGTGTTAAGCTACAATTACTATTAAGAAAGTGTTGGCACAATTTAAAAGTCTATTGCCTTTGCAACACTAATAATATGGTTGAAGATTAAAAAACTCTCATAGATCATCCAGTTTATACTCATATTGGAATTAAATTTCAAAATATTTGTGACGCTACCAACCTTCTTAATTATTTAACTAAACAAAATTATGATGATCTTGAAACACTTCTTCTAATACTTTTTGAGCATATTAACAATAAAATTTGAAATAATTTTTAGTAATATATTTTTACCTTATTATATACCATTTTTTATCTTAGTGGATGATAATCATCATTATCACCATCATAATTACATACTATTGTAGGAAGTTTGCACCATTTTAGAGTCAAGGAGAAATAAAAGTAGTATCAAACTAAATGTTGAATGTGAGTAGTAGCATAATTTATTTTATTTATTATTTGTACTTTTATGTTAATAAAAAAGTTGATTGAGGCTTGCTTAATGAATAATAGATTAATATGCAAGATACATATTAAGTATAAAGTTATTTAATGAGAAATGATCTTAGCGATGTGTCCAATATATACCATTATTTAGAACTTTAACTAAATTAAGTTTTTTCAAAATGAAGAATTAGAAAGTCACTTAGTTCACTAATTTAATGTAGATATTCACCATTTTTTGTGTAAAATTATCATGATAAAATTTATAAAACAAATTTATATAAACTTGCAAAAGCAAATCTTTCACATCTTAATTTGGATTCCTTACATTAACTATTTTAATATTTTTTATGGTTTATATGAAAAGATAAGTTTGTTAAGGTTATTTTATGAAAATAATGGTGTGTGTTACTATTATTAACCCATTTAATTATAATCCGATATAGTACATATCATGTATGCGTTAAGTTATGATTATTACTAAAGGAGTGTTAGCACAATTTAAAAGTCTATCACCTTTGCAACACTAGTAATATGGTTGAAGATCAAAAAAACTCTCATAGATCATCCAGTTTATACTCATATTGGAATTAAATTTCAAAATATTTGTGATGCTACCAACTTTCTTGATTGTTTAACTAAACAAAATTACGATGATCTTGAAACACTTCTTTTAATGCATTTTGAGCATAACAATTAAATTCAAAATAACTTTTAGTAATATCTTTTTACCTTCTTATATACCTTATTTGGTCTTAGTGGATGATAATCATCATTATCACCATCATAATTACATACTATTGGGAAGTTTGCACTATTTTAGAGTTGAGGAGAAAAAAAAATTAGGATCAAATTAAATGTTGAATGTGAGTAGGAGATTGAGGCTTGCTTAAATAGTAATAGATTAATATATATCATAAAGTTATTTAATGACAAATGATCTTAGTAATGTGTCCAATATATACCATTATTTAGAACATTAACTAGATTAAATTTTTTCGAAATGAGGAATTAGAAAGTCACTTAGTTCAATAATTTTAATGTAGATATTCACCATTTTTTGTGTAAAAATTATCATGTTAAAATTTATAAAACAAATTTATATAAACTTGCAAAAGCAAATCTTTCACATCTTAATGTGGATTCCTTACATTATCTATTTTTAATATTTTTATGGTTTATGTTAAAAGATAAGTTTGTTAAGGTTATTTTATGAAATAATGATGTGTATGTTGCTGTTATTAACCCATTTAATTATAATCCGATATATAGTAAAATATCATGTATGTGTTAAGTTATGATTATTACTAAAAAAGTGTTAGCACAATAAAAAGGCTATCACCTTTGCAACATTAGTAATATGGTTGAAGATTTAAAAACTGTCATAGATCATCCAGTTTATACTCGTATTGGAATTAAATTTCAAAATATTTGTGACGCTACCAAAATTCAAGATTGTTTAACTAAACAAAATTATGATGATCTTGAAACACTTGTTTTAATGTTCTTTTAGCATAACAATAAAATTCGAAATAACATTTAGTAATATCTTTTTACCTTCTTATATAGCATATTTGGTCTTAGTGGATGATAATCATCATTATCACCATCAACATTACATACTATTGTAGGAAGTTTGCACCTTTTTAGAGTTGAGGAGAAAATATTTTTCTAAGATCAAATTAAATGTTGAATGTGAGTAGTAGCATAATTTATTATTTGTACTTTTATGTTTAAAACTTGAGGCTTACTTAATGAATAATAGATTAATATGCAAGCTATATATTAAGTATAAAGTTATTTAATGACAAATGATATAGTAATGTGTCCAATATATACCATCATAGATCCATTTTAAGTGTAGATGTAGGGATCAAATTTCTTCACGTGCAAATATTTTGAATGAAAGATATAATGTGCTATTTTTCATTGTTGAAACTGTATTTCTGAATGCTAAATAGAGTATATATATGACCAAATAAAAATTTTAACCATAAAAAATTTTTTCTTATATATAGATATATATGAAGTTGATATTGACATAGATTAGTTAACACAAATCTTCAAATAGTTTCTCTGTATCTCTAGTTGAAATTTTTTGAAAAGTATAAAATTTAAACATCTAATTCACACATTTTATATACTTCTAATTACTTTACAAAATATTCATTTCTTTTATTTTTCTATTTAGAACATAATTTTTACTTTCCCCCCATATTGGGTTGTAAAATGAGCCTCGCATCTCAATTGTTAATCATTTTAATGATCAAAATCAATCATGAATTAGAATAGTAACAAAGTAGTACAATTTGATTATTTTCAAATACAACAAAAAAGAGAGAAAATTGACTAAGATATTTATTACAAATGTTTAGTTTTTATTCCTGTAGTGTTTAAGGATATTATATTGAAAAGAACATATTAACATTCATCTAAAACTTAGATTAGTTACATTATTTCTATTATCATTAACATTTATATTTATGTATTAAATTTGACTCGTGAATAATAGATTTTGCAAAAAAAACTTACCTATAAAGGTATTTAACAATATACTAATATTGTTTTTCTTACTATTATTGACCATAATGATCAAAATCAATCATGAATTAGAATAGTAACAAAGTAGTACAATTTGATTATTTTCAAATACAACAGGAAAGAGAGAAAATTGACTAGGATATTTATTACAAATGTTTAGTTTATATTCCTGTAGTGTTTAAGGATATTATATTGAAAAGAACATATTAACATTCATCTAAAATTTAGATTCCTTACATTATTTCTATTATCATCAACATTTATATTTATGTATTAAATTTGATTGGTGAATAATATTCATCTAAAAATTAGATTCCTTACATTATTTCTATTATCATTAACATTTATATTTATGTATTAAATTTGACTCGTGAATAATAGATTTTGCAAAAAGAAAAACTTACCTATAAAGTTATTTAAGAATATACTAATATTGTTTTTCTTACTATTATTGACCATTTTAAATTGACACTAACTATTTTTCCTACGTTGAGTACAAATTAATTATACTAGTACAATGTTGGCACCACTTCAAAATCTATAAGAGGAAATATTTTATAATTCTAGTTGTGTTGTTCAATGATCAAAATGTTTTTTTTTTATAAATTAGAGTGCAACAAAATAGTGAATTTGATTTATATCAATTATAATAAGGAAAATTAAGGAAAACTCACCTCAAACATTATATCTAGTGTCTAGCATTTATTCATTAAGTGTTTAAATGGTTTATATTAAATAGGATACTAATTAGGTACTCCATTATTTTTTTAATAGACCAAGTTTAGAAGATGTTTTTAAGTGCATTATTGAATTTGATTATGCATATTTGATATGGTGAGAAGTCATGTTGGTCAAATAAAGCTTTGAAAACTTAAATATTTTATGGCTATGTCATGTAATTTTTATAACACATGATTACGTTGAAATATTAAATAATATAAACTCCTCCAAAAATAATATGAAGAGAATATTTGATATTCAACAAATATGGAAAAGTGTGTATGAATGTATATTAACAGATCCTTCAAAAAAAATTACCTTCATGAATCATATAAACCTACTCTTAAGATATTCACTCATGTAGATCAAGAATCGCTTCTACACCATATTTATTTATCTTGGTCTTCTTGCAATGTTATTTCTTTAGCATCCATGCCCACACTATGGTATTAATTTGAATAGAGCCAAGTTCTGTGTCATCAGGATTTGGTACCCAATATTGCTCTAAAACTTTTCCATTGTATTTCCCTGACATAGGCTTCCACCAGTCAACCTTTACATGAAGATTCTCACTTTCAATTATCCCTAAAGATATTGGAGATGGATTTTGCCATCCAAATCATCTCTCCTGCATCCTCATTTCCTGATCTAACTAGCAACATCTTTCCTTTCTCAACATCAATCATCAGATTGAAAGTTGGTTTTGGATTGTTGCATTTGGGTCCAACATATATTGGTTCATCTATCACATTATCAAAATCTCCATCCATAATACTTGACATTACATGAAGTGCATTACGATCAACATCAACAATGTGCCTTGTCCTGGGCCAGAAATCCTCAGAAGATGAATCACTTCCATCTATTATTCTATGATCATTATAGATTCCATCTAATGTATCAAGAACTTTTTCCCAATACACTACTTTATTTTTCCATTCCTTTGTAACAATTGGTGAATCCTCATTCCCAATAGTGTCTTTCCACTTTTTTATGTATGATGTTATCCCTTCCTTTAGTTCTTTTAAATAGACATCATTCTGTTTGGCAGCTAAGAAAGATGGCTTCCCTATGGGAATTATGGGTCAGCCTTCATCATCTATATTCCATAACTCAACTGGTTCTGACCACTCAATATCTCTAATTGATTCTTTGTACCTTAGTACTGGAACATCATTGAGTACAAGAAATTGGAAGTATTGGATATTAAGATGTCCAGCTAGTGCATTTTTTCCCTCCTTGATGTATCCATTAAGGAAACTTTTGAAATCATAGACCTTCTCAATAAGTGTAGGTGGAAACACTTGATTTTCTTCAATTGTGCGATATGTATCCATCATTTCAGGTAAAGAATAAATATCTTTACCTTTTAGGTTGGAAGACATTCTTCCGTAGGTTCCATCTATGTCTTCATGGGTGTGGCCCACAGACAAGAACCCAACCTTAATAGTGATGAAGACACCAAGTGCAGTTAAAAGTGATAGAAACATGAAAAGATAGCGATTCTTATTATCACTTGCTGCATTGTCCAACTGTAACAACAAATGTGGAGGAAGAGGTATAAAATCAACATTTTGACTTTTTGAACTTCCATGAGATATAAAATCATCCTTGTACCCTTGACATTTTGAGTAAATAGAGGTGTCAAGTAATGCATTTGTAAGTGGGCTTCTTGAAATTCCACTTTCATAGAGTAGATCACCATACATATCCATTTGTGGGTCTTCAAGGTCCCTTAAGCACTTTGCAAGAGATGTAATAGTAAATTGTGATCCCATATGGACAAATGGTAAGGAGAAATGACCAAAACCTCCTACCTTATGCCCATGTGTAAGCATACCTGTCAATGACAAACCTAAATTTGTTCCTACAATAGATTTTGATTTGACACGTAGCCTTGGGATTGAAGTCTTTGTTTTGTCCATTTTATCATGGATAATGCTCAAATACTCCTTTGGAAACCGCTCTAACATAATTCTATGGGCATAGTAGCAATATCTTCCACACATAACAATCTTATTATGTTTCTTCAACCTACTTCATGCCTTTTCTTCCAACTCTTTTGTAGTTGCTGACTTCATTTGTGCTTTCAACACAATACATTCATTGCATTTACTGAAGTTGGTGTTCTTTGAAAATGCCACATCTCAAAACATAGTATTCCAGATCTTGCTCATTGTTGACTGTGATATTGATGGGTAACTGAGCTTTTGAAGAGCCTCATTGATCTCTTTTAACAAAGAATTTTGTGTGTAAGTCGAAGGAAGCAATCTTAAAGGAGCAGATGTTCCATCTTCTTCAACTTGACGTGTTTGGTTTGGTGAAAATTTTGAATTATCCATTACAAATTTTGTGTAATATTTCTATGGCTGCCACTGTGTGAGCTCTTGCTTTGCATTTGTTGGTGTTACCATGAATAGCTTTGATATGTCCATGTTGGAAATAATGTTGGTAGTTATAGAATGTGCTTTGAGGAATTTTATGTATCTTACACCATGCTTTCTTACAAATAATATTCCCATTAAATCTCATGTCCTTTACATTTCTAGCAATATGACTGTGTTTGACATGAGTGAATTCAAGACAAATTCTCTAATACCATTTCTATTTATTTGTCTCATATCCCTTCTAGCACCTGCAATGGCCTTCCTATCTACATGTTGAAGACAATATTTTCTACAACATACATTTCTGCCAAAACTCAAATTTCTTTCTCTTCATCTACTTTTGTTTGACATTTTGCAATTTTTTTGTAGCCATAACTAATCTAATCCTTTTATATAGCCTTGTTACATGCATATCAATTGAGTTTCTATCTTTTTCATTACAAAAGAACCCATCCCAATTGTTTAAGGGATTTGTGTCCTCTATAACATCCCATATCACCATTTCCTTAGGTGGCTCCTTGAACTTTTCCTTAACCCTTAATATCACACCTTTGTTGTCCACCAACTTATTTATTGCCATCTAACCAAACAATGTATAGACTTATCCCCAATTCTGAATATCTCACAATTTCCATCTATCTCTTCTAGAAAAACACCAAAATCCATTTCACCTAGTGTTTCACCCTCAACAATGTCATCCTCGTGGACATTAACTAGCATTCCTTTGGCAATGCACATGCTTGTTCCCATGCATTCATGTGTAAGAGAAACCTTTGTACATATGAATCTAACCCTATATTCGAGAATATTTGTGGCATGATCAGGACAATGAGGCTCCAAATCTAATTCTGACCAAATTTCATAAGATTCTAATGCACCCCCAAGTGTAAGATCAAATCTTGTTGGATGTGGTAGAGGAGCATTATCTTTTAACACCTTCTCAATTTTAACCACTATGCATCCTTTCTTTACCATATTTCCATGCACTTATGCCCAAGCTTTGTATTGAATATGGAGCCCTTGCCCAGCTTCACTCCATGTTGCAGAAGATCTACCTTGGCTCCAATAGAAAATGTGGAAGAAACATTTGCACCTATAAACGAATGTAAATAAGGTTAGTATTTACTCAAAAAAAAACATTTATTATGCTATCAATAATATATAACACATGCTTCAATATTTTGATTTACCTATGTTGTGTCTCAAATCCATGATCTTCCATGGATGTATGTCCCCTTCATTAACATCCTCATCAATCAAACGTGGTTGAGTTACATCAATTATCAAAATTGTAACATAACCAACATTAACCCTTTCTCCAACATAATAAGTTCCAGAATCTGTAGATTCGACCCTTCCTAGCCCAATGACTTGATCATTAATAAGGAGATCAACATAGTCCCCTTTTGCTAAAATTATATTTTCCATTGTAGCTTGTATCAATTCTGTAACAACAATTAAATTGTAACTTGTAATTAAAAGGTTGAACTGTGTAAAGTGTGACTTTATATTTTCACAAAAACACACAACTTATGAAAAAGTAATATAGATGCAAAACTTAAAATAGTATGGTAGTAATATTGTATGTAATGAAACATTGTTTCCTCAAATGAAAGCTAACAATCAATATCATTCCTTCTACTACAAACATAAGCATATTGCTAGAAGCAACATTACATGGTCAAATAAATCTAGCACGTGCTAGATTTCCTTCTAGGACAAACAAGCACATTGTTAATAAGAATATTCTAAGGCGAAGGAAATCCACCACATGCTAAATTTGCTTCTAATGTAAATATAAGCATATTACTCACAAAAAAATTTCAAAGTAAAAGAAATCTTACACATTCTAAAGTTTATTCTAGCACAAACACAATCACATTGCCAAAAACAACATTGCAATGTGAAAGATATCTAGCATACGCTTGATTTACTTCTAGCACAAACAAAAGCACATTGCCAACAATAACATTGTAGGGAAAGCCAAATCCAACAACTTCTATAAAAAACACAATCACATTTCCAATAACAACGTCGCAAGGTAAAATAAAAATTTAACGTGTGCTAGCTTTACATGTAGCATAAATACAAGCATACTACCAAAAACAACATTTCATGCCAGAAGAAATCTAGTGCATGCTATATTTCCTTCTAACACAAACAAAAGCACATTACCAAGGTGAAGGAAATTTAACACGTGTTAGATTTCCTTCGATAATAAACAACCAAATTGAAAACAACAATATTACATAGCAAAAGAAATTTAGCACAACTTCTAGCGCAAACACAAGCACAACATTTCCAATAAAATTGCTAAGGTGAAGGAAATATAACACTTGCTAGATTTCCTTTTATCATAAACAACCAAATTGACAACAACAATATTGCAAAGAAAAAGAAATCTAGCATAGTTTCTAGCCCAAACACAAGCACGTTTCCAATAAAAATATTGCAAGGTGAAAGAAATTTAACGCATGTTAGCTTTACATGTGGCACAAATACAAGAAAACCACCAACAACAACATTGCATGCCAAAAGAAATCTATTGCGTGTTATGTTTCTTTTTAACACAAATCAACAAAGTGTAATGGTGATTCTCTGTTGTGAAGACCCATATTAAAAGTGGTGTAATGCTAATAAAACCAATGCAGCTACTACTAGGATACCAATGTAAAGTTTCATTGTTCAAAAGTTTAGGGCCTCCTTGGTAAAACCATGCATGTCATATTCAGTGACTATGGCTGTTACACTAAAAAATGTCACCATGGCTATTTACAGTTGGTATGCCTCTATCAACAGTCATACTACCCTCTTAAGCAAGTCTTATGCCTCTGCTATCCATGTCAAACTCCAAGAAAGAGAGAAAGTCTTTAAAAATGTGTTTATCTCTAGGGACGCAGGTTCTCTCAACCTTGCCTGTGGGTACGCACCTAATGTTCATGATGTCTGCATCCAAAGACGCTCTGTATCTGTCTGCGTCCAAAGACGCTATTGAAGAACTTGTTCCAGAAGACGAAGTAGGTCCTGTTCTTGAAGATCAACCAACTATTGAACTAAGAGAACGTGAATCTATCTTTTACAACCCTCCTAGAAGTGCTACTTGGTATCTTGCGTTAACTAATTATCTAGACAACCTAAGTGCCGGTTTTTCTCCACCTCGTACTCCTTTTCCACCTAGAGGTATATATAGTCCTGTAAATATGTCTGGTCAGTCGTCCATGTTTTCTCAATCATCTGAATCATTTTTACATGGCGGTCCTTCTGTCCCCCCTGGGTATCAGTCACTTTCTGGTACCTTTGCGGGGGCATCTCCTCAACCTATTGATCATGGGTTATTAACTGGAAACAGTGGTAATATACCATTGGGTGTAGGAGACATTTACATGATGTCAGGTTCAGTTCCCGTTTCCCAACCTCAAGGTGGCCAATTACCGCCTGGGGGGCAACCTCAGTTAACGCCTGGGGGACAACCTCAAGGTACACAAATTGGGTCTGGGGGGCAACCTCAAGGTCAGTATACACCTATGGTGCAATACATGCCTCAAGGTCAACCCCAGCCTCAATATGTACCCCAGGGTCAACCTCAGTATCAATATCAACCTCAAGGATGGCAACCTCAAGGATGGCAACCCCAAGGGTATCAACCCCAAGGGTATCAACCTCAAGGCTATCAACCTCAAGGTCAAGGTCAACCCCAGTATCAGTATTTACCTCAAGGTTATCAACCTCAAGGTCAATACTCGAGTCAAGGTTATCAACCACCTCAAGGTCAGTCATATGTTCCAAGTATGGGAACTGCACCTTACAATTATCAATCCTATCCTCAATCCGGTTATGGATCTCAGTATCCTCAACCTGTTACGGGTCAATACCCCGGAATGTTAGTGTGGGATCTATCATAAGGTCAGCAGGTGTTGCAGCCAAGTTTACAGTTGTTACCTCAAGCTGGACAACCCGTAGTTTCTGGTATACCCCAGCAACCACAACCTGTCCAGTCAACTATTCAAACTCCTGTAACTTCGGTAGTTACTCAGTCGCCAATTTCACCTAGTACTCCATCTCAAACGACTGCTGCAACTACCGCACCATCTGTCCAGTCCACCGCACTTACTTCTGGAGTATCGACGGCTCCGGTTTCTACTGTCTCTGTAACCACTCCTCAGACATCTTTACCGTTGTCTGGATCCACCATTCAAACCACAGTCCAGATGCCTACAGGTCAGCCTGGTATAAGTACGGTTGTCACTACTCAACCTCAATTTGTTCACCAACCATACCAGGGACAGTACCAACCCGGGCAAGCTGTCCAACAGCCGGTTTACCAGTATCAACCGTATCATACTACAGTACCAATGTAAAGTTTCATTGTTCAAAAGTTTAGGGCCTCCTTGGTAAAACCATGCATGTCATATTCAGTGACTATGGCTGTTACACTAAAAAATGTCACCATGGCTATTTACAGTTGGTATGCCTCTATCAACAGTCATACTACCCTCTTAAGCAAGTCTTCTGCCTCTGCTATCCATGTCAAACTCCAAGAAAGAGAGAAAGTCTTTAAAAATGTGTTTATCTCTGGGGACGCAGGTTCTCTCAACCTGTAGTTTCTGGTATACCCAGCAACCACAACCTGTCCAGTCAACTATTCAAACTCCTGTAACTTCGGTAGTTACTCAGTCGCCAATTGCACCTAGTACTCCATCTCAAACGACTGCTGCAACTACCGCACCATCTGTCCAGTCCACCGCACTTACTTCTGGAGTATCGACGGCTCCGGTTTCTACTGTCTCTGTAACCACTCCTCAGACATCTTTACCGTTGTCTGGATCCACCATTCAAACCACGGTCCAGATGCCTACAGGTCAGCCTGGTATAAGTACGGGTTTCACTACTCAACCTCAATTTGTTCACCAACCATACCAGGGACAGTACCAACCCGGGCAAGCTGTCCAACAGCCGGTTTACCAGTATCAACCGTATCATACTCCTGCTCCTCTCCACCCTATAATTTCCGTTGGACCATTTGCCAAATGGGGTATCGATTTTATTACTTGTAACCCTCACTCGGCCGGGGGGCATGCGTATATCATCCTCGCGGTTGATTATTTTACTAAATGGGCCGAGGCGATGCCTATTTTCGACGCAAGCGGCAAAACATATGCAGTTTTCGTATTCAATCATATCATAGCTAGGTTTGGTGTCCCACAAGCAATCATTACTGACCATGGGAGTCATTTTCGAAACATCATGATGACTGAGCTTACAAGCCAGCTTGGTTTGCGCCACGACAGTTCTACTCCTTATTATCCGCAAGCCAACGGCTTGGTTGAATCTATCAACAAGGTTCTAGTCATCATGATTCGACGGATCATTGGTATCCATCGGTCGAATTGGCACAACATGTTATTTTCGGCGCTATGGGCATACCGAACCTCAGTGAAAACTTCAACAGGGTTCACTCCTTTCCAGCTAGTTTATGGCTTGGAAGCTGTGTTACCCATTGAATGCGAAATCCCATCACTTCAAATGGCTGTCGAATTACTCCCAGCTACTTCCGAAGAAGAGAAACGTCTGTTATACTTAGCTAAATTGGATGAGACTCGACGTGAAGCTACTTTCGCAATCGAAACTCACGCGAAGCGAATGAAAGCTCAGTATGATAAGAATGTGACCCCTCGCAGTTTTTCGGAAGGAGACCTAGTGCTATTATATGATCAAGCTAACGATAAGCTAGGTGCTGGAAAATTCGTTCCTATGTGGCATGGGCCCTACATTGTAAAGCGAAAGCTAGCAAAAGGGGCCTATGAGTTGGTAGATTTTGATGGGGACTCTTTGGGCAAACCCAGAAATGGGCTTTACCTAAAGAGGTATTATGCTTAAATGATGGGTGTGGAGAATTTTTTAGTTAGGTTAGATTTACTTTTCTAGCTAGTATGTTTGTTAGTTTAGTCAGTGTGCTTAGTTTAGAAGAGTGTGTTTTCGTCGTTATTCTGGCTTATCTTGGTTTTGCTCTTGATATTGCAGATGTCGACGCCTCTCCAAACGTATATAGGATTTGCTGATGGTGCTTATCGTAGTACACGGAATATCTCTTCCGCAGCTTGGGTTATCTATTCGCCCTCTGACGAGTTAGTTTCTATGCATGGGGTAAGCCTCGGTCAAACAACAAACAACATTGCAGAATACAGTGCAGTGATTGAATTATTATCTGAGTCTATTTCATTTGGGATTCGGAGTTTGATAGTAAGGTTGGATTCTGAACTCGTTGTATTACAGCTTAATAGGGTTTATGCCATTAGAAATCCTGTGTTGTTGAGATTGTTTTTGAGGGTGCGTCTCTTGGAACGTGAATTTGATTATATTGAATATCAACATATTCCAAGGTCTTTAAATACATTAGCAGATGCATTGGCGTCTCGAATGTTAAATAGACATTTGTAAACAATCATAAATGCAAATTTATAAACATTTCATCATACATGTTAAACAAAGTAAGCCGGTAATAATGATATATATATAGATAGAAGTGTGTCAAAAAATATACATCGCCTTCGATCATAGGTTTAAAACACCTTATGATCGGTAAAATGATAAGTACAAAAAGTCAAAAATGTCACATGTGACTACAAAGGTGACCATCCAGTCACTGGTGATGCTCTCTGTAAGACACTACTGCCCGGGCCACCTTACATAAAAACCCCCTAATAGGCCCCGGGACCGCGACTACATAGCGCTGCAGTCTGATAGGAATGTCGTCTATGGTCGTCTCCGGTATGCCTACCGTGAGATGCTCTAGGTCATGCTCCAACTCGACTAGCATCTCTGCGGCCGCATCCTGTGGGGCCGGTGGCGGTGCAGGTGGGTGTCTCCTCTCGAATGTCCGGAGATTGGCTGGACACCGTGGGCCTACATCTGCATTTTAAACATTTTTTTTTTACTGTCAGTTTAAGGCGATATATATATATATAAAAAAAAAATACATAACTTAAAAAACTTGTGAAAAACAAAGTACCTCTGTCATCCCATTGTTCTCCCTGTGGAAGAACCATGTCCGGATCATTCCGAAAATCTACGCCGGCATACTGTCACACGGAATCTGTCAAGGGTGCGGACACGACTGACCTTCCTAGAAGTCTAAGACATTCTAATGACAAACAAGACAAAATGGAGTGATCTTTCTCTAAATACACCTTTTATAACATGAAAACTACAAGTGTTTAGGCTTACCTTATTCCAAAACGCTGTTGTTGAAGTCCGTTCTTGACGATCCGGATGAGCTCCTCCTTCAAGTCAATTCCTGCAACCACAAACAATCAAACAATTACCAAGCACTTGCATTTCATATAATAAAACATATATCCAACATGCAGACCAAGGAACACATGAAATAACTCATTAACACAAGCTATTGAGAAAAATAAACCAGTTTGTATTAATAACGAAACAAAGAAACTCTTACAACCTGGCCTTGGTGTTGTGCAAGTTCCTCCCAGGGTCCATCAAGGGTTTTCCTCTACTTTGACAAAGCTCACCCTCTCCCAAGTAGAATCAAGTGAAGACAATCTCTCCTCACAAAGGCTCTAATGGAAGACCTAAATCCTGCAGCATTTACCCAAAGAAAATGTATAGCTCCAACCTCCTCTCCTTCTGGCTCAATGCCTTTATTTATAGTGCTGTAAAGAGGTTATTCAGGTCCACTATCAATGGGATCATCCCCCTCTATGGGTGGGATAGCTCCCTTATTGATGGGATAAGTTCCCCCTTAATAGAGATACATGAACCAACTGGAGGCGCATCCATTTCATCAAACCGACCTCTAGAATGTTCTAGAAGTAACCACAAGTAACTTTTTCAAGATAAAACTCGCGCATTTTGCCTTTTACAGAGGGACGCACCTGTCCCTTAACATACAGAGCGTCCATGGACGCAGATTTTGTGAACAAGGTCCGCGTCCCCGCAGGTAAGGCTAGAGAGAACCTGCGACCCCAGAGATAAACATAATTTTTACAAGACTTTCTCTCTTCTTTGAGTTTGAGATGGATAACAGAGGCATGAGACTTGCCTAAGAGGGTAGCATGACTGTTGATTTGAGCCATACTAACTGTAAGTAGTCAAGGTGACATTTTTTAGTGTAACAGATTGCCCCCTAAAGTGCGAAGCCTGGAATAGAATAGGGTTTTGTAATTCTAGGAAGGGTGAAGCGCTTTATCATTTCAAGGATTGCCTTGTGGATGGCCTGGTTGGAACCTGCAATTTTCAACACAAAATACATGGATAAGATTATATCATCACTGAGGTAGGCATTCCCATACTCAGATTCAAAACTTTAACTAATGGACTAACTATTCTGATACAGGAATGATCTTGCAGTACATCATTTTTATAGACTTTTGTAGACACAGTATGGACGCAGCCATCTGTTTATGATTAGTCTACATAGATAATGAATACAAAACTCCTCGCAGCCTGGATGGTAGAAACTAGATCCAGGGTCTTCACTTCTACTTCCCGAATTGGTACGATTCTAGCCATGTGATTAAATGATTCGATGTCGAACATGGTAGAAACCACTTGATTACCAGTCAATGATGTAAACTGTTAACAAGCGTGAGAGAAACCACCAGTAATGTCAATGGTCCTCAAAGTACCAAGCACAACCCGTGAAATGTGAATAGATGTTTTGATGTCGAACACTTCACGGAATCCTCTGATCGAAAGTCAATGATGTAAACTGACGTCAAAGGCGAGAAACCTGCCATTGATGCATGCAGACTTCAAGGTACTGTCGATTCCTAAGTCATCTTTCTAGATAATGTGTCGATGTCGATAGAAAGCGACCCGTTGCAGGCAAGCCCGCAACACGAAATCATTGTTCAAGTTGAAGAAATGTTGCTGTAAGGACTGACTCAGGGATGGTCAAATGGATGACAAGTATTTTGCAGATGAAAGTTTTTGCTTGCAGACCTCTTGAACACATAACGACACAACAGATGGCTTGGTGACGAATAACTCAAAGTTAATCCCCGAAACCCGGTTAAAGACTTTCAAAGTGATTTGGTCAACTGTGAGGTAAAAGATTTCCCAACCCAGGTGAATGAAAAGTGTCGTGTTCAAGAGCGGTAATAAAGTTTCTTCTGAGACAAAAGGTGACAAATAGGTTCATTCTTCTCTTTTTTCCCCCACCATTTCTGGCAAGTACCTCTTTATTTTTAACAAGCTTGAGGAGGATAACATATGCTTGATTATAAGCTCATCCTTCGGACGAGTCCAACCTAGTTTAAATTCGAACCCTAGGAAGGAGTGGTTCGTTCCTGTTTGTAATTGAACAGGTCCTCTACTGTAAAAATTTAACGAGCCCAGTATAGGAGAAACTCGGCGTTTTTCATTTTTAGAGAGTCTGAAAAAACTAAAGGAGACTCCACGTTGAACTTTTTCGTATATTTGTGTCCCTCAAGCCCGAAAAAGTATAAAATAATACCTGGGGGAACCGCTTGATCTTGCGACCAAGGAGTACTTTCATAATAGTGTCGTTAACCTGAAAAGTAAAAAGCGATCAAAGACACGTCGTTTTATTTCCTTATCGAGTTCGAAACGACAAAAACCCGGCAATCTTTTCCTGATTTTGCGGTCAGAAAAGAGCTAAAAGGGGACCGTCTTTTAATTCCGTTTTAACGAGTGAAAAAGAAACACTCGGCGATCTTTTCATGTTTTAGGAGTCAGAAAAGGGCTTAAAAGATGACTCTGAAATTTTGTTTGTGAAAAATTACAATTTCCCTCGAAATCCCTTTGTCCTGCACAAAAGCGACACATTACTCATACCTGTTTAAAATAGGCAAAAATACATTCAAAAACATCTTTTCATGGTAAAAAATGAACTAATTCATCCAAAAAACCTATAAAAAGACCTTTTACCATGTCATTTTTACCGTTTCACTGTTGAGGTTGAAAAAGAGCTTTTGACAAGAAACTTCCCGTGGTCGCTGCGGAAAATCTGACCGTTGGAATCGAACGCCGTCTCATCCAGGTATTTTACACATCCTACTCTGCATTTCTATCCGTTTAGAATCAATTTTTAGGTTTTAGTTTCATTTTTTGGGGGGGTTTTGGTTTTGGAATGCGCCTCTCGGCGGACGCAGGTGCCCTTCGGGTGACCTGCGTCCCCCGACTTTTTCTCATACGGGAAAACGGTCGGAAGACGCAGCCCGCCTTCAGGCCAGCTGCGTCCGGGCGCCCTGTGCTACAAAGCCGGGGTGCGTCCTCCGAGAAACGCGCATTTCAAAACCCCAACTCTCTCAAAAAACCACCAAAAATTCCCAAATTAATTTCTAATGCTATTTTTGATATGCAGGGCATTAATCATGTTAGACTGGAGAGAAAGAGAGCATGTAGAGGAAGATGAAGCTGCAATAAATCATCAACCTTCCCTGGATGCCCTAAGAGCATGCGGATTATACAAATATTGGACCATACCGGGCATGAGGGGCCAGGTAAGATTCTTGGAATGGCTGGTTGAGCGATGGAACGTACAAGAACAATGCTTTTACATAGGAGGGCACCAGCTCGAGATAGAGCCCTCGGATGTATACTTTCTCACTGGCTTGCCAAACAGAGGTGAGCAACTCAGTCTTGCGGGGACTAGGCCGGGTGGCCAATCCCTTGATAGTCTCCGCGAGACTTGGTGCACACCTGGGGCTCACCATTCAAAAGGCATAGAGATAAAACACATCACTCTGCCGGAACTCAAAGTCATAGCGTTCACGGTTACCAGAATTTGCGGCGCGGCCGCTTTACACATTGCTTCCGGATCCCAAATGCGGATGGCAATTGACTGTTACCAAGGCACCATTTTCAACTGGTGTGAAGCTGTGTCGGCTCATATGAAGAGCCAACTGACCAAGGCAAAGAACGGACGACTAAAGACTTTTGGATATGGGCCTATAGTCGTGAGCTTTGCCTTGGAGAGAATTCCAATGCTGATCCCTCAGCAACTCACTGTTGATATCTTGGGTCCCCAGCAGCCAAAGCTGATACGATGGGTTGCGGTGATGGCCCGGCATCCTGACGAGGGCGCGACAGTAGTTCGATTCTCAGATAGTTATTTTGACTGGTTAGAGGGCCAGCTTTTTGTGATACAGGACTTTCCGTATGCCGGAATGGATTTCAGAGGTGATCCGGACATGGTTCTTCCACAGGGAGAACAATGGGACGACAGAGGTACTTTTTATTTTCACAAGTTTTCTAGTTATGTATTTTTTGTATTTTTTATATATATCGTCTCAAAACTAATAGTAAATCTTTCAAAATGCAGATGTTGGCCCACAGCGTCCAGCCAACCTCCGGCCTTATGATAGACTACATCCAGCTGCACCGGTACCGGCCCCACAGGATGCGACAGCAGAAGTACTAGCTGGGTTGGAGCATGATCTAGAGCGTCTCACGGCAGATATACCTGAGACTACTATGGACGATATTCCTATGAGGCTTCAGCGCTTCGTAGTCGCGGTCCCTGGACCGTTTAGGAGATTTTTGCGTAAGGTAGCCCGCGCAGTGGTGTCGTACAGAGAGCACCACCAGTGATTGACTAGTCACTTTTGTAGTCACATGTGACATTTTGACTTTTTGTACTATCATTTTGCCGATCATAAGGTGTTTTAAACCTATGATCGAAGACGATGTATATATTTTTTGACACACTTCTATCTATATATATCACTATTACCGGCTTATCTTGTTTAACATATGTGATGAAATGTTTTTAAATTTACTTGCATGATTATCGTAAATGTCTGTCCAACATTCGAGAAGCAATTGCATCTGCTAATGTATTCAAAGACCTTGGAATATGTTGATATTCAATGTAATCAAATTCACGTTCCAAGAGACGCACTCTCAAAAACAACCTTAATAACACAGGATTTCTAATGGCATAAACTCTATTAAGCTGTAATACAACAAGTTCAGAATCTAACCTCACTATCAAACGTCGAATTCCAAATGAAATAGATTCGGATAATAATTCAACCACTGCACTGTATTCTGCAATGTTATTCGTTGTTTGACCGAGGCTTACCCCATGCATAGAAACTAACTCGTCAGAGGGCGAATAGATAACCCAAGCTGCGGAAGAGATATTCCGTGTACTACGACAAGCACCATCAGCAAATCCAATGTATGTTTGGAGAGGCGTCGACATCTACAATATCAAGAGTAAAACCAAGATGAGCCAAAATAATGACGAAAAACCACACTTGCTAAGCTAAGCACACTGACTAAACTAACACACTTGCTAGCTAGAAAGAAAATCTAACCTATCTAAAAATTTCTCCATACCCATCATTTTAAGCATAATACCTCTTTAGGTAAAGTCCATTTCTGGGTTTACCCAAAGAGTCCCCATCAAAATCAACTAACTCATAAGCCCCTTTTGCTAGCTTTCGCTTTACAATGTAGGGCCCATGCCACATGGGAACGAATTTTCCGGCACCTAGCTTATCGTTAGCTTGATCATATAATAGTACTAGGTCTCCTTCCGAAAAACTTCGAGGGGTTACATTTTTATCGTACTGAGCTTTCATTCGTTTCGCGTGAGTCTCGATAGCTAAAGTAGCGTCACGTCGAGTCTCATCTAATTTAGCCAAGTATAATAACCGTTTCTCCTCTTCGGAAGTAGCTGGAAGTAATTCGACAGCCATTTGAAGTGATGGGATTTCGCATTCAATAGGTAACACAGCTTCTAAGCCATAAACTAGCTGGAAAGGGGTGAAACCTGTTGAATTTTTCACTGAAGTTCGATATGCCCATAGCGCCGAAAATAACATGTTATGCCAATTCGTTCGATGGATACCAATGATCCGTCGAATCATGATGACTAGAACTTTGTTGATTGACTCAACCAAACCGTTGGCTTGCGGATAATAAGGAGTAGAGCTATCGTGGCGCAAACCAAGCTGGCTTGTAAGCTCAGTCATCATGACATTTCGAAAATGGCTCCCATGGTCAGTAATGATTGCTTGTGGGACACCAAACCTAGTTATGATATGATTGAATACGAAAACTGCAGCTGTCTTGCCGCTTGCGTCGAATGTAGGCATCGCCTCGGCCCATTTTGTAAAATAATCAACCGCGAGGATGATATACGCATGCCCCCCGGCCGAGTGAGGGTTACAAGTAATAAAGTCAATGCCCCATTTGGCGAATGGACCAGCGGCAATTATAGGGTGGAGAGGAGCAGGTGGAGCGCGCATCTTTCGATCAAACACTTGACAGTTGTGGCATGTTCTGACAGCAAGGATACAATCTTTAAACATAGACGGCCAGAAATAGCCAGCGCGCAACACCTTCTGAGCTGTGGCATACCCAGACATATGACCGCCACATGCTCCAGAGTGACAATCATTCAAAACTCTCTCAGCCTCTTCGTGAGTTAAACAACGTCGAAAAACTAAGTCTGCCCCCCGGCGATAAAGTGTATCTCCAATAATTCTGTATTGCTGGGATCGAAACCGAATTTTTCGACGGTCTTCCTTGGAAGCTTCAGGCCGAAAGGTTTGGGTTTGGAGATAGATGATTATATCCCCATACCACGGATCTAAAGTGCTAATAAGAAACAAAGATTCGTCCACAATGGACTCCTCTGCCACAGTCTCTGTGTCAGCACTCGGGAAATCACACATCAATTCCGCAAAAACTAAAGATTTCTTAGACTTGGACTTCTCGAACTCCAAGTCGAACTCTTGCAGGATAACAATCCATTTAGAGTACTTGCCCCCTAGCAGTTGTTTTGTCAAAATATAAATCATAGGGTTGCAATCCGAAATAACTGTAGTCTTGCGGAGAAGAATGTAGTGACGAAAACGCTGGACAGCTTGAACGGCTGCCAGGGCCAATTTCTCCACATGCGAATATTTTAACTCAGTGGGATTTAAGGTTCTACTAAGATAATATATCACATGCTCTGCTTTGAATTCATCTTCTTGAACTAACACCATTCCAATGGTGGAATGCGAAGCTGCGAGGTATAAGAAGTAGTCCTGGTTGTAGTTGGGAGGATGCAATAACGGTGCATGGGTCAACGCGTGTTTTAGTGCATCAAAAGATTGTTGGGCAATCTCGTCCCAAAAGAATTGTGCGTTCTGTTTCAACAACCGTGTAAAACCTTTAGTGACCTCGGCGTAGTTTGGGATGAATCGGCGTAAAAAGTTCGCTTTCCCTTGCAAACTTTGGAGTTGGCGCAAACTCGAAGGAGGAGGCAATTTGATGATAGCCTCGACTTTCGAGGGATCGACGCGAATGCCGGTTTTTGAAACAACAAATCCCAGCAATCGACCTGTTTCTATACAGAAAACACACTTGTGGGGATTCAACCGAATTCGATAATGCCTACACCTCATAAAGATTGCTCGTAGGTGGACAAGGTGATCAGCTCGTTGTAAAGAATGAGCAGGCAAATCATCGAGATAGGGTTGCACAATGTGCTTGATGTCATGAAATGCATAAGACATCGCCCGTTGAAAAGTGGCCCCGGCATTCTTAAGTCCAAAAGGTAATTTGCAATAAGCAAATGTCCCCCATGGACAAATGAATGCCGTTTTTGGTTGATCGGCAGGTAGAATATTGATTTGATTATAGCCTGAGAAACCATCCATGAAGGAAAACATCTCACTTCCGGCACAATCATCAATAATTTGATCGATATAAGGCGTAGGATAGTTGTCTTTTGGACAAGCTCGATTGATATCCCTATAGTCGATACAGATTCTTATTGTTCCTTGTTTTTTATTGACGGGAACAATATTCGATACCCAATCCGTTAACGGGATCGGATAAATGAAACCTGCTTTCAACAGCTTTTCGACTTCTGCTTTAATTGCAGCCGCTTTTCGAGGGTGAATCTGACGCAACCGTTGCCGAATGGGTTTAGCATCCGGGTAGGTTTTGATTTCATGAACAACAATGGCAGGATCAATTCCCGGCATTTCCTCGTAAGACCAGGCAAACACGTCGCGGAATTCTTGGAATAGGGCCTTGTAAGTTTGGATTTCTGTTTCAGTACATGCGGCACCTATATGAATGTTCTCCTCGATTCCGGGCTTCACTGAAATATCAATGGGAATAGTACGAGAAATATTCCCTAAATTCAGCTCTGAATCAGAATGTTTCGTTGGATCCTGAGCGTCTTTGACATATTCAGCGGTAAAGATAGATGAAAAATCATTTTCAAATGCATCATCCTTAGGTAAAAACGAAGATCTGTGATGGAGATCTTCCCATGGTAGATCATCTACACTTAGGATTTCGCGAAGTTGTTCGTCAGATGACACTTCTTCGGGAAACGTTATCCGTTCTAAGGGTGAGGTGAAAAGTGACTCTTCACTGACCACATTCATTTGGTCGGTTGAATGAAAGTCGGTAAAAGACATAAGAGCTTCATAAGCAATCTCATACGGACTCAACGGCATAACATCACCGAGTGAGTCTAGCTCAGAGTCAGAGGGAACATACCAAGGATCATCATAAATAATGTTTTCTGACGTGATCATATGAATTGTTGCGAACGAAGGGTCTGCATTGAGTGGAGGGAGAGGAAAAGTTCCCAGTAAACCGGAATCCTTAACTAAACCTACACCAATGTCCCTATAAGGGATTGTCGTTTTACCAACATGCTGGATAGTTTCTAAAGAGGTTGGGTCGGATGAAAAGTATGTCAGCTGATCAATAGTCACGATCTTACCGTTATGTGGAAACTTAATGACTCTGAAGACCGATGAAACGACCGCTGTCATAGCATATGACCAACTTCGACCCAAAAGAAGGTTGTAGTCTAGAGGGGCATCAACCACTTCCACATCCAGACTAACGGTTTTACCTTCGACCCCTATAGGCAATTCTTGTAGAATACCAAACGGACGGAACCCACGGCCATCAAAGGCCTTAAGGATGGTGGGGGATTGGTTCAACGAAGGAGAACCAAGCGATCTCCAACATTGAATCGACATAATACACGTAGAAGCTCCCTCATCAATCACAGTCCGATGAATAGGCCTGTTTTTGACTATCACTGGAATTTGGAAAGCCATTTGATGGGGGAGACGCGGTGTACTACTTTCTAGATCAAAGATCATTAGGTTCGGGTCCTGAACATCGACAGCTCCAATAGCCGACAAAAGCAATTTTCGTTGCGCTGGACATGATTGCAGCACTTCGAGTGCCGACATTGCTGAAGGTGAAACAGCTAAGTCTTCAACAATGTTGTAATTCTGGGCTGCTCTCGCATGTGGATTGAAAGCAGACCTTCGAAGTACACCCTTGGCGGGCGGCTTAATCACTAAGTCTGGGTTAGGTTTTTCGATCTGTAGTGGATCGGAACCAGGAGCTGAGGTTGATGGGTTAGAGTGAGAAGATTCTGCTTCCTTACCATCAACAGGAGCCTTACTACCATAATCTTGCGATCGAGTCGCAATCCTGACATGAGACATCATCAAAATGGGTTCTTCACTGGCATTCGAAGAAGAACCTATCATCTTATTCTCCTGCTCTGGAAATGGATTTTTTAACACAGCAGGAGTCGGGAGAACCTTTGACTATTTTCACTACCTCGGCCCGATGAGGGCAGTCTCTCGTAAAATGATCTTCTTCACAAATAAGACAAGGATATCGAGGTTTGCGCTTTTCGTCATTGGTTTCCGACTTTTCCGTTTTCTCCTTTGGAGCCTTGTCTGCTTTAGCCTTCTTCTTTCCTTTCTTCTTTCCACCGTTTTTGGATTTGGCCGTAGATGACTCTACAGCGTGAATGTCGGCGGTAAGTTCAGGAGGAGAAGACTCTCCTGTCGGAGAATCAGGCAAAGTGATAATTGGAGTATTGGAGGCCTTGGAAGACTTCTTCTTACTCTTCGTAGTCACGATACCGATCATACCATCAGCGGCATGAGATCCCGAAGGAGCAGCAGCGATTTGGTTTGACTTTGGAAGATCCGGAATTTTCTCATGTAACGTACCCGACTGAGTGTAAACTAAGTCAAGGTATTGTGCCTGAGCAATGACTTGCTCCTCAGTAACTACTCCGGCCTTAGCTACATCTTCAGTAATTCTTGGTAATAATGATTTGACAAACCATTCAGCTAAGATTTGGTCCGGGATAAAAACTTTCACTAATCTTCTTCGACGTCTCCACTCATGGATGTGATCAGAAATGTACGTGGATGTCGATTGTTTTAGCGAAGTTAATAATTCTGTACCATTATCGTATCTGACTGGTAACTGAAAATGAGTTAAGAACGAGGTAGCTAACTGGCTAAAGTTGTAAAAAGAGGCCCGTGGTAACTCAATGTACCACTTGGCTGCGAGACCAATGAGTGTACGCTGGAAAAGACGTAAGCGGATGGAATCATCTGAGATGGAATTTGATGCACACCAGAGGTGGTAAGTCATCACGTGATTAGACGGATCCTCTCCAGACTTACCTTCGAACTTGGGTATATCGCTGGGCAACTTATTTGGCATTGGCGGCCAGAACGGAAGATATTGAATTGGATCGTTCGTTAGGCGCGTCAAGTCGGGTAAATCTAAAGTTGCAATAAATGGTAACTGCCGGTTAGGATCTCTAAAACTCTGAGTCACAATACCAGCCCCAGGAGGAGGATATCCAGGATAACTAGGAACAGGAGTCGCATTGGGGATATTATATCCTCCTGGAAAACCAGGATTAACCGGACCGTACTGGGGTTGTTGAGGTGGTTGATAAGTGTACCCAGGATACGGTTGATACTGGTAAACCGGTTGTTGGGCAGCTTGCCCAGGTTGATACTGTCCCTGGTACGGAGGTTGAACAAATTGAGGTTGAGTAGTAACAACCGTACTTGTACCAGGTTGGCCTACAGGCATCTGGACTGTGGTTTGAACCGTGGGTCCAGACAACGGTACAGATGTCTGAGGAGTGGTTACAGGGACAGTAGAAACCGGAGCTGCCGATACTCCAGAAGTAAGCATGGTAGATGAAGCGGTAGTTGCTGCAGCCGTGTGAGGTGGAGTACCAGGTGCAATTGGCGGCTGAGTAACTACAGAAGTTACAGGGGTCTGAACACTTGACTGGACAGGTTGCGGTTGCTGGGGTGGACCAGGAACTGCAGGTTGTCCTGCTTGAGGTACCGACTGTATACTTGGTTGCGACATCTGTTGACCCTGTGACGGATCCCATGTTAACATTCCAGGGTATTGACTCGTAACAGGTTGAGGATACTGAGATCCATAGCCGTATTGAGGATAGGGTTGATAACTGTAAGGTGCAGTCCCATATGATTGCCCTTGAGGTGGTTGATAACCTTGACCAGGGTATTGACCCGTAGGTTGATAACCTTGAGGTAAATACGAATACTGGGGTTGACCTTGACCTTGAGGTTGGTATCCTTGAGGTTGATACCCTTGGGGTTGATACCCTTGGGGTTGCCATCCTTGAGGTTGCCATCCTTGAGGTTGATACTGATACTGAGGTTGACTTTGGGGTACATATTGAGGCTGGGGTTGATACCCTTGGGGTTGATACCCTTGAGGTTGCCCCCCAGTCACGAATGAAGTACCTTGAGGTTGCCCCCCAGGCATTAACGAAGGTTGCCCCCCAGGCGGTAATTGGCCACCTTGAGGTTGGTTAATGGGAGTTGAACCTGACATCATATAAACGTCACCTATACTCAATGGTACATTACCACTGTTTCCAACTAATAACCCATGATCAACAGGTTGAGGAGATGCTCCCGCAAAGGTACCAGAAAGTGATTGATACCCAGTAGGAACAGAAGGACCGCCATGTAAAAATGATTCAGGACTTTGTGAAAACACAGATGACTGACCAGACATATTTACAGGAGAATGAATTCCTCTAGGTGGAACCGGAGTACGAGGTGTAGAAAAACCTACTGAGTTGTCTAAAAAATTGGTTAATGCAAGGTACCAAGATTCACTTCTAGGAGGACTGTAAAAGATGGATTCACGCTCCCTTAGATCAAGGGTAATTAGATCTTCAGAATCAGAAACGCCTATTTCTTCCTCTGGAACAAGTTCTTCTATAGCAATTAATCCAACAGGAAGATTTTCGGTGATAATTCTTTCTATTCTTGGTGAATCAGGAACACTAGGAGTTGGAGTAACAGGTTCTGAAATTTCAGGTTCTTCGCCTGTTTCACTGGCAGATGAAAAACTACCAGCAAGCTCGGAAACTGTAACAGCTTCGGGATTGTAACCTGTTTCTAAACTTTGGTAATCTGGATGGACTACCAAGGAAGATTCTCCTTCTTCAGGTGATCCTACTCTACTGCCACTAGGAGGAGTTACAAGGACCTTTAACCCTTCTAAATTACCTGGGTCGTCTCGAGGAGGGGATCCCCTAAGTCTACGGGATCTTCTCAACAATTCGGCCACAGAAACAACTTCAGGAGACTTGCCCGCAATTCGACGGGACCTTCTCGGTAATTCCGCCACAATTAAAGATTTTAACTACAACACACGAAAACAAAGTAAAAAATTTCAAATCAAACCACCTAAAGTCTTCTAAAGAACCAATCAAATTTGAAGCACACGCCTAAATAATCTAGAGCGTCAAACCACACACAAACAGTAGTCTTCCGGACCAAAAACGCTAGTTGGTGATTAGGCCCAACCTCGCAGGATTCAGTACAGAAATAGTGGGTGGAACAGTTACCCCGGCAACCTGCTTAATGAATAGACTGGACCAAGTTCCTCCACTTTAACCGTCTCGAAGTGAAGCGAACCCCCCAGAAAATCCAAGTGAGTATAACCGACGTCTGCTCCAGGTACAGTGGGACCTTCCCTCCACCGTCACCTTGGGTAGAATCCTAGATATTATGGCCACTAAGGTTACCAATCACAACAATTACACCTGGGGGAACAGTCTAAACTCCGACAGCACGCAAGGGCAGAGTAGCAAGCTCCAATCCCCTTACCGGCTCCTTGACAACAATCCAAGGTTTACCGATAAGTGACCCCTGGCTCCTCGACAATGGTTAATCCGAGGTTTACCGTTTGTAATACGTACTGCCTGGCGTCGTTCCCAACGAGGGAGGAATGATCCCCTCACTGGTTCGGACACGAGCTCGTGTTTCTCCTTTAAGAGGAGCTTTCCCAGAATGTAACTGAAACAATTGGATTTGTTCTACTCAAGATAGACTATCTGTTTGGTTTTGTAGTCTTGGAGAGTTAAGTACTCACCTACTCCAAGACCCTAGCCTAAGCTATGTTGGTGCTTCAGAGCCCTAGAAAAATAAAGATTACTAGATTGATTTTAATTTAAGCGTTACTTTTAAGGTTGTTTCTTAAGTCAAAAGGTGATGGAAGTGAAACTAGTGGTGTGTTGACTCGACTCGAAACCACTACAAAATGCACCTAGAATGATTTATCCACTACTTTACTTTTTCGATGAATTGCTTAACTAAAAAGTTGAGAGAATGCAATCTTTATAAAAGCAACTTCTTAATTGAAGACAATCAAAGAAACAATTCGTTTTTCTTTTCCAAGCATAAAAACATAACTTCTCTTTACATGCACGAAAAAACTCTTTTCTTCTTTTGAAAACAAAAAGCTACTTGAAACAAGACTTTTTAAGAAGATGTTTTTGTATTTTTCTTTTAATAAAGCAAGTAAATCTAATGTAACCAAAAATCAATCTTAACAACTCTTAAAATCTATGAAAATGCACTCATAAGCAAACTAAAGGCAAATTTACTCTAAGCAATCTTAACGAGGCCAAAACTAACAATGATTATTTCTAAGGTGTTTTACTTGATCACAATCAAATCAAGGACTAGCTTATTGCAGAATCAAAAACTAGCCAAAACAAAATTCTAATCTTTTTGTTCTTTTTGTAAAATGGAAATCAATACTTTATAAACAAGTAATTCGAAATTTGACCCAAAACAACTCAAATGGCAAGTTGCTCACAAAAGGAGACTTTACGACAGGCCCGACTTCTAAGAAGGTTGACTAACCAGAGAGATCTAAGGCTGGACAACTTTCTACTATCAAAGTCACTACAAAGCCTTCCCAAAAATCAAACCCTAGGTCTAAACTTCGTTGAAAACCACTAAAACACTCAAAGCTCACAAAACTAGTTTAGGTGAAAATTCTTGACAGGGTACTAAAGGATCTGGGCAGAAAACACTAAGGAAAAACAAAATCTAAAAGCAATTTAAAGCAAAAATGGAATTTTCTTAAGTTTTACAGGAAGACGCAGGCAACCCGTTGTCACAGGTGCGGCCCCGCTCTGTGCAGACGGCAACAGCGCGTCCAAAGACGCACTGTGCAGTACTAAGAGGGTGCGTCCGTCTGGAAAAATGAAGAAAAACCAAATCTAACTAAATCTAAAGCTAAGCCACCCAAATACTAATTCTCACAGTCAAAAACCAGAAAATAAAAATGATTTTCTCAAAGCAAAGTTCATATAAAGGAAAAGACTCTCTCATTAATGGATTCCCCAGCGGAGTCGCCAATTTGTCACACGGAATCTGTCAAGGGTGCGGACACGACTGACCTTCCTAGAAGTCTAAGACATTCTAATGACAAACAAGACAAAAAGGAGTGATCTTTCTCTAAATACACCTTTTATAACATGAAAACTACAAGTGTTTAGGCTTACCTTATTCCAAAACGCTGTTGTTGAAGTCCGTTCTTGACGATCCGGATGAGCTCCTCCTTCAAGTCAATTCCTGCAACCACAAACAATCAAACAATTACCAAGCACTTGCATTTCATATAATAAAACATATATCCAACATGCAGACCAAGGAACACATGAAATAACTCATTAACACAAGCTATTGAGAAAAATAAACCAGTTTGTATTAATAACGAAACAAAGAAACTCTTACAACCTGGCCTTGGTGTTGTGCAAGTTCCTCCCAGGGTCCATCAAGGGTTTTCCTCTACTTTGACAAAGCTCACCCTCTCCCAAGTAGAATCAAGTGAAGACAATCTCTCCTCACAAAGGCTCTAATGGAAGACCTAAATCCTGCAGCATTTACCCAAAGAAAATGTATAGCTCCAACCTCCTCTCCTTCTGGCTCAATGCCTTTATTTATAGTGCTGTAAAGAGGTTATTCAGGTCCACTATCAATGGGATCATCCCCCTCTATGGGTGGGATAGCTCCCTCATTGATGGGATAAGTTCCCCCTTAATAGAGATACATGAACCAACTGGAGGCGCATCCATTTCATCAAACCGACCTCTAGAATGTTCTAGAAGTAACCACAAGTAACTTTTTCAAGATAAAACTCGCGCATTTTGTCTTTTACAGAGGGACGCACCTGTCCCTTAACATACAGAGCGTCCATGGACGCAGATTTTGTGAACAAGGTCCGCGTCCCCGCAGGTAAGACTAGAGAGAACCTGCGAGCCCAGAGATAAACATAATTTTTACAAGACTTTCTCTCTTCTTTGAGTTTGAGATGGATAACAGAGGCATGAGACTTGCCTAAGAGGGTAGCATGACTGTTGATTTGAGCCATACTAACTGTAAGTAGTCAAGGTGACATTTTTTAGTGTAACACATACGGAAAGTCCTGAATCGCAAACACCTGGTCCTCTAACCAGTGAAAGTAACCATCAGCGAATCGAACAACTGCTGCACCCTCGTCAGGATGCCGGGCCATCACCGTAACCCATCGTATCAGCTTTCGCTCCCGAGGACCCAAAATATCAACAGTGAGATGCTGAGGGATCAGCATCGGAACTCTCTCTAAGGAAAAGCTCACAACTATAGGCCCATATCCAAAGGTCTTTAGTTGTCCGTTCTTTGCCCTGGTCAGTTGGGCTTTCAAGTTGGCCGACACCGCATCACACCAGTTGAAGATGGTGCCTTGGAGACAGTCAATTGCCATCCGCATTTGGGACCCAGTGGCAATATGTAAAGTGGCTGAGCCACAAATCCTGGTCAGGCTAAGACCATGAGTTCACGCTGAGAGATGTATTTGATCTCTATGCCTTTCGCATGGTGTTGATCGGGTATGCACCAATCTGCTCGGAGACTATCAAGGGATTGGCCACCCGGCCTAGTCCCGGCCTGATTGAGTTGCTCACCTCTATTCGACAAGCCAGTGAGAAAGTAGATGTCGGAGGGCTCTATCTCGAGCTGTTGCTCTCCGATGTAAAAGCATTGTTCATGAATGTTCCATCTCTCGACCAGCCACTCCAAGAATCTTACCTGAGCCCTCATGCCAGGTATGGCCCAGTATTTATATAATCCACATCCTCTTAGGGCATCGATGGAAGGTTGATGATTGATTGCAGCTTCATCACTCTCCTCGTGCTCTCTTTCTCTCCAATCCAGCATGGTAAGTGCCCTACACATGAATAAACAGGCATTAGAATAAATTTTAGGCAAATTGAATGGTTAAATTGGGAGTTTGGGGTTTCAAATTCCACGTTTTGCGGAGGACGCACCCCACGTTTGGCGCACAGAGCGCCAGGACGCAGGTGGCCTGAAGGTATCCTGCGTCCCCTGACCTTTTTCCTGTGTAGGAAAAAGTCGAGGGACACAGGCCACCCTTTAGGGCACCTGCGTACCTCGCGGAGCGGTTTTCAAAACCCAAAACCCCCCAAAAATCAAAACTAAGACCTAAAATGAAATTCTAAATGGATGAAATTGACAAGGAGGATGTTGTGAAATACCTGAAAGAGACGGCGTTCGATTCTGACGGTCGGATTCTCCGCAATGACCACGGGAAGTTTCTTGCCAAAAGCCCTTTTTTCAACCTCAACAGTAAAATGGTAAAAATGACATGGTAAAAAGTCTTTTTATAGGTTTTTTGGATAAATGAATGCTAGGTTTGTTTATTTTTCACCATGAAAGGATGTTTTTCAATGAATTTTTGCCTATCTTAAAGAGGTATGAGTAATGTGTCGTTTTTGTGCAGGACAAAGGGATTTAGAGGGAAAATTGTCATTTTTCACAAACAAAAATATCAGAGTCATCTTTTAAGCCCTTTTCTGACTCCTAAAACATGAAAAGATTGCCGAGCGTTTCTTTTACACTCGTTAAAACGGAATTAAAAGACGGTCCCCTTATAGCTCTTTTCTGACCGTAAAATCAGGAAAAGATTGCCGGGTTTTTGTCGTTTCAAACTCGATACTGGAAATAAAACGACGTGTCCTTGATCGCTTTTTACTTTTCAGGTCAGCGACACTAAACATGAAAGTATTCCTTGGTCGCAAGATCAAGCGGTTCCCCCAAGTATTATTTTATACTTTTTCGGGCTTGAGGGACACAAACGTACGAAAAAGTTCACCGTGGAGTCTCCTTTAGTTTTTTCAGACTCTCTAAAATTGAAAAACGCCGAGTTTCTCCTATACTGGGCTCGTAAAACATTTTACAGTAGAGGACCTGTTCAATTACAAACAGGAACGAACCACTCCTTCCTAGGGTTCGAATCAAAACTAGGCTGGACTCATCCGAAGGATGAGCTTATAATCAAGCATATGTTATCCTCCTCGAGCTTGTTAAAAATAAAGAGGTACTTGCCAGAAATGGTAGGGGAAAAGAGAGAAGAATGAACCTATTTGTTATCCTTTATTACAGAAGAACCTTCTCACCACTCTTGAGCACGACACTTTTTATTTCACCTGGGTTGGGAAATATTTTACCTCACAAGTTGACCAAACCACTTTGAAAGTCTTCAAACCAGGTTCCGGGGATTAACTTTGAGTTGTTTATCACCAAGCCATCTGTCATGTCGTTATGTGTTCAAGAGGTTTGCAAACAAAACTTTCATCTGCAAAATACTTGTCATCCGTTTGAGCATCCCTGAGTCAGTCCTCACGGCAACATTTCTTCAACTTGATCAATGATTTCGTGTTGTGGGCTTGCCTGCAACGGGTCGCTTTCTATCGACATCAACACATTATCTAGAAAGATGGCTTAGAAATCGTCAGTACCTTGAAGTCTGCATGCATCAATGGTAAGTTTCTCGCCTTTGACATCAGTTTACATCATTGACTTTCGATCGAAGGATTCCGTGAAATGTTCGACATCAACTCATTCATTCACATCTCATGGATTGTACTGGGTGCTTTGAGAACCATTGACATTACTGGTGGTCTCTCTCACACTTGTTAACGGTTTACATCATCGACCGGTAATCAAGTGGTTTCTACCATGCTCGACATCAACTCATTTATTCGCATGGATAGGATCGTACCAATTCGAGAAGTAGAAATGAAGACCCTGGATCTAGTTTCCACCATCCAGGCTGCAAGGAGTTTTGTATTCATTATCTAAGTAGACTAATCATAAACAGATGGCTGCGCCCATACTGTGTCTACAAAAGTCTATGATTATGATGTACTGCAAGATCATTCCTGTATCAGAGTAGTTAGTCTGTTAGTTAAAGTTTTGATCTGAGTATGGGGATGCCTACCTCAGTGATGATATAATCTTATACATGTATTTTGTGTTGAAAATTGCAGGTTCCGACCAGGTTCTCCACGAGATAATCCTTGAAATGATAAAGCGCTTCACCCTTCCTAGATCCTATGAAACCCTAATCTACTACAGGCTTCGCACTTTAGGGGGTAATCCGTTACACTAAAAAATGTCACCATGCCTATTTACAGTTGGTATGCCTCTATCAACAATCATACTACCCTCTTAAGCAAGTCTTATGCCTCTGCTATCCATGTCAAACTCCAAGAAAGAGAGAAAGTCTTTAAAAATGTGTTTATCTCTGGGGACGCAGGTTCTCTCAACCTTGCCTGTGGGTACGCACCTAATGTTCATGATGTCTGCGTCCAAAGACACTCTGTATCTAAAGGGGCAGGTGTGTCCCCCTGAAAAGGTTAAAATGCGCAAGTTTCATCTTCAAAAAGTTACTTGTGGTCATTTCTAGAGCATTCTAGAAGGTTGTTCGACGTGTATGAAGCGCCTCCAGATGGTTCATGTACCCCTAACAAAGAGGAACTTATCCCATCAATAAGGGAGCTATCCCACCCAAAGAGGGGATTATCCCATTGATGTTGGACCTGAATAACTTCCTTTTGAGCACTATAAATACAGGCATTGGGCCAGAGGGAGAAAGGGCTGAAAGCTAAACATTCCTAAGGGTAAATGCTGCTGGAATTGGGACCTCTTTGTGAGAACTAGTGAGGAGAGATTGTCATCTTTACTTGTTTCCATTGGGAGGAGGGTGAGCTTTGTCAAAGTAAAGGAAGACTCTTGTGGACCCTGGAAGGAGCTTGCACAACACCAAGGCTCAGGTTGTAATGGTTCCTTTTGTTACCTTTAATGCAAATTAGTCCATTCTTCTCAATAACTTGTTGTTTATGGGTTATTTCATGTACTCCTTGGTCTACATGTTGAATATGCTTTGTTTTATGTTATAATCAGGTGCTATTTAATGGTTTGACTATTGGTGGTTGCAGGTTTTGGAGAAAAGGAGGAGCTCATCCAGATCAACAAAGCTTGGACTTCTACAACAATGTTTGGACAAAGGTAAGAGTTTCGTACTTGATTTTTCATATAATGATGCATGTTTAGAGAAGGATAGCTCTACTTTATTTCGTTTGTCATTAGAATGTCGTAGACTTCTAGGAAGGTCGGTTGTGTCCGCACTATTGACTGATTCCGTGTGACAATGGCATAATCTGAGGTAGATTCAGTAATAAATTTTGTGCATCAATAGAGTTTTGGCATTTTCTGGCTAAGTTAAGGCACCAACACCACAACTGCTATGAATCACCTAGTCAAGTCTCAAGAGAGAGCCTCTTTTGTCTCATCACTATATCAATCCATGAAATGGTGGAGAGCCTAACAACCTTCTCCTTTAATCACTCAAGCTAGACCAAATTGACAAGTTGTATTCCTACCTAACCAAACATTTTCCATGTTTTTTCTTCCTCATAAAAAGATAGCAGCCTAGGGGTTATCCTGATGCAAAATGTACCTCTCGACAAACTATGTTAACACCTTGTTTTAGGAGATTAACCCACTAGCCTTTGTTCTATAGTACAAATAAAATCGGTCACACTTTCATATTTTATTTGGATTTTATTTTCACCCATATGTAGTAGCATTGTGCTGACCAATACGTTGGCTTTTAAAAGTAATGCAGTTCTGATAGTCAATATTGACATGGTTGGTCAATCTTTTTCTATGGAATAGATTTATGATGACAGGAAAATTATAGAAGTATCGATTGTCATAGAAAATGAATTTGCAGAGAGACTGGGAAGACCAAATCAAGTTCCCACATCCATTGGCCTGTCGAAAACATCCCAACATGAGGACTCAGATACATATCTTGGAAAGGAGTCTTCAAATGGAACCCGATCCAAAAAAAAATAGACAAACGTAAAAGAAATCAATCAAGAACTAGGAACACATACAAAAACTCATTATGGGTATTGATATATATTGGGATAGTGTGGTAAAGATGAAGCATAAGGTATTGGTGGACCACTAGGAACACATTAGGATGTCTAGTGGACAAATGAAAAAATGGGTGCAGAAATGTTGGTTCTATATTGTTGGAAGTAGACCGAAGGTAAGCATGCTCCTCAATAGTTGGTTTGGATTCCACTTCATGGCAGTGGAAGATGTAGATAGGATTGGCTCAATCTCATGTGTGAAAGGTAGGGGGCTTGTAGAATTAGACAGTCAGATTTAATTCTACTAAAGAAGATCCCCAACGAAAATACATATGGGTTAAACTCCCTGGCCTTCCTTTGGAACTATGGACCAAGAAGGGAATCATGGAAATTGCCAACAAGATAGGAAAATTCTATTATGTCGATGAAGGGTGTGCTGGACTTTTGGAAAATTGAGTAGCATCGTTTTTCATTGAACCAGGTTCCATAGAAGGTCTCCCGGCTAACCGTTGATATCTATTAGAGTACACAATCTATCATAAAATGAGTGGATTACTGGGGAATCCCTTTTAGATGTTTGGGATGCCATAATACCATACATCTAATAGCAAAATTCCTACGTAGACTTGGTTGGGATGACATCAAAATGTATGGTAAGGCTATAGGCATAAATCATAATCATACTTTTCCCAAGAAAGGACATGCCCCTTGGGAGCTGCCAAATGAAGTGTAGGTGCCTACGCTAGAATAATTTCCTATAAACAATAGTAGTAGAAAGGATAACAGTATGTCGACTCTAGGAATTAATACTCAAGAAATAGATTCCCAAGAGAGGCCATATGGACGGGGAAACTTGGCGAATAATGAGAAGAGAAGCTTATGACTAAGATGGAGCAATTAAGATGACAAAGTGAGCAGGAAAGAAGGATCATGCACAGAAATGAAGAACAAGATGAGTGAGAATGAAAAAGGATGAAGAAATATCAACAGATAAATAGTTGCTTAGCAAGCAAAGGTGGAGGATTTCAGATTCAAGTAATATCTTTGGTTGTTAGTTGTAATTGGTTCCTAGTAAATGCATATATTTGTTTGCCCCCCCCCCCCCCCCCCCCCCCAAAAAAAAAAAGAAGAAAAAAGTATATCATCATAAATATATGATGTTTTCCTAGAAATTTGGAGCACTTCCTCATAGATCTTGTCTGCTAGAATTTTATAATTAATATTACAGAGGTAGAGTCAAGGTGCTTATGCACCAAAGTGCCAAAGTGTACTCTGCTTATGTAGAATAACAGTCAATAAATAGGAACTCATCTACAGTTATACAAGAGATCGCAATATTCAGAGAGCCAAAATATTTCTAAGCACCTTCCAAGCACAAGCTTAGCACACTTATACATCTAATGGGCATTATCATCCATGGATCATTGCTTCAACCAAACTACAATAGTCAAAATTTCAAACCATTAAGTATGGAAGTCATAAAAACACCAAATAATGGCATGGCATACCAAAGAACAATTGCACTGCCATGACATGAGAAGCATTTGGCATGTGTTTAGACACATCCAAAGTTAATAGAAAGATAGTTTCCTATTCAGATTCTGGTTCTTCTAAACCCTCCTCTGTGTCATCATCATCATGATTTTTATCATATTCTTCCACTTCAGTATCTTCTTCAGTGTCAGGGGCATTATCGTTATTTCTTCTAAGTCTGTGAAGCTGCCTGAAATCAGGGGCAACAATATCAAGCATCTCATTCAAAGCTTAGTTCTCATAGCTTTGCCGATAAGCTAACTTGGGAGGTGGATAATTTTGACTTCTTGCCACTGCACCTTCAGGCACTATGTCTTGACACTTAGAGCTACTTAATAGTAGATCTTGCCTGGACCTAATATTCTCACCTACTGTTGCAATCTGACTAGCATCAAAATCTTGATTAATTCCTTCATCACTGATCCTTCCTGTCCCTGGCTGTCTGTCATCACTCCGAAGAGATTCATTGTCGACACGAACTGAACCAACTGTACTGACTGCCCATTTACCAGCAACCTCTGATGCTAATAGATCAATTGTTGCTATCGAATGCTTATCTCCCTTGTTTCTAGCATCTATCTCATCTCTATGTTGCTGACTGACAGGAGATTGACTCTGCCTCTCCCCATTTAACAAGTTTCCAATAGGATGGGATGTTCTCGCCAAATGCTAGCCACTGTTATATGTATCAGGTAATCTTTTTGGTTCAGCACCAGTCTTGGTGTTTAATGTTTCCCCTTGATTTTCACTAGCTAAGTCTGTGCTTGCCCATTCCATTAGAGCTTGTTCTTCATCTTCAAGTTGGATTGTTTCTCCTCCCAAACCCCTTCACCATCTCCTACTTCATCATCCTCCTGAACCGTTTCTCTTAGATTCTTGTTTGATTTGGCAGGCTCATTCACCATAGGATATGTACAAAACTTGATCCTTCTACATCCACTTGTGCTTTCAAGCAATTGAGTTGCATCTACTTCTGCCCCAAGGAATTTTAGTTTCCGATCATAATGAAATCTTTTTGGAATGGAATGGTGAACAAGAAGCCAAGGAATTACCATTCAAGTTCAATCAAGTATGGCTACAAGATAAATATTTAGTGGACCTGATTAAGATATCTTGGAAGAGGCCTTTAGGGATAATGAAAAATAAAATGATGTATCAGGTCACTCAAAAACTGCATAGGCTAAAGTCAAAGGTTAAGACATGCATCATCAAGTGCAAGAAGACACCCTCTCGGGAGTTTTCTATTATAGATAAAGAGATTTCAGAATTGATGGACCCTACAAGTCCTAATTTCCTATCTGAACAAAGAAAAAATACAATATTGGAGCTCTCTAAATTATCAGGCAGAGGAATGGAGACAAAAAATAAAAATGATGTCGGTTTCTAGGGGAGATAATAATACTAAGTACTTTCATAAGATAGCTTCCAAAAGAAAAAATTCCAACACAATCTGGTATATTAGAAATATGGACAATATAATACTAACTACTCAGAAAGACATCCTACAGGAAGTTGTAATCCATTTTAGTAATCATTGGATTGGCTAGGAATCACATTCTTCCTCCCCGAATCATCTAGTTTCTTCATGGGCATGAGATGTTCACTCTTGCTGATATTAGATGCCAACAATCTGTTATTTCCTCCTCTTCCAGTTGGCCACATGCTGAAAATTTGGCTCTTCTGATGGAGGTCAATGTCAAATGGGAAAATTACAGATCTCATCTCTATCACGCAGATATTTCTCTGTCTAAGAGGGAAAATAGGCATTCTTGGGGCGGTCTTTCTCATGGAGGAGAAATCTCTACCAAAGAAACATACAAGTACATATACAACATGCAAAGGTAGGGGGAGAAAATCAACCATATGAAAAGTATGGTGAAGATCACGGTTTCCTTGCTGAAAATTTAAATCCTAAAAGCACTTTTGAGGTCACAGAAATACAGTTCATTAAACTAATCCTATTTTCACAGACATTGAAAGTAAGGGAGCTGTGGACTTTCATGGTAATACACTTGGCACCTCAGAATTTCATTGTGAGTTTGAGTAGGAGTAATGTAACCCCCATGTTGCACTTTGATGTAGACCATGACTTTGTCCTTTCTTTCTTTTGCTTAAATATTTGGTTTTTCCTTTCTTTCCAAAGCATTGACATGAAAAAACTAAGGGAAATAATCCACTCTCTATTTTTAACTGGACTATTGAATATGCTAGATATATGAGGGAGTACAAGTATAAAAAACTGTTGAAGTTACAGTACAAGGATCCAAAAGGCAGTCAAATATGCATCCAAATATTTTCAATGGAAGGACATACATTCAATATATGCTCCATAGAATATTCATAATTCCAACATAAAGTACAAAGTCAGTGGCCCTAAAATCCATTTTTCCTGATTTGATCCCATGTGAGGATATTACGTCATCCAACTAGCCAAAGGAATTGAGGACCATGTGAAAACATCATTCATCTAGATTTTCTTCCAAATGGGATCCTAGTGGATGTCTTGATGACCAACTATAAGAGAGTAGGATTCCTTGAGAGTAAACATCCCTTTGGTTTGAGAACCTCACCAGAGTTTGTCTTCATCTCGAGCATTGGATATTTTTCATTTTTGAAGCTCATGAGCTAAAATAGGCCAAGGAGAGAAAGATGGATGTGATTGCCAATCTTCAACTGTTTTCCATTCCTTCCATAGCCTAGGGGATTGAATCAGTTTCTAAAATTATTCTACAGTAAGACCCTGATGCTTTGAAGTAAATGTTATTAAATCTCTAAGATTAACAATCCCTCAATTGCGGCATCTATTGCCAAGAATCTTTTGAGAATAATGTAGTCAATAGTGTGACCATTCTAGGTCTCTCAAAAAACATGACTTTGAATTAAGGTCTAGTTGGCCTGTGGAAAATTTCATATGGAAGATCTTAGAGGATGCTTGGCTGCTTGCAACTTTTTCGATTGAGGAGAGTGGCCATATTTCATATCCCATATTTGTTTCTAGAGTTCGTCTCTAACCCGAAGTCAATCCCAACATAATTTCTCTCCCAATGCTTTGTTTAGGATCCCCAAGTCTCTCAATACTAAAGCCCCACTCAATTTAGGATACAAAGCTTCTCTCAGGATTTATATCAAAATTTCTGAAATATGGGCAACACCTACCATTAATAACTTACCTTTTGTAGTGATCACTATCTTTATATCCCTCCAGACATGAATTCAAGATAGTTTTTGAACCCAAATTTTGACAAAATCAGATCAATAGATAAGTATAACTATGCACCCAATCACAGGAGAAGAAACTATTTAAGAAACTAAAGCAACTACAACTGATACTGGAGTTTAAAAATTCTTTGACATCAATTATCAGACCATCATATGACTGGAGGTGTGTCCTTTGTGATGCCTAAGGTCTATTGTTAGACATACAATATTGGTTCTTGGTCCAATCATTTTGGTATTCAAGACCATAACCTTGATTTTCCTGCGATCCAAATAGGAGCATGCTTAGAGAATGTGCAATAAAATCGCAGAGTTTCATTCATTGTGGACACTTGTAATATTATGGCAAGACATATAAGATCAACAAATCAAAAAATCCACACACAAACAATAATTTGTTTGGGAGGAAAATCAACTCTGAATTTTGTTAGCAAAGAAATTCTACACCTACATCACATGAACAGCTTGAAGCAACCAAATAACAACAACCCATTTATAGTTGAAAATACCAAATAAATAGCCAATCTAAGGTAATACCAAGTGTTTCATCTCTCATATGTGAGACAAGACACATCGACTCTAAAAACATGACAATAAGGATTTCAATTATTTTAGAATTTAGAAACTAGAACATTTACATGATACAAATTCAATCATACAACTAGTACTTACTAGTACTACATCAATGATGATCAAATGGAAAACACAAGAAGTTAGAACCACAAATTGTGGTCTTCTCATTAAGTCATAAAAATCAGAATGTAGAAAACATACAACATAGTTATTGATTCAATGCTACTATAGATTGGAATGCAAATGGAAATTACAAAATAGCATGGACACTAGAACCATAGATGGAAGATTCTCATAGCCGATGACTATCAGTAGTCCTCCTCGATGCCATAATCATTAGAATTTGTGTATTACCATTTTTGTCTCACCCATAGTCCTCCTCTATACCTAATCCAATATATGCATTTTCTAGTGTGGAGAATGAACGCTCAAGAGGATCACCATCATCAAAAGTGACCAATTATAGCACTAGTCTAGAGGGAGTGCCCTAGGCTCTACACTGCACTAATGAAGAAGCCTTAGATGCAGGAGGAAAGGGAGATCTAGCATGGTGAAGGAAGCCCTAACGTTGCCCTATGGAGAAGCCCTAAACGCTTCCCTATGAAGAAGTAGTAATAGGCAGCCATGGAAATGAAGGCAGAAACCTTAGCCGCAGGTCTAAGGAGAAGAGATGCCCTAAACCTAGTAGCTACGCTGCCTAATGGAGATGGCACCTCAACATCATCCTAGAAGATGTGCTCTACACATGGAATTCCCTTGCTATCATGAAAGGAAAATCCCTTATCTTATATGCAGTCATGAAAGGAAAATCCCTTATCCTATACGCAGTCATGAGTGAAAGAGAAATCACTGAAGGCAGTTGGGAAAGGACAAAAGGATCCATGGATTCCTCATCCCTCTTCAAATTCACCAAGGGTAAAGTTGAAGCAGAGCATATCATTAGAATGGCGCATCGGAAGCTTCTGATGGCCTACCTACATATCACTTTAATGGGAAGTCTGGATCTCAGGGTGAAAGGAAAGGCGGATTACAAAAAGTTCGGCCATTATGCGAAGGAGTGTACAAATGGCAAGGACACATCTATTAATGAAGATAACAATCATTCTAGGGACATCTTCAATGATCGAAGGAATGACAGATAATGAAGGTCATCAGGGAAATGACTGACTCTTCAAGGAAAGCAAGGAACCCCAGGTATAAAGAATCAAATGTTGTTTCTAATAAGATAAAGAAGCGTTATCTTGTATTGGCCCTCTCCTTCAGATTATGTGGGAAGCTGGCTTATTGATTATAGTGCTTCAAGGCACTTCATTGAATATAAGGATGCTCTCTTGAATTTGGTAAGAAACAATCATGGGCTTATACTTGGAGTCCATGCCACCTATCCTGGAAAGGGTGTAGGAAATGTTACCCCTCAATTGAATGAGGGTAACTCAATTCATTTACAGAATCTCTTTTATGTACCTGATCACAAGAAGGACATAGTGTCCATTTCGGCAATGGAAGTCAAAGGTTTTAGGGTGGCATTCATCGATGGGAAGGTACGTGTTTGAAAATAGAATTTTTAAATATGCTTTTACTCATGGGTTCGGTGTTAGCAATTTGTACCAAGTTGTAGGATGGTCCATTGGGGACCATGTTAAATGACACATCTCATCTATAGCACCAAAGGTCTACTTATTGTGGGGCCTTACTCGATGTGAGCCAGATGGTGACTGGGATGCCTGAATTCAAAAGGAGCATGAAGGTACATGTCTGGGATGTACCAAAGGAAAATCTTACAAAGGGACCATTCCCCTCATGTAGTAGGCTATGTCACAAGGTTCGCTGAATTTGAAGGTTCAGGTTCGAAATTCGGCGAACCTCAAAAAAAAATTTGAAATTCATTCAGGTTCACTGAACCTAAAATTCCAACCCAAAAAACGAACCTAATCGAATTTGAACCTCATCCGAACACGAACCTTAATGCGAATTTGATCGATTTTTTTTTGAGGTTCGACTTAGGGTTCACGAGGCTTTTTTTATGGTTTTATTTGCCTGTTTACGTGAAAAACCATGGGCCGCATACTACTTTTCGACAACGATTCCCGCCAATTTTTTCTTTATAAACGATGACGCTCTAAGGATTTGGCAAAAGTTTTCGCCAGTCGGTCGAGTATTGAGTTAGCAAAGCATTTGTATTGGCATAGCGGGAGTGCGTTTGTATTGGCATATTGCTGTGCATTTGATTGCGCTGTGCAGTGTGAGCCTTCAGGATATTGGTGTGGTCCTGCAGCAGCACGCTGGCACCTTGCGAGTTCAGTCACTGCTAGTCGCTAATTACGTGGCTACTTGAGCCCGTGCCCACTGCCATGTGAGCCTGTAAGCTATAGCCATAGGTTGTGCAGTGCGAATTGTGATTTGTTGCACCTCCATTCGATCTTCGGCATTGATTGCATTGTGCACGACTAGAACATGTTACATGTAACATACGTATCGTCGACCCTCTGGTCCATCATATAATAACTTATAGCTATAGAATCTGAGCTAACAACTCAAAACTTTGGACATATATTAATATTCTATATTGCAATCATCTAAAAAAGGAAAAAATTAACAAAATCTATATAATTTTTTCATATTTTTATATCATTTGATATCTGAGTCACCTGGAATAGGAGCTCCTACAAGCAACAACATTAGAGTGTCTCTAACTCTGTTTCTTTGAAGGGGCAACAAGTAGCTTGAAAGTGGATCTTTTTAGATCCTTTCCTCTTGCACTTTAGTAAAGTTTCCAACTAACTTAGGACTGTTATAATGTGTTGTAAAAAAAATGTAGGAGGAAGATTTAAAATTTGTCTAAACTAAAATTAGAATTTATATTAAAAAACATATTGTTAGGCTGAAGTTATGTCACTTTCACCTTGATCAGAAAATAAGCTTATCTCCTTGAATATTTCATGCATCTCCATTTGCATAGTGAACATTGTGGGTTTGAGAGTTGGCTGCTATTGAACTTAATGATTGCTTGAGGATTGGCATTCAATCTCACTAAATAGAGAATGAGAAGTAAAAGAAAATTGTGCAAAACCATGTATCCTAGGACCTAGTATGATTCAATAGATTTTTTTACTTCTTACTTTTTAATCAAAAAATCAAGTTTTATTTGTATTTGAATTTCACTATTTTATCATTTATTTAAATTTTAATCTTAATATTCCATTGCCAACAAAAATGCAGACATATTTGTCATGGCACCTCCAAAGTCAACGACAGAAGGATGGAAATATGTGGAGAAATTGGACAGGCCTCATGGGAGGCATTTGAAATGCAAGCTATGTAAGTCATGGACCACTTACTTTTTGTCACTAATGGAAAAGGAGGTGGTGTTGAAGGTTGCAAGAATGTGTCTACAGAGCCCGAGGAGACACTTCAGAAAGATTATGACAATATACAAAAGGCTAAGAAAATGAATGAAAACAAAAGACAACGTGTTCAAACAGAAATTACAATGAATTACAATTCATTTTCTGCACTTTCTTCAAGCACGGTTGGTGTTGGGAGTTCATCTCAGTCAAAGATCGGTAAATCAAGTGGGACAACAACATTAAATTCTCTTTGGAAGCCCATGTAGAAACAAGAAGTTGATGATGCTGTAGCTGATATGTTTTTTGAATCTACAATTCCATTTAATGTGGCAAGAAGCCCTTACTTCATCAATGCGTGTAAGATGATGGCAGGTTTTGGTAAAGGATATGTCCCTCCTAGTTCTGAGACTATAAGGACCACTCTTTTGAAGAGGTCAAAAGAAAGAGTTACAAACAATTTGCAGAAGATCAAAGACTCTTGGAAGGAAATAGGGTGCACACTTTTATCAGATGGTTGGTCAGATATGAATCATAGACCTCTTATTAATGTGTTGGTTTATTGCCCTAAAGGGGTACTTTTTTTTAAAGTAGTTGATGCATCAGGGAATAAGAAGACCTTTAAATTTATTTTCAACATTTTAGAGGAAGCTATTCTTGAGGTTGGAGAAGAAAATGTGGTCCATGTTATAACTGATAGTGCTTCCAATTGTATTGGAGCAAGAAAAATGATCATGGATAAATACAGAAAAATATATTGGGCCACCTTGTGTTGCTCATTATCTTGACTTATTGTTACATGACTTGGAAAAGTTTCCATGGATTAATGAGACAGTTCGGAGGGGGAAACAAATTTCTCACTTCATATTTAACCATCAACTCACATTGAGCTTGTACAAGAATAATGCATCTAGAGAGTTGCTCAAGCCTTGTGACACCAGGTTTGCTACGTAGTTATATTTTATTTACTTTTTTAATTAAAATGATTAATAAAAGAAAGGCATATTAACATGTTTCATATCAATCTCAGCTATGGCTTTTTGGGCAATGTGGTATTAGTAAGCCATGGTATTGGCCCATCGTATTGCAACAAACTCAATATACAAGTTGAGAATCTCCATGTTACAGTGGGGGACAATATCCATAGTTAAGGATTTTGTTACCTATTTTTTAAATGTATATTTGTTTAATTCATATATCAATCATTTTTATAATTAATGGTAATAATTTTAAATAAAGTTATAATTTAGTTATTTTTAATGAATTTTTTTAACTTTGGAAATTTGAGATATCATGATGTAAGTGTTTTGATGACTATCAATGTGTACCAACCATTTTATATATATGGTCGGATTAGTAGTAATATTTTTTATGTCATCATAAATTTGGGTATAGATTTAGGTAGAGATGTGACAAAATTATAAAAAACTAAAAAATTATTATTATAATTTTTTTTGAAATGAGTTGAAATATTCAAAAGAAATAATAAAGAAATGAAAATAATGTCATTAAATTAAGTACAAATATGAGAAATTCAAGGAAAATCAACCATTACTTCAATAAAATTTATGAAATAACTTGAAAATTTCAAATGTAATTTAATATAAAACTTTTAAGGAAATTGTAGTACTAATTGTGTGTAGGTGTGAGAAAGTGATACAAGAGAAACCATTTTCTACAATGTCAATTTGTTTATAATGAACCACTTCTACATAGTCTTCATGAATCCCATGATTATACAAAACCCCAACAACTTGTATGACCTATATCATTTAATGATGTTAATTAAGTATGCACAACAAATTGTCTTCATGAATCCCATGATTATACAAAACCCCAACAACGTGTATGACCTATATCATTTAATGATGTTAATTAAGTATGCACAACAAATTGATAGATCATTTGTTGCAATAAATGATGATATCATCATATAAACATGATAAATTATACAAAACCCCAACAACATGTATGACCTATATCATTTAATGATGTTAATTAAGTATGCACAACAAAAATTGATAGATCATTGGTTGTAATAAATGATGACATCATAGTATAAATATGATAAATTAAATGTGAAAACTCAAAGGAAAAAAACATTAACAATGTGCTTAGTCTCTTTTGTTTATTTATTAATCATTTTCTATATAAATATTACAAAACTGGCCTTAATTCCCTCTTCCTCTAAATTTCAAAGAGGGATGTCAAGCCAAAAAGAATTGTAGCCTCAACCATTCTTTAGTCTCTTCATTCCTCAACCATTCATTTCTTCATGGGTTCCTCTTATTCCTACATCTTACAACTTCCATGTCCAACACTTCATGAATTGTACTTGGTGAGCTCCAGTATTGCAGCAATAATGCTGCACTCCTGGGACTCCCTTCTTTACTTTTATCAACCCGGTAGTTCGTAACAAACTTGGAAGCGATGGTGATGTAAGCACAAGTACTAGCTCTTGCCACAGCTGTCACTTGGTCAGCTGGCACAAGTCTGCTAGGGCCTTAAGCCAACTTCTATGAGCCCGAGAAGAAGCTTTTTAACTGATGGACGAAAGCTAACTTAAAGAAGGCTGATCTACTTGCAGAAAGAAACTGGAAAGCTAAAAGGAAATGTAAATCCTAGCAAACCCTAATTCTACCAGCTAACCCTACTGATGCAAGAAAGCGGATGCGAGCTACTGAAAGGAATGCCATTGATGTCTAGAAAGGTAAACACATGTATCTAACCTACTTCTACAGTAACATTTGGAGAAAACATCTTTTTGTAGTTTTGAATAAGTTGCCAGAGTTATTATGCATATGATTTTACTTTTTTTGGCTGTGCAGAGGTGGATGTGCAAGAAGAAATTCTTGGAGGAGGTCAAGAAGGTTCAGAGAGGGCCTAAGGGGTCCCTAACACCCTCCCATAGAGTTTCACCGAGTCTGGCTATCAAGAAACCTCATTCGTGAGCCTCTACAGGAAGTCTGTAGGGGTTCTACAAGATGTCTGCGATTTTCTACAGGACGTCTGGAATTTTCTACAGGATGTTCAAAAATGGGGTTTTTGGTGGATGAATGGAGAGGGAAAGGTGAAGGAGTGAGTGTGAAGGAAGGGTGACGGCTGGAGATGGTCCAGGACTAGGTGGATGGAGTTGTGGACAGGTGTAGATGGCTAGATTTGGTTCAAGGAAGACTGAAGCAATGTTACACAAACTAGGGTTATGGGAGCAAATGGAAACTGGGAGGCAAGGATTCTAAGTAGAGGGTGGAATGGATGGTGCTGATGGAGAATACGCAGAGGAAGGAGTGGCACGGGTGCTCTACAAGGCGTTTTTTCAACTGACCCAAGGAAGACTTGTGAATCCAAAAACCTAATTACGATGACCTAATATGCTAGCTGCCAGTAAAGAGAATGAACAGAAGTGTGACCTGCAATGAAACCATGTATTTTAACTCATGCAACTAAGCAAACAAAAGTCTGAACTTGTAACCAACTTCTACACATGAAAATCAAACACTAGTGATTGCATGGCAAAGCAAAATCAATGTTTTTATAGGCAGCAAAGTCATCATAGTCACAGCTCCTGATCCCACTGAGGGAGAGGTGAAACCAGAGATGTTTGATGGCCCTTTTCTTGAATATTTTTCTGTTAACAACCTATCACCTAAATCTGAGCACTCAAAAAGTCTTTCTAACCATTAACAGTGACCTAGTTAATCAACAAACTTTAATCTACTTAACAGGAATAATTTTGCAAATGCATGAAGAACAAATAACAATACATAAAGGAGGCCTTAGCACTCGGGTTGTGCCCAACCCCAAGAGCTGCAGGCTCCTATAAAGAACTCAAATCTGATGCCAAATAATACTGCTTATCATTATTCAAAAATAACCATCATAAGAAAGTTTGTACAACAGTAGCTAAGAAAAACGAGCTGAAGAGGATGACAACACTATAGTGCAAAAATAACAATAGTTCAAAAAGTAGCCTACAAAGGCTGAGGCCTTCTTACTTATACAACATGAGGGGGCTAGCAGCCCTCCTAGATTCAAGGAACTCGGCTTTCCCAACTATTAGAAAATAGTCACTTTTCCCCCAAAGCTGCTTGGCTTCCTTTGAAACTCGTTTTGGTGGCTTGTGGAGCTCGAAGTTGAGGGTGGAGATTTCGAGGAAGGCCATTCAATGCAAGAGAAAACCTCCCTACGAATCCTCCCCTCAAGCTTGGCTATCAGCTGACCCATGATTGCTTGGTTTTGCTCCAAAATTTTTCCAAAAATTCCGAAATAACCACGTATTAGCCTCCTAGGTAAAATGACCACCCTTATTCGTTCAAATAACACAAACATACTAAGAAAACATGCATAATCTATGAAAAATGGAGGATTGAACAAGGACAATTAGGAAAAATGAGCCCAATAAGTTACCCAATTTGGGGGCTCATCATCACCCCCCTGCTAAATCTGTTGCTCATCCTCTGAGCAACTAGTGCAGCTCATCATCCTTGATCGCTTTGACTGCTTCCCTCACGTCCCAGGCCTCTACTGTGATATCCTCCTCTCGATCATGGAATCCTGCCTTGCTTTCCACTTCCTCCCAGTGCCTACCTTCCTCCTCTTCCTTCACTCCTTCTAGCAATCCCAGAAGTCAAGAAGGACTGAATTTCAAACCAATCCAATTGGCTTGAAAATTCTATATAAAATTTTTGTAGAGAGGTACCCTTGCCAAGGCCTCCCTCATCCTAATGCGAGAGTGGTATTCCCGTATCTTCAAGCTGTGAGGCAGTGTGTTCCACCGCCTTGTGCAGGCATGCATACAGTTTTCTCCCAACAGTCTCTCCATGTCCTCAAAGTGGGCAATGGCTTGAGCCTATTGCTCAATGTATCTTGGTAGCTCCTGAGGACTGTTGGCCAAGTGTTGGTGGGCGCTTATCACTGCTGAGGGGTCATCCAACTCTGCTCTGATCATGAGAGGCTCACTGAGCTCTCTGCCTATGATACTGTGGACCTCTGCTGCTCTCTTCTCCTCATGGCTCATCCAGGAGGGAATTGCCATAAGCTAGACATCCCCTATCACCGTGTTGGGATCCCATGCGTTCATGTCCGGAAGGCCGAAGTTGTGCAAGTAGAACTTTGCCAATTTGGCCCTATCCTCAGATGAAATACTGCCACATAAAGCTGCAAACTGATGATAATTTTGGAAAGGGGTGATGCCCCTTTGAGCCAAGGTATTAATTTGAAACTGTAACCATTGGTCCCTGAGGTATAGGGCATAAGATTTGGTAAGCTGCCTGCACTGTAGAGCTTCCATTGCCCAGCTGGCCATGCATGCCAGTTGGGCCTCCTTGTCTTGCACCTGTTGTTTCAGAGAATGTATATGCAATTATTGTTCCTGTAGCTACTGGTGCAGTGCCTCAATTTCAGTCTGTGTCCCTTCCTTTCTTTGTTGTCCAAAAGGGGTATCTGTGGTTGTTGTGGGCCCCTCTTGTTGCTATTTCTCTCCCAAGATATGAGGCGTGTCTTCCTTCCTTCGCCCCTGTGACTGTAGTTGTCGTTTGAGCTGCTCATTTTCTTCCTATAGCCTGACTCACTGGCTGCTCTCCACATGTCGTACCATAGCCAATTCTCTTCTAGCCTCCTCGAGCTTCTCCTCCAGAGGACCTATATCTGCTACTCCCTTGGACTTAGTGATTTTCATCCAAGTGTGGATCCTCCCCCTCTCTTCCTCTAGTGCAAGGAAAAGTGGCACTGTGAATTTTTGAGGAATGATCTTTCCAAGAAGTTATAATAGGAGCCCAAGCTGGGCTGGGGACTAGGCTCCATAATGTGCTCTACCTCTTCTTCCCTTTGTGGTGATTTGGCTGCCTCCTCTTCCATTTCTTCGGTCTCCTTGAGATTGGCCAACGTTTTCTATAGAATAGTTTCAGCATCCTGTAGAGAGGCTTTTGTGTCCAACCTTTCCATTCTTTCCCTCCAGGTGGATGTCTTCGGGCTTCCACGCTCATAAGTGATGGATGCCTTGGAGGGGGACCTCTCCTTTGGTGTGGTAGGGGTGTCTACAATTGTGACCGATTCTTTTGATGGTGGCTGGGGTCTACCAGTCTTAATTCTCACACTCCTTCTTGCCTTAAAATACAGTGGAAGCTCCCTCTTTCACTTCTCCTTCTGGTTGGGGGATGTGCTTAGGGTGGCTAGCACAGCTGCTACCTCCCTGGCTAAAATCGGCCGATTTCTCCTTCTGCTGCCCTTTCCGCAGACTTCCTGTAGAAACTCCTGTAGTGGCTTTTTTCTGGCTTCCCGTAGAAGTCGTTTTCTAGCTTCCTGTAGAACCAGTTTTCCCTGATTTGGCTTGCTTGGCTAGGGGTGCATTCTCTTTGACTTGTGTTGTGGATGCCTTGGGTGTGCCCCTACTCGTTTGGCCTTTTACAGTCCTCTCTGCCTGGGTTTGCAACCGCTTCTCCCTTGGCGTTTGTGTCTTTACTTCACCCACAGCTTTGGCCTCAACAACTTGTCCTTTTTCTTGCTTTTCCTTCTTCTTTTCCTGTGGTTTTTCCTGTGATGGTTTGCCTTGGGTTTTCTTAACCTTAGCTTCCTTACCCTTAGTTTTCCTCTTTGCCTCAATTTTCTCCTTTTCCTCACTGCTAGATGAAGTGAGTTCTTCGACCAGAGTCCGAATATCATCACCCTTGGACATATTGCAGAAAATCTCCCAAGAAATAGGGATAGTATAAGTATGGAGGGCATCTTCTACAAGGAGCTTGATAAGCCCTTGATGAGCGAGCTGGTCTGGTGTCCCCTCCTTCAGTTTTGTGCCACACTCAATCAATGACTGTAGGAGGAAGTATGGGATGTTCAATTTTTGTTCTGAGGGAAAATCCATCTTATGTCTGAGCTCAGTTAACAAGCGGAAGTGATAACCATACACAATACTAAATCTCCCCTCACAGGTAATATATTTCATAATCTGAAGGCTGACCTCACTCCAAAATGGCTGTAGGCTAGCTCTCCAGACCCCATTTTTATCCTCTGAAAACTGTTCTTCTGGTAGGAAGAATTCCTTTTTGGCTTTCTAGCCCAACTTCCTTTCCTATTTATCCCAGGGCATCCCCAATGGAAAATCAGTGACTCGACTAATGAGTTGTGGGGTGAGTTTCAAGGTCAATCCCTTGAAATTACAGTTGCCAAGGTTTTTGATTTGGGTTGCAGGGACTTTAGGAACTCCTCTGTTATTTCATCATCGTGACCTTGAATTTTATCACAGAAGGTCATCCACTTTGCACGGGTAAAAAGGTCTACCACCTCAGGAGTTTCTCTCAACTTCTTAGAATCAGAGGGTTCCTTTCTAATAAACCCTCCAGGCATGGTGAAAATACCCTGTTTTCAGCTTGAGCTCTAGTTAGAATGGAAATTCGGATGTGGTTTTCCTCCTTGGTTCTCAGGACAGGGTTTCTCCGCTGTGTGTATCTCCCCTTTCACCAATTCTCAGGTTATAATACCACTGTCACCCAAATCTCGACTAGTCAAAAGGAATTAAGCTCTCACAGACAGAATGCAGAGCTAATTTTCACACCAACCATGTAACAGTTGCAAAAAAAATTTGATATGTGCACAGGTGAGCCTTACAGCAGTTTGTCATTATAATGGGGAGAGTTTGTTAACAGGGACCATGGAGGTGAATACGACGCAACACCATTCAAAAGAAATTCTGTGTAGTATATAAGCAAACCACCTTCTTGACCCACAGGCAGACTGGCTTCAATTTCCCCACTTCAAACAAGCTAATTCACCACATTTCGAAAATTAAGCATGGGGATGGCATGTTCGAGCCTACCTCTCCTCGAGATTTCCAATTCCGATGCAACAGACACGGGTTTCTCCGCTCTGGGGGCTTTCGCTCTGCTTCCTGTAGAGAGCTTATGCTACTTCTGGAGGATGTCACGGTGTTGTGGAGCAAGTCTAGGACGCGGGAAGATTTTGAACCGGGCCGAGAAACACAGGCTAATGAACTACAGAGGAGGAGGACGCTCATGTTGCTGAAAACCGGGTGCAGGCGTAAATGACAGTGGTTGAGTTGCGTGCTCTGGCCGAATGATTTTGAAATACGGTACAATTCATGGCACGAGGGGTGAGGTGTCCAGGCCGAGCCGTTAGAAAACGTCACAACCATCATTCTTCGGCGTGTCTCTGACCACCAATATCTATCTCTGCCATTACCCAACGTCATCCCTGTCAGTCTGTCGATTTCACTGCAATTCTGTTGATTATCCCCAACTGGACACTTCCCACATGTCGGCTCCATGTCCTTCTGGCAGAATCGAGCGTAACCATGCTCGTTTATATCCCACGAGGCAATTCTACTGGCTGTGGGTGGCCAATTGACTAGCCATTTCATTTGTTCAATCCACACATTCACAGACATGCACGTTTCATAGTATAGTTCATGAAATTTGACGAAATAAGGTTAGGCACTTACCTGTGCGACCATGGACGTGTTTCGCAGGTCTTTGGACGTGAAACAATGGCTCTGCTTCACTGCTATTTTGTGCTCAGGCGTTTGAATTCCCTCGTTCACTGGCTGATGCTGAATGCAGGCTTCAGAATTTGATCCAATGGTAGTGAACGTTGCATGCATGGCTCTGACTTCTCTTTGCCGTCGAGGAGGTGTTCACATTCATGCAGAGCTGGTTGCATGCCTCCTATGTTGATCTCAACTGCTCTTGACTCCATAGTGTGTATTCCAGGCAGATCAGCCGCAACAGGATTCCTGTAGGACATCCTGTAGCTGCTTCTCCCCTTGGGCTGCATGCTGAAACGAACAGGGTTGTTCTCACGATTGAAGGGTCCTGATGAAGCTTTAACAGGTAGAGTGTGTGGCCTTCATGTACTTGATTTGTCCTTTGAGGGAAAAAAAATTGCAATCTGAGGAAATCAGGACTTTGTGCATGACTGTGCAGGAAAAAGGTCCAGATTGTGGTAATGGTGGTGAAAAGAGATGAAACAGGTGATGGATGGGAAAAATGGGTGGCTACATGCCTCATCAATAGATTCCAAGCATGAAATCCCTCTTCAGAATCGATTTTGTCTTGCCCAAAGGTTCTACAGGATGTTTCCTGTAGAACTACAGAACTTCCAGTAGGAAGCCCTGACATTTCCTGTAGGAGGTTGAATCTTGACCCGAATGTGTCCAAATCATAGAAAAAGTGAGTGGCCATGGAGGGAGTGTCTTTGAGGATGCCTGGTAGCTTGGGATGGACTCCTGTCCTCGATTTGCGTGACCCTCTTTATCTGCATTATATCCCTGCAACCTGCAAAAAATTCAAAGATCAGACCTGTTTTTTCTTCTTTCTCTTTTTTTTTTTTGAGAGACAACAGGGGCACCTCCATGAGGTTTTCACCCCCACTATCTGCCCTGGGTGCCTCAAAGAGGTTTTCACCCAAGGATATTTTGTCCAAATTCTTTATTTTCTGAGAGACAGCAGGGGCGCCTCCTTGAGGTTTTCACCCTCACTGCCTGTCATGGCCGGCTCAGAGAGGTTTTCGTCCAGGGATCTTTTTATTCCTTTTTTTTGTGTTTTGATGATCAAGGTGTGGTCGGAACAGAGGCAGAACTCTGCTCTATTATCAACACTGATTTTTCCACAGTTTCAATGAACTCCTGCCTTGAAAGGGGTTTCTTTTATATTTTCAATAGATGCCCATTGACAAGCATGGGGGTGGCCTCTTCATCAATGGTCCTCATGAGGACTGAACCATTGTCATTGCATTTCTCCACTGTATATGATCCTAACCATCTTGTCCTCAACTTTCTTTTGAAATCCTTGTATCTTGAGTCATATAGCAGCGCCCAATCTCCCGACTGGAACTGCTTTTCATTAAGGTGCCGGTCATGCCATATCTTCCTCTGGAGTTGAGCTACCTCTGTGTGGAGAAGGGCCTACATTCTTTGCTCATCTAATCCACTCAGCTGCAATAATCTCTCACGTTGAGCATGGTTGAGATCTAGGTCCAGCTGAGCTGCCACACTTAATGTATTGTACTCGAACTCTATGGACAACAAAGCTTTCTTCCCATAGACAAGCTCATAAGGTGTGAAACTGATTGTAGTCTTCCAAGTGGTGTTGTAGGCCCAGGTGGCCTCAACTAGGCGTTCTGGCCAATCCTTACAGCTGCTACTCACAACCTTAGTCAAAATGCCTTCCAATGCTCTATTAGTGACTTCCACCTGCCCATTTTCTTGAGGATGATAGGGGGTGGAAGTCTTGTGCTTGATCTTGTGATGAGCGAGCAAATCTTCAATCAGGTTGTAGGTGAATTGGATTCCTTGATCGGTGACTAACTCCTTTAGGTAGCCAAACTTGTAGAAAATATTTTCCCTCAGAAACTCAGCCACCTTTTCTTCTGTTGCTACTTTTATTGCTTTCGTTTCTTCCCACTTGGTCAAATAGTCGATGCACACAATGATGTAAGACCGTTGCTTTGATGGAGGGTTTATAGGACCCACAAAATCCATGCCCCACTTCTCAAATGGCTTGAAGGTCACTTGAGGTTGGAGAGGCATTTCATCTCTTGGAGTTGGCTTCCCCATCCTTTGACATCGGTCACACCGGCTGATTTATCTTCTAACATCCTATGAAGAGTAGGCCAATAGTAGCCTGCCTGCAGAATTTTGAAGGCAGTCCTTTTTGCTGCAAAGTGGCCTCCACAAGGTCTGTCATGACAGGTTAGGAGGATGTCAAAGACTTCCTCCTCCCTAACACAATGTCTCAAGATCTGATCTGGGCCAAGCTTGAACAGGTTGCCCCCGATCCAAATGAATGGGATGCTCTTCCTTACGATTCTGCTCTTCTCTTTTGAGGATAGATGCGGAGGGAACTGTGCGGAGAACAAGTAATTTGCTATATCAGCAAACCATGGAGAGAGTACTGAGATAACAAATAGATGTTCATCTGGCATCTGGTCATCCACTGTTCCTTCTTCACCTGCAGGCAAGTCTAATCTAGAAAAGAAGTCAGCAACAACATTTTCCTTACCTGGCTTGTCAACAATCGTCAAATCAAATTGCTGTAACAAAAGTAACCATCTAATAATAAGAGCATTGACATCAGGCTTATTCATTAAATATCTAATCGCAGCATGATTAGTGTGTACAAATGTTTGATAACCAGTGATGTAGTGTCTGAACTTGTTTAGGGAATGGACTACATCCAGGAACTCTTTCTCAGTTACAGTATAGTTCATTTCTGCCTTGGACAGGTTTTTGCTGACGAAGTATATGGCATATGGGAGTTTCTCCTCAACTTGTCCTAAGGTTGCCCCTATGGCTTTGTTCGAGGCATCAGTGTGGATGTGGAAAGGTAGGGCCCAACTTGGACCTCTCAAGATCGGGGCGGACACTAGCTTATTTTTCAATTCGTCCAGTGCCCCTTGACAGTTGTCAGTCCATTTAAACTCAACATCTTTCCCTAAGAGTCCAAAAAAAGGCGAGGCTAGGTTACTAAAGTCTTTAATGAATCTTCGATAATATCTTACTAAGCCTAGGAAACTTCGGGCATCCCTTACCTTCTGAGGAGGTGGAACCTTTTGGATGATAGCAATTTTGTTATGATCCACCTGTAATCCTTAACGAGAAATGGTATGTCCTAGCACGGTCCCTTAATTTATCAGAAATTCACATTTTTCGGGACTGAGGGATAGGTTCATCTCAATGCACTTGGTTAGAACTTTTCCTAGATTACTCAATGCTTCTTGGAAGCTGGACCCATAAGGAGTAAAGTCATCCATATATATTTCTACCGAATCATGGACCAACTCAAAAAAGATGCTCAATACTGCTCTCTGGAAAGTGGCAGGAGCGTTGCATAGCCCAAAAGGAAGGACTCGATAGGCAAAGGTACCCCATGGACAAGTGAAGGTGGTTTTATCTTGGTCTTCCGGGCTGATTTGGATCTGGTTATACCCGTTGAACCCATCTAGGAAAGAGAAGAACTTCTTCCCTGCCAGTCCATCCAAGACTTGATCTATGAAAGGCAAAGGGAAATGGTCTTTCTTGGTGGCTTTATTAAGTTCTCGGTAATATACATAGATTCTCCACTTCCTGTTCTTCTTAGGCACAAGCACTAGAGGCGAAACCCACTCACTATCGAAGATAGGGTAGATGAATCCTGCATCCAATAATTTCTGCAACTCTTCTTTGACAATGTCTTTAAGGGCTGGATTCATTCTCCTCTGAGGTTGCCGGACTGGTTTACAATCATCTTTGATGTAGATGTGATGGGTATAGACCGAAGGATGGACTCCTTTCATCTCCTTATAGCTCCAAACGAAAGCATCTAAGTGATTGTTCAGTAAGTTACACAGCTTCTTCTCCTGGGAAGGAAGTAGGGAGGAGCTGATCTTTAGAGTTCTTTTGGGACCAAACTCCTCATTCTTAACTCTGGGAGAGGTTGGATCAGTCCCACAAAGGTCCACTAAGGTGCTGGCTTGGGTATCTTCCACCAATTCCTCTAAGGAGAGTGCACTGGGAGGTGGATTTTGAATCAACGTCTCAATCAAATCATCCTCGGTTTGAGGACTTCCCCTAGTGGTTTCTATTGTGCACAAGGGTGCAGAGTAGACCTCATCCTCATCTCCTTATTCTAACCAGAGTGGTAATTCATGCTCTAGCAGAGGTTGTGCAGGAGGGTATAGGACTAGCTGCTTGGACATAGGACCATTTTTTATGGTCATGTTTCCAGCTCAGCAATTGATGTAAGCATCCGCGGTGGCTGACCAAGGCCTTCCCAAAATGAGGGGGTATCCAATAAGCTTTGCCTTTGGCTGAAGGACCAAGAAGTCTGCAGGATACTCCCAAGAGTCAACAGAGACCAAGACATCCTCCACAATCCCTTCGAGAGTCACGGTGGAGCGATCTGCCAACTGCAGGACTGTCGAGCTCTCCTTAAGGAACTTTGAAGGTTGAGTTTAAGCATGGTGTCCCTGGTCATCACATTAATGGTAGCCCTTAAATCAATCAAGGTATGGGGGATAATGGTGCCATTGATGTGGACGTCAACTACAGGACTCCCAGGGTCCAAATACTTTGGACAGATTACTTGCCCCAACATTAGATCGGACAGTTGTCCTATGACATTGATAGTCGAGGCATATCTCTTTCTCCTGCTTAGGTGCCTGAAACACTTCTCCTTAATCAATTTGTTGTATATCAGTACATCTTTGATGGCTTGGAGAAGTGGTATTTTCACACACAACTGTTTTAGTTCTCCCATAAGTTTAGTCTCCTCTAGGTTTGGTTGCGTGGTTACTGTTAGTCGCTTAGGAAAGGGTGGAATGGCTTTGGGTTCACTTTCCTGTTTGTTTTCCTCATCCTCTCGGGGAGGAGGTTGGCGATCTGGAAGGGTCTTCCCGGATCGCAGGTTGATCTCCTGGATCTCGACAGCATAGGTAGGACATGTTGTCTCCCCAGTGTATACCTGCTGGGCCTGTCGGTTGTTGGGGTTCGGGTTCGGTTGAGCAGGCATTCGGGGTTGTCTTGGAGGAGTAGGAGGTAATGGTTGTGGCTGAGCCGGTCGTGGAGGCAGAATGGCGGGAGGAGAGTTGTACTGGGGCCTCTACCCCAGTTGAGGTGCATTCCACTAAGGCTGTGGCTAGACATGTGAGTGAAACGAATGAGTAGTGGGTTGAGCATGGTATTGAGGTGGATAAGACCACATATGAGGTGCAGACCAGGAAGGATGAGCAGGGGGACCCCATGAAGGCATATGAGCAGATTGGTTGGGGCTATAATAAGCTTGGTATGTCCCTTGCATCCCCTACTAGTAAGGTCTAGGTCCATGCGGCCTCCTTTGGTTGAGGAAGTAGAGAGGTTCAGTGGGTGCCTCAGTCCCTTGGTACATGGCTTTGAATCTAGGTAAGGTTAGGCATTGGTTTGTGGGGTGGTCCTCCTCACAAACAAAACATACCTCTACTGAGTGCAATTGACACTCGTTCTTAGGGTGCTTCCTCGTACATCTAGGACAGAAAATGGCCAAAGCACTCTCAGCTTCTTCTTTCTTTTGTTGGATTCAGAAAGTATCAAGTTGCATGGAAATGGCCTGTCTCATCTCACTTTTGAGGTCTTCCGTCTGATTAGCAAACTCATGCTTGGAGAAGGTAGTACTATCTGAAAGTGGATTCCCCCTACCTCTTTTCCGAGCTGCTCTAGAGTCGTTTCTAAACACAGTCTTTATGTCCTCATAAGGCAGTTGGTAAATGTCTCCTCCAGCTAGCATGTGAAGGGTATCTAGAAGGTCTTTAGGGACTCCTCGGAGCAAAACTAGCTTTAGATATTCAGGGTCAAGTGTGCACTTGGCCCGTTTATAGCTAAGTTGGAACCTTTCCTCATAGTCTTCTAAAGACTCATAATTTCCCATGGTCATCCGAAAGATTTCTCCCTTGGTTTCCTTTGACCTACAGTAATCCCGGTATTTGTTGTTAAAGGCTTGTTGCATCTGAGCCCAAGTAGTGATACTGTTTCCAGGTAACCCCATGAACTAGCGTAATGCTGCATCCTTGAGGGTAGAGGGAAAGAGTTTCAACTTTTTCTCGTCTTCTGCATAGTCATAAGTTCAACAGAGGACAACAAACTCAAACAGGAAGGTATTAGGGTCTTCAGTGGTCAATCCATGGAAATGAGGTAAGGCTGATGGACTTATGTTCTTCATTTTCATGTCCCTGTTAGTCTCTCGGATGGGGAAGGTACCTTCTATTCTCTCATCATCATTTCTACCATTTCTGTTGTTGGCCATGGTCTCAAAAGGAATGTTTCCTTGCCCTTCTTCTATTATAGGATCTTCGTATATCTCAGGAGGTTCAACTATAGGTTCTTCTGGATCACTGTCACCAAAGAAGAGTGAAGGGTGACTCAGTGAAGTGGTGGGGGTGTTGGGTAGGAATTTTCCAATATTATCTTTGTTCCTACGAGGCACGAAAGGATTTTTTTGGTTGTTTTCTCTGCTTGTACCTGCAAAACTAAAACAAATGGAATTGCAACTAACTAAAATCTATCTTGTAGAAATGAAAATGTGGAATTGAAATGAAAGCAGGAAAGGACTAATCTACTCTGCTGAAGTCAAATTGCGAGAAGGAAATACTAGACTATGCTTGCAAAATTAAAATTCTATTTTACGCTTGCAGAATTTAAAGGCTAATCTATGAAGGCAGGAAATGTCTACTTTACTTTTGCAGAAATGAAATTGCAGAATGGAAATGAAATAAACTACTTAGCATAAGGTTAGAGTAGGAAAATAGAAGAAAAACAGCAATCACAAATACTCTGACGCTTCCCCGGCAATGGCGCCAAAAAGAGTGGTGAGCTCTAGTATTGCAGCAAAAATGCTACACTCCTGAGACTCCCTTCTTTACTTTTATCAACCCGGTAGTTCGTAACAAACTTGGAAGCGACGGTGCTATATGCACAAGTACTAGCTCTTGCTGCAGCTGTCACTTGGTCAGCTGGCACAAGTCCGCTAGGGCCTTAAGCCAACTTCTATAAGCCTGAGAAGAAGCTTTTTAATTGATGGACAAAAGCTAACTTAAAGAAGGCTGATCTACTTGCAGAAAGAAACTGGAAAGCTAAAAGGAAATGTAAATCCTAGCAAACCCTAATTCTACCAGCTAACCCTACTGATGCAAGAAAGTCGATGCGAGCTACTGAAAGGAATGCCATTGATGTCTAGAAAGGTAAACACATGTATCTAAGCTACTTCTACAGTAACATCTGGAGAAAACATCTTTTTGTATTTTTGAATAAGTTGCTAGAGTTATTATGCATATGATTTGACTGTTTTTGGCTGTGTAGAGGTGGATGTGCAAAAAGAAATGCTTGGAAGAGGTCAAGAAGGTTTAGAGAGGGCCTAAGGGGTCCCTAACACCCTCCCATAGAGTTTCACCGAGTCTGGCTATCAAGAAACCTCATTCGTGAGCCTCTACAGGAAGTCTGCAGGGGTTCTACAGGATGTCTGCGATTTTCTACAGGATGTCTAGAATTTTCTACAGGATGTTCAGAAATGGGGTTTTTGGTGGATGAATGGAGAGGGCAAGGTGAAGGAGTGAGTGTGAAGGTAGGGTGAGGGCTAGAGATGGTCCAAGACTGGGCGGATGGAGTTGTGGATAGGTGTAGATGGCTGGATTTGGTTCAAGGAAGACTGAAGCAATGTTACACAAACTAGGGTTATGGGAGAAAATGGCAACCGGGAGGCAAGAATTCTAAGTAGATGGTGGAATGGATGGTTCTGATGGATAATATGCATAGGAAGGAGTGGCACAGGTGCTCTGTAAGGCGTTTTTTCAACTGACCCAAAAAAGACTTGTAAATCCAAAGACCTAATTACGATGACCTAATCTGCTAGCTGCTAGTAAAGAGAATGAACAAAAGTGTGACCCGTAATGAAACCATGTATTTTAACTCATGCAACTAAGAAAATGAAATTCTGAACTTGTAACCAACTTCTACACATGAAAATCAAACACAAGTGATTGCATGGCAAAGCAAAATCAGTGTTTTTGTGGGCAACAAAGTCATCCTAGTCACAGCTCCTAATCCCACAGAGGGAGAGGTGAAACCGGAGATGTTTGATGGCCCTTTTCTTGAATCTTTTTCTATTAACAACCTATCACGTAAATGAGCACTCAAAAAGTATTTCTAACCATTAACAGTGACCTAGTTAATCAACAAACTTTAATCTACTTAACAGGAATAATTTTGCAAATGCATGAAGAACAAATAACAATACATAAAGGAGGCCTTAGCACTTGGGTTGGGCCCAACCCCAAGAGCTGCAGGCTCCTGTAAAGAACTCAGATCTAATGCCAAATAAGACTGCTTATCATTATTCAAAAATAACCATCATAAGAAAGTTTGTACAGCAGTAGCTAAGAAAAACGAGGTGAAGAGGATGACAACACTATAGCGCGAAAATAACAATAGTTCAAAAAGTAGCCTACGAAGGCTGAGGCATTCTTACTTATACAACACGAGGGGGATAGCATCCCTCCTAGATTCAAGGAACTCGGCTATCCCAACTACTAGAAAACAGTCACTTCTCCCCCAAAGCTGCTTGGCTGCCTTTGAAACTCGTTTTGGTGGCCTGTGGAGCTCGGAGTTGAGGGTGGAGATTTTATGAAGGCCATTCAATGCAAGAGAAAACCTCCCTACGAATCCTCCCCTCAAGCTTGGCTGTCAGCTGACCCATGATTGCTTGGTTTTGCTCCAAAATTTGTCCAAAAATCCTGAAATAACCACATATTAGCCTCCTAGGTAAAGTGACTACCCTTATTCGTTCAAATAACACAAACATACTAAGAAAACATGCATAATCTATGAAAAATGGACGATTGAATAAGGACAATTATGAAAAATGAGCCCAATAAGTTACCCAATTTGGGGGCTCATCAGTACTTTATTCCACTTCTCTTAGTTTTGTTGGAAAAATACAAAGTGGCAGCTATTAATTCCAATTTTTGTTAAACTTAATGTTTTCTTGTGAGTTAAGTTAGTATTATTGTGTTCTTTATTTAGATCTTTTCATCAAAAAAATATCAAGAAAAAAAATAGTAGCAACAGAGGACACATAAACTAGGCTCTCAATGAGGAAAAAAATCCCCTCTGAGGGAAAAATCTTCTCTTCTTATAGAATTTTCTTCAAAAGAGACAATGAAGAGCCAATCCCTAGACCAAATCCTCGTCCAAGTACCAAGTCAAACTTTCTAGTCAAGTCTTTCCCTGATCCAGCCTTAACCAGCTTCACATTGAAACTTAGACTTTCTAGCTTCAGTACTACTACTTCGACCTACAACTTGAGCCCTATAGATGTTGTAGAAAATATAACTCAACCCTTCAAGAAGTATTCCAAGTTCAACTAAGTTAAAAAAAAATATCTTTCTCTCACAGCTACTTGATACTACAACTCAGACCTGCGATTTCAACCTTCTTGGAAGTTGCATAAACTTTAATCCTTCACATGTGTGTGAGAGGGTGAGCCCAAAAAAAAGCTTTCCTTCCTTCCTTTCTTTTTTTAGACCTTTTCTCTCTTTTTCTCCTACTTCCCAGCTACAGGTTGAACTTCCTTCTTGAAATTGAACTTGTGAGTGAGTGAGACATAAATGAGGTTGAAGTGCTTGTATTTATAACTTTTCTAAAGGGTTGAATTGCCTCCTTTAGGCTAACCTAGAGCTGCTAGGTTTGAATTGTACTTTTGGAGTTTCCTGGATTTTCTAGATTCAAAATAATTCTTTATCCAAATATATTTTTCCCGGAAAGGTCTTATAAACATGATGTTGACTTTATTGACTCATGACCTTAACTCATATGACCTAAAAAAAACCTAGAAGAATAACGAACATGCTTTTACGTACAATACCATCAATAATGAGCATGAAACCCATGATTTAAAATAATAACTTTTTCTTTTCTTCTCTTATTTTTTACATAGAAATGAAGACTCAAACTAGTTATATTTCCAACAAGTTTAGCAAAAAAGTTTCCTTGTGCAACACTGTCTTATCCTCTATTAACATAAAATTGTCTTCCTCATTTTTATTTTCTTCTTCCCATTTCACAGGCTCTTCTTACATTGATACCATTTTATGCAAGAATTAGCACCCCACTACAATATCAAAGTCTCACAATGGACCATGTCATCTATATAGTCGTCATGAATCACATGATTACTTAAAAACCCAACATTTATGACTTGTATAATTTACTGAAATTAATCAACTATCCAACAATAATAAATAAGTCATTTACTATTTGCAGATGGGGTGACTAAGGTGGAAAAATTGGGGCATAGGTCCTCTTTCCATTTCCACACCAACCCATGATTCAATTGTACATGGAAACAACGCAACCCCCTAGAGAACATTAATGTAATGCATAAAATGACAACCACTGTTACAAGGAAACCCATGCAAACAAACAATTTAAGAGATATTCCAAAGTATGTAATTGGTCAGAGTACTGCACCCATGTATCAAATGGCTCACTGCAATCCTATCAATCCATCCATATTTAATGACAAGCCATTAATTGATGCCTCATTGGGATTCTACATGCTACCTAATGCTTTTATTAGCAAACATAGAGATGAAGCTCATTATCTTGAGGTGGATTCCATAGTTCCTTTAATGTATTAATGTCAATTATATAAAGAAATTATTTAAAAAACATGCATTGTATCTTCAAATAATTATATATTATTAAAGTGAAATATTGGAACATTACCACCAAAATGTGTTAGTCCTAGAGCATCATGAATTGTTCATACAAGTATTCCATGGAATTGAAATTTCCTCTACCTTATTGGTTTATAGATGTCATACATAGTGATTTTGACCCATAACTTTAGTAACTTGTTGATAAGAGGCTTGATATATACATTCATATGTTTAAATTGGCAGTTACCTAATTGTTTGAAATTAGATATAATTACTACCATGATATGTATATATATAAGAAAATAAACAAATATAACACATTACAAAACACACAAGAGAAATGAAAATGTTGCAATTGAAAAATTACTGTAAAGAAATACCTATAACAATCATTGTCAACATTATGTGTGCCCTCTTTTTTGAATTATAAGGAGGAAAGTTACTTTTTATAACAAAAATTGGCCACATTGAGTAAATGGACTTGAGATCTCCAAATGGATTAAAACCATCAACTACCAATGAAATCCTAACATTATGAGCTTCATCTTTATAAAGCGAGCATTTTCCCTCAATTTCCCTAAATCATAACCATCTGTAGGCATTTGAAGAACACCCTCTCCACTTCTCTTTCGTGCATGGTAATCCATAAACTATGCTATGCTTTTGTACATGAACAATCACTGCAAATGTGGAATTATTGGAAAAATGGAAAAGAACCTTTTGAGGCACCTTTTTTGTTATTTGATTGGGTTCGATATCTACTGCTCTAACATTATGGGAATTTTTTTTTGAAGCATGTTTTCCATAATATAAAATATGATCATTAGAGCATGCATCTATAGCTTGATACTCCACTCCAATTTATTTCATAATGGAATATAAATCTCAATAAGGTAAAATATTTGGCGATGGTAACATAATTTCACCTAGCAATCTATAACATAAAAAATCACTAGTTAGTGTAAGTAATATTAACCGTAAATATTTGATTCTTATTTTACACATTAATTAACACAAAGAAAGGGAAAAAATAAACCTTTATGTATAATATGTGATAGAATATATTACATACCTTAGGATATGTGTCATACAAGTGTTTTAGAAACTATTATTTAACCCTTTTAAGCTCAACATTCATGTAGAAGAGAGAATATTTTGTCTTGAGCCTTCGTAAAGTGGTGTCATTTCCTTTCTAACAGAGTTTCATCAAGAATATTATCATCATTTTCCTCATCCTGATAATTGACTAGTCGAGCGAACAAGTCTTGGATCAATTCATTTGTCCCATCATCTTGAACTATGTTATTATTGTCAACTTCTTCCATAGGATCATTAAATTTATCTTCAATATTTTCTCCATGTTCCTCATCTTGTACATCATTTCTACTACTACTTGGGGCATTCCAACACCGACTGGGGGGTTAGCTTGATTTTATAATTACATAGCATCATACAAAATTAGTCTGCATAAAAAAAAGTTATAACAAGATAAAAATTTACAAATGTGATTAATATAAACGCAATAAATAATGAATACATAGCTAACCAAGGAATGATATTCCTTCAATCCCCCTTCTATATGCCCATGTTTCCCTACAATGTATTTTAGTTGTTTCTTTTAAAACTCTTACGTGATGTAAGCCCACACATTTAGAATAAGGGAAATAACATCTCCCATCATCCCCTTGATTTTTTTTCCGTAGTAATTTTTTTTGAATTTTTTCCCCACTAAAAAGTTATGAGATGATTATGTTATAAAACGAGTGGTGTACTAGATCTATTATATTTTTTAATGCAATTGATATATATATTAAGGAAAAATATTTCTTTTTTGACAAAAAGACCTTATAACCTTTTAGAACCATTGTAGTTATAGTGAAATTGTCGCAACGTCTCTTAAGAGAAACATATTTATAAATTTACATACCATCAAAATTTTGACGATAGTTGACAAAGTCAAAATTGACTAGTCAAAAGTGACCGACCATTCGATTAATAGCTCAATGAATAGAAATGATCGGTCAAAAAGGGGATTTTTGTTTATAATGTGATAGTCACTGAATATCATCTTCCTTACTACGATACAAAGAATATCATCATAATTATGACAATGTGGAGATATCTCATTGCAATACTGACAAGCATGGGCTTGGTTTAAAATTAATCAAATAAACGAATTAATTCTTATAATTTTCTATTCTACAACCAATTTAGCCAAACTGTCATTCTATTTTATCGAAATTTATTAGTATATGTAGTAGTGGGATGATCTAGACATTGTTTCCTATTACTAAGCTTGGTACAATAAAGCATGTATCCTCTTGTGAACCTAGCTACCTATTCTTGCATCTTAGACCAATACATGTACCTATGCAAGGTGGCCATTGTTTTCCCTACACAAAAGTTCCCTACTGTAACAGCCCTGGTGAAAATTTCATGTAATAAAATTTAATAAAGGAAAAATAAGACCAGGGTTAAGGGATGCTTATTTCAAGTTGAATATTGGGCAAAGATATCCTAGTGGGCATAAATGGATGTGTTTTTGGCTAAGGAAATTGGCAAGGGCTAAGACAAAGGCATTAAAAGGAAAAAAGACATTTTTCGCACATTTATTTATGAAAATAAAGGAATTTATGAGAAAATTAAGGTGAAAGTTCATAGGTTGCATGTGAAGAGGAAATTGAAGGAAAATAATGGAAAATGAAGAAATTAGAGGCCTCATTCATAAATGGGCTTATGAGGATGAGTGGGCAATATTTTTTCAAACCTTTTGTCAGTTCAAGTTTGGAGCTCTCTCATTATTCTCTCTCTCTCTCACTCTTGGTCACTTAGAGTTTTCTTGGAGCCCTCTAGCTTTGGAGCAAGGAAGGAAAAGAAAGCAAAGGGAAAGGAAGAAAATAAAAGATCAAGGAAGGAAAAGTAGGATCAAATAGCTGATGAACCTCAATATTGCAACAAGAATGTTGCAACTCCCAAGGCGACGAACTTTAATTATCAACCTGGGGTTCGTACAAACTTAAGAGGTATCAACACTATATGTGCAACATACAATGTGTAGGAATACTTCCAATAGAGCCACTTGCATAACTGGATGACAGATAAAATCATGCGTAGGCTCGAAACATATTCTTTGACATGTACCTGAATGTAAGAGACCAAATGCTTTGACTGAGATGAGATTAGGAATGGTCAAAGAAGAGTGTGTTGTTGCAAATTAATGATTGTATGGAACCATATTTCAATATAGTCGTGAGGCCCCTAGTCCACTTGCTAATTTGGATCATCTTGGATGTCTTATTCTTCCATGAAATTCATATTTTCTTCTTTTTGCTGTTTATTATCTTGAACAAATAGAGGATCTAATGGTGAACATGATGTAACTCCCTTAATATCTGATTGTGATGCCTTCTCTCGTTCAATTTTAGCTCCTAATCCTTTGGTCTCCTCATTTGAACCTTCTTCTTCTGGATGTTGTCCTTCAATCACATCAATAGAATCTTTTTTGCAATACCTTTCTTGATCTAATATGAATACCATTTAGATCAAGAAGATATGTTTGGAAGTGTTGTGCCCCAACATTGTAAGTGGGTTGAGCTACTTCCTTGTGTGGGTTTGGAAATGGTAGTATAGGGAGTTGAGTGGGAGTGGATATTTGAGATGGATGTGGTTGAGGTTGTGGTTGTGGTGGAGGCAGATGGTAGGGATAGAATGGAGTTGGGTATGGAGGGTATTGAGGATAATATTGAGGATATTGTGGATTTCTCTCATAAGGTCCTTGCCAACCTTGTTGCTAAGATTGGTTTTGGGGTTGATATGGCCAAAGTTTCCAAGGAAAGGGTGTGTTCCAATTACTTTGAGATGGATGTGCATAACCTTGAAATTGTGAATTAGGCTCTTGCATCATACCAGGTTGACTAGGCTTCCATGGTCCTCTTGGAGCTACATAACATAGTTTCTTTTGTGATTGACTTGCTCCATTGTCCTCTTGGTAAACTTCCTTCAACCTTGGTAATGATGGGCAATATTTAATTGAATGTGATTCTACATGGACAACAAAAATATCAGCACCTTCTTTTTCCTCATCTTTCACTCTTAACATTTCTACTTGTTCACTTAGAATGCTAATAATTTATGTTTTAAAGTCATCAAATAAATTTCCATGTTTAGCTTGACTTATTGATCTTGATGCTTATTTACTTACTCTTTCCCTTCCTCTTGATATGTGTTTGCATGTTTCACAAACTTCTTCAAATGATAATTGGTATACATCACCTCTACTCATGAGATCAAGAATATCAATCCAATCATCCCTAATTGTTCTAAGTAGGAGGGTTTTTAGTGTGTGATATCCTAAATGATGTAATTTTTCCCTCTTAACATTATACATGAATATCTCTATTTTATCCTCAAGGCTCTCATCTTATTTTTTATTCATTCTAAATATTTCTTCCTTAAGATCATGATCTTCATATTTTTCTAGAAATATATTTTTCATATCAGTCCATGACCTTATTGAATTAGTCCCTAAACTCATGAACCATTTAAGAGCTCTATCTTTCAATGTTTCTGGAAACAATCTCAATTTTTGAGTGTTTAATATGTAACCATAAGATTTAAAAACAATTTCATGTTTAAAGAGAAAGGTTTCCAGATCCTCTAACCTCATACCATGGAAGTTTGGAAGAAAAGATGGAGGGATGTTTTTCATGTGCACACTAACATCAATATCTTGAATGGGAAATCCAAGAGGACCTTCCTCATTGTCATCATCTCCATCCATTTCTCCTACCTCCTCTGTCACCTCTTCTTCTTCTATGTGTAAAAATGAATGGTGATGTGGCTCTTACTACACCATGTGATCAAATGGGGGGGGGGGGGGGGGGAGGGGGTCAGTGTTGGAGATTATTTTTTGAATAGGAATGCTAATGCAATGCAATTTTATGTTATTGAAATGAAATATACCTAATGCAATTTTTGTTTTTGTAGAAATTAAAAAGAAATGAATCAACTAGGGAAGAAAACAATGCATACTTTGACACCTCCTCAAAAACAACACCAAAAAGTGATGAGCCTCAGTATTGCAACAAGAATGTTGCAACTCCCATGGCTACCAACTTTAATTATCAACTTAGGGTTCGTACAAACTTAAGAGGTATCAACACTATATGTGCAACATACAATGTGTCCTTCTTTCACTATCATGAATGGAGTGAATGTAATGAAATCAAATCCTAAATTAATTGTTGTGATGGAAATGCTCAAAATGGAAACCTTAACTTATTACAGGAAAGAAAACTTATTCTAATTGCATAAATTAAAGATAATGAACTAAATATCAATCATTGCATTTCAAAGATTTTAGATCCATTGACAAAGTTAATTGGATTTGACAATCAAGAAAATCATTATTGTATTATCCAATTCATAAATCTGTCCATTAACCCAAATTGTTGAGATGTTTTGCAAGGGTAAAAAGGAAATTCCTAAGTGGTATTTGGTCTTGAATAATCATGGATTTAGAGCCTAGGGGTTATGATTCAACCCTAAGGGACAAAAGCCAATATTTTTGAGAAAATTTGGGCAAGTATATACATGTTGGAAGAGTGGTACGGGAAGTTACAGGTGCGCCTACAAGAAGTTACGGGATTTTCTATGGGAAGATATAATTGACTAAATGACCAAGTAAACCAAATCAAAATTGGATGGGACAATTTTTTTTGTTGAATAGCATGTTTTAGGTCTCCCTTCCAACTAGAATCACTCAAAAATACTGCTGCTAACACATGCTAAAAAATAGTAGAAAATTACTAGTCTAAAATCTAGAAATTCGAGAACTAGTGAGCTAGTTAATCTATCAAATTCCTAACCTAATAAAGTGAAAATGAAATGGGGTAAATTTTTTTATTAACTTCAATATTTTTATGATCTAATTCAAGTGGAATAAACTCAATTGAATCTCATTAGCATGTTCTAAAAAATAGAAGAAAATTACTACTATTTTCCACAAGGGACTTCCAAAAATTTAGATTTGGGAATAAACAAACTAATCCAAGTAGCTAAATGATTACTATGACCTTCCAAATTTGTTCCAAATGTGAAAGCATACCTGTGATCCTACAAAAGAACTTACTTCAACCATTTGACCTAATCCTACAACAAGAGATAATTAATACTAAATGCACAAATAGGAAAAAACAAGAGCAAGAGATGCATGTGAATAAAAAGCAAAAAGAAGAGAATTAAATTATAAAAAAGGGCTATGAGGATACTGGGATGGAAAAGCGCAACGAAAATTAGAGTCCTACGAAGGAGACCAAAATTTAGAACATGAAAATGGTACCAATATTCATTATTTCCATAAATAAAATTACATCCCAGCAAGAAATGAAAGTGGATTTGGAAAAATACAAGTTTTCTACACAAGAAGACTAAGAAAAACCAATCACTAGAGGCAAATTTGAATTGGTACTTATAAAAAATGATTAGGAATATTTCTCCATGAAAGGAGGAATATATCCCCTCCAAAATCCCTCAAATAGCGGATCTGGTTCCCAACACTAGGAATATGCATTAAATGATAGGGAACACATTCCTAGATTTTCTCAATCATTGGAGCTCCAAAATTTGTGCAATAATTTTAGAATACCATGTTGATTTATTATCCAATATTGATCCTGCTATGGTAGGGAGCAAGTCCCTAAATTATCTCCTCCTCTAAATCTTCATAATTTTCCTAATGTTCTCACAATATTCTACAAAAATAAATAATATTAGGCACAAATATGAAATTATGCATAGACCTTCCTAATGAACATATTAAAGTTAAAAATACGTTATATAATGAAAAGAAAGAGGTTTATTGTGTTGAATGATGGCTAGATGGGCCTTAATTCATGTCTAATTTATAGGCCCATCAAGAACTTCAACAGGAATACTTGCACGTAACCTTTTCCATGTGTGATTTTCTAGCTCGTTTGGACATGCATGACTTTGCATGTTGGTGTATGGTTCTCTTGCTGTCAGTGGTATGTTCTTTCCAGGTTATGATAGTGTCTTTTAGCCTAGCCTTGGCTTTTTCCGTATTACATGGTGTTGGGATGTCTACTTCAGTTTTTTAGCGTTGGTTTGTCAGATGGATTTCATAATCCAGGGCAGATGTGGTCTCAAGTTTCATTCCCAAAGGCCTAGGAATCCCTTGGCCAGTTTTGGCTGCATATATAGTAAAGCTTAAGGGAGAAGTCTTAGTTTAGGGCCTAGTGATATGGGTTTGGATTGCAGTAAAGCCTGATAGAATGGTCTCGGTTTAGGGCTTAGTGATCCAGGATTGGATTGCGGTAAAGCTGGAGAGACAAGGAGACAAAAAATTCCTCAAGGATAGTGATGGATTATGATGGAATTCCGAGTTTGGTTCGGTTGTGATCGAAGGACTTGTTTTGGTGTGATTACAGTTTGATGAGGGTGAAGGTGGTTTAACTATTGGGTGTGGAGCCTGATTATCTTCTATATTCAAAGGTATCGCCACATTGGACCCCAGTTCGTTGCCGCCCGTAAAATATTCACTGTAGGGGGGTTAAGTGGGGGGTAGAAGTGACCTTTGGGAGCCCCCCCTTGGTGGGGGGTTTCGGGGGCAGCGCCCCTGAAGCTAAAAACACCTGTAAAATTTCCTTGTAAAAGTATAGTAATTTCTAGTCAATCTGGGCCATTCATTAGGCAGATGATCGGACGGTAGAACTTATGTTTAGTTTAGGGTTTTTTTGCCTAGAAGGCAACCCCTCTCTTTGTATGAGGGAATTGTATTTGAGGCTGTGTAATAGATGTGTATTCTGTGAGCGAGAAATAGAGAGGTGAGACCGTGAGAGAAAACAGAGGATATTACAGCGGACCTATTGTAGGTTGTGTCTCTTCATTTTGCTGAATAATAGAAAGGAAGGAATAGCTGTTCGGGGTGGACGTAGCCTAAACTGGGTGAACCACGTATATCTATGTCTCTCTTGTTTTATGCGTTTTTTGTGTTTATATTTCTACAATATTTTATGTGTTCCATTGCTCCGTAATATATAATTTTCTAACATTAACCTCTAGATTCCCTTAGTTATTATTGGATTGGTTGTTCTATAAGATACCACATTCATGCTTGGAATATGGCACGGGGGTGACAAGATGAAAGAGAGCTTTGGTTCAGCCATGTCTACGGTCGGGTGGTACATGGAAGTCCCAAACTTGTTTGGATTTTCCTATGATTAATAAAAGCTAGGTTCTCTTACTTTTGCACTCGTTCATATGTGGATTTAATGGTTGTCATATCTCTAATATTTATATGGTTTTATGCTAGTTATTAGCATGGTTATATGACTGGTTCAGATCATGGTTATTTCATGTATTTACTTGTAATTACTAAAATGATGGATGCAAGACCTAATTGATGTTATACCAGTTCAATGGAGAAGGTGGTGATCCTTCTGGTTATATTTCATAAGTGCTTCCAGTCATTCATGCTCTGTCTTGTATCATAAAACTGTAGGTTGCATTGATGCCAAGTGTTTGACAGAATGTTAATGTTGGTTAGGGATGTTGAGGCCTAATCCTAAGGTTGATTTTGATTTATTAGTATTGTCCTCATGAATTTAATGGATTCATAAGTTCTAGTCAAAGGCCGGGATTCTGGGCTAGAAAAGTGGCTCAAATCTCAAGGACGTTGGCACAAGTCTACTGAAAAGAGTCCATGGATGTTGGCACATAGGCTTGTGAGATTGACTTTTGGTTTTGGACACTCTCATACCTATAGCATGAGAGCGAACTGGGGTTAAAAGGCTTAAAACATTAGTGGGACTTAGGGACAAGATGTTTGAGTGGCTGACATGTCTTCTGTGGGTGTTGTTGCTGATGTAGATGGGTTTGGTTGATGTGTTCCGTCGATTCCATTTCCTTAAGGTCACCAACGAGTTTGAATACCTTGTAGTGGAATCTCTAGTCGCATGTTTACCTGGTATGGACAATTGCTTGGAGAAACATGGGAGGAGGGGGTGTTACATATTGGTATCAGAGTGTGGATGTGCTCTCCTTGGGTGAAGGTGCTTGGCCATGCATGCATGTTAGTTGCATGTGTGTCTCTTACACTTGCATTCCATGTGCTTGTTGCATTGCATAATGATTGATCATGATTATAGTAAGGTTTTCATGAGGAAATTGATGTTGATTTTGTGGAATTAATGGTCAGAAGTATATGACTGATTACATGATTATATGCAACTTGATTACATCCTTGTATGTTAGGTTACATTCTTAATTGTTTGATTACATGTATATGTCTTGTGTGTTGGTTACAAGAATCGATCTCTTATGCTCGACTACATGCGTTCATGCGTATTTGTAATTGATTAGGAATTTCTTATGCATGTTGATAGTTCCATGTGGCAATGTGTACATTGGAGTAGTGGTTTTTGTCATACATGAAGTCATAGCATGCAATGTTGATATGAACTTGCATTCATAAATGGACCCTAATTAGAGTGATATTTATGTGTTGATGCACTTATTTAATAGATGTCTATATGTTATTATGTTTATGTTATACATGTATCACACTGATTTGATGATCTTATAGAAAAGGTATCCTCCTCAAATTATGCTAAGGTACATTGGTTTATTGTGATTTGGTTTAGTTGACATAGTATGCCTTGCAGAAAAGAGATCAAATGGATAACAAGGTGGTAGACTACATAGAATCTCCCTATGAATCATATGGGTAGCATGGTGTGGGGAACTCTTCTAACTAGTCAGACACATTGAGAAGCCTGAAGGAAGAAATAAGGAGTTGCAAAGCAAACAATGACAAAATCATGCAGACACAAGAGAAACAAGCAAATTTTAACGAAATACTTCTTTATAGTTTGTTAGAATTGCAACAATAAGGGCCACTACATATAAGCCATGGATAGGAGGAAAAAACTAATGGGGCATATGGAAGTGAGTCTCTTGGTGGATGCAAGTCATATAGATCTAACACAGTGAGAGATGGCAAGTTGTTGGACACTCCGGGTAGGAGAGGTGATAGACTAGGGGAGTGATAGGGGATACTTTCCATATGAGTTTAAGAAAGAAAATCCACCTACCTTTGATGGAGAGATGAAGAAATCCTAGGATGCAAAGGCACGATTTCTTGGTATGAAGAAATTATTTTGATTGCGTGATTATTCAGAAAACATGAAAGAAAAGATCACCACTTTCAGCCTCAAAGGTAAAGTGATATTTCGGGGGAAGACGTGAATTATTTAAAAGGTATACATGAGGGGGATTTGACTTGGCATGCATTTGAAAGGATCTTCAAGAAGAAGTACTTCTTAGAGAGGTACTATAATGACAAAGCTAATGTGTTTTATCAGTTGCGGATGGGTTCTATGGCATATGAGGAGTATTCTAGCATATTTTTGGAGTTGTTAAGATATGTGCCTTACCTCAAGGAGGAGAAGGCCAAGGTTTAGGGATTCATCATTGGACTTACAGTAGCATACAGAGACAAGATTGAGTTTTATGAGCCTAGATCATCAGAGTAGGCCATCCGGAAGTTGAAACATTTTTATAAGTAGTCGAAGTGAAAATTTGAGCCTAAGCATGACTTGAAAAGAAATGACAAAGCTAAAGGAAAATGGCCACCAAAGAGAGGAAGGCCACAAGATGCAAGTGAGAAATAAAATGTAGTTCCTTACAAGAGGTTCAATACAACTGAGAAGGGACATGGAGAGCAACAGGCTAGAGGCGGTGGTAGGGAACCATTGCAGTGTTGGATATGTGGTAAGGATCATCATAAGAGGGATTGTCCATAGTATCAGAGTGGTGGTAGACCCCAGATCTATAGTGCTCAGGAGGCGCATATAGTTGGTAATGTTGGCAATAGCATTCCTCAGATCTATGCTGTTGTGGAAAACAGATAGGCAGATCATAAAGCATCAATCATTGAGATGGACAGTAAGTTTTGTAATCAAGTTTTTTCTATTTTAATTGATCCTGGATCTAACTATAGTTATCCTGACCTGGTGGATAAGTGTGGTTTGAGAAAAGAAGTGCATGAAAAATATTGGTTGTTATGGTTGGCTATAGGTACAAAGTAGTGAGTTCACCATTGGGTAATAGTTTGCACATTTGAGTTAAATGGTATGCCTACAACAACACATTTGAATATATTTCCATTAGGATCGTATAGTATGCTTTTGGGTATGCACTGGATATACCTTCAGATAACTAGAGTGGATTGACTTGACAAGTCCATTGAGTGTGTGGATGATGGTGGGGAATAGAGGACTTTGCAGGGAAAGAAGGAGACTACATCAGTGAGGATGGTTACTGCTATTCAGGCTAAGCGTAGTTGCAGAAAAGGTCGTGTGATGTTTGCAATGTACATCTCTACTGATAAATTTAAGGAGGTTAAGGATGTAGATGTGTTAAGCATGTACCCAGTTTTATAGAAGTTTCAGTATGTATTCCTGGAGGACATTACAGGGTTTCCACCTCACAGGGAGGTATATTTTTCTATTGAGTTGGTGCCATGGGCAGCTCCAACATGAAAACCACATTATAGGATGAGCACACCTGAGTTTGTAGAGTTGAAGTTGTAGTTAAAAGAGATGCTTGATAAAGGATAAATCAGATCTAGTGTATCACCTTGGGGCACACCAGTGTTGTTCGTAAAGAATAAAGATGGTACTCTTAGATTGTGCATTGATTACATGAAGCTAAACAAGGTAATGATCAAGAACAAGTACCCTTTGTTGAGGATTGATGACTTGTTTGATTAGTTGAAGGGAGCATAAATGTTCTTTATGATCAACTTGAGATCAAGATACCATCGGTACACATCAAGAAAGAGGATATCTTCAAGACTGCATTCAGGACTAGGTATGGGCAATATGAGTTTGTTGTTTTTCCATTCAATTTGACTAATGCTCCAGCTACATTTATATGTTTGATGAATAGTGTGTTGTGTCCTTACCGAGGGCAGTTTGTTATTGTATTCATTGATGACATACTGGTATATTCTAAGAATGAGGAAGAATATGTCGAGCATTTAGAAGTAGTGTTGAGATTGCTAAAAGAACATCAGTTGTATGCTAAACTTAGCAAATTCAACTTCTTTCACACTGAGGTGCATTGCTTGGGGCATGTTGTCTCCAAAGACAACATAGTAGTTGATCCAGAAAATATAAGGGCCATCATGGAGTGGGAAGCTTCTAAGAATGTGGATGAGGTGAGATCATTCATGGGATTGGCAAGTTACTACAGGAGATTGATCAGATACTTCTATGCATTGCATATCCTATCACATCATTGCAAAGGAAAGGTAAGAAGTTTGAATGGGTAGAGGAGTGTGAGGCTAGTTTTGAGCAGCTTAAGTAGTTTTGACACATGTGCCAGTGCTAAAGATTGTGGATCTGAACAAGGAGTTTGTAGTGTGTACAAATGCTTGCAAGAGAGGACTTGGTGGATTTCTCATGAAAGAAGGATAGGTAGTGTGCTATGAGTCATAGAAATTGAATGATCATGAGAAAAACTATCCAACACATGTCCTTGATCGAATAGTGATTATACATCCATGTAAGATGTTGAGACACTATCTTCTGGGCAGAAGATTTACATTGATGAGCGATCACAGTAGTTTGAGGTATTTGTTTGACCAGCCAAATCTAAATGCCATGCAAGCTAGATGGTTGGCTACCCTTATTGAGTTCGATTTCGAGATCAGATACATCAAAGGGAAGGAGAACTATGTTGCACATGCTCTTAGTAGGAAGGTACAGGTAAATCATATAGTAATTATAAGCTCTTATGGGACAAAGTTACAAGATAGGATCTTACAGGTAGTACAACGAGATGTCAAGTACATGGAGATCATGCATAGGTTAAAATAGAGAATAGGTACAGGTATAGGTACATGTGAAGACACATATATAGGTACAGGTACCGATACATGTATAGATTATTAGGATGCAAACTATCATCTCACGGTAGATGGGTTGGTGTGATTTAGAGACAAGATCTATGTGTCGAATTGCAGTGAGGTCATGAAGCTTATCTTGAGGGAGTTTACACCAAGCCATACTCAGGTCATCTAGGATAACAAAAGACATTGAAGACAGTGAAGAAGTTCTACTATTCGCTAAATCTGAAGAAGGAAGTGGTAGAGTTCATGGCTATATGTTTAGATTTCCAGTAGATAAAGGATGAATGGAAGCATCTAGGTGGTGTGCTACAACCTATAGTGATTTTGAAATGGAAATGGGAGGTCATTTCCATGGATTTCATCAAAGGTCTTATGAGGAAAGTAAGGAAGCATGATTCTATTATGGTTGTGGTTGACAGGTTGAGCAAGTTAGCTCACTTCATTCTAGTGAAGACTACATATTCAACCAGTGATGTAGCATTGGTGTTAATCAGAGAGATAGTGATATTACATGGTGTTCAAAGGAAGATTGTGTCGGACAGGGAAGAAAAATTCACTTCCATGTCTTGGAAGGAGCTATTTGCAGGCTTTGATACAAAGTTTTCCTTTAACACAAATTTTCATCCACAGACAAATGGACATACAAAGACGTTCAACATGATCTTGGAGGATACTCTGAGGATGTATGTGATGCACCAATAGAGGAAATGGGAGGAGTATCTTCCATTGGTTGAGTTCATACACAATACTAGTTATCAGGAGTCATTGGAGATGTGTCCTTTCAAGGCATTTTATGGATGGAGTTTTAACACTCCCATTAGTTGGAGTGATCCAGTGAATAGGGTATTTATTGGGCCAGATATGTTGGTAGACATGGAGCAAGAAATGCAGGCTATAAAAAAGAATCTAAAGGAATCACAGGATAGACATAAGAGTTATGCGGATCGAGACATGGTATTCAAGGAGTTTTAGGTTGGGGAGCATGTGTATTTGTGCATCAAGCCCAAGAAAATCTCATTAAGGATTGGATCATGTGCCAATTTGGCACCATGGTATTACGAGCCTTTTGAGATCCTTGAGAGGATTGGACTAGTGTCATATCAACTTGCATTGCCTCCAACAATGAAATTCCATGATGTTTTTCATATTTCAATGCTTAAGAAGCATATAAAGGATTTTGATCTTGTTATTGATTGGTCTGTATTGTAGGTGGAGTCAGAAAGAGAGTTCCAGCCAGAGACTCAGTGCATATTGCAGCGAAAGAATCTCATGCTTAGGAACAGAGCCATCAAGCAAGTTAAAGTGTAGTGGAAGCACTTTGGGCTTGAATAAGCTACATAGGAGATGACATATTAGATGCAGGCCTTGTATCCTTTATTGTTTTTCGGTTGAGGAAAATCATTTTTGGTTTTATGTTGGTATATGTTTTGCATATGTTATGTTAATGTTTTGGTATATGTATATGGATGTAAATACCACCATGAGCTAATTTATAAAGCTCCAATAAGTGGTATGGTTGTTATATTGTCATGTTGTCATGATGTTTTTCTTTTGAGTAGGTCATTCATTGTAAATACTGCAACGAGCTAAGTTATAAAGCTCCATGGACAATATGTTTGCTTTTCAATGGTTTTTTTGAGGTCATGGTGTGGTTTAACATTGAGGATGGTGTTCCCCAAGGGGGAGGGTTATGTAATAGGCCTAATGAAAATTTGATGTAATAAAAGTTAATAAAGGAAAAATAAGACCATGATTAAGGGACACTTATTCTAAGTTGAATGTTGGGCAAAAATATCCTAGTGGGCATCATTGGATGTGTGTTTTTGGCTAAGTAAATTGGAAACGCCTAAGGAAAAAACATTAAAATGAAATAAGGAATTTCTGGCACATTTATTTATGAAAATAAAGGAAATTAGGATAAAAGTAAGGTGAAAAGTCACAGGTTGCATGTGAAGAGGAAATTGAAGGAAAATAATGGAAAATGAAGAAATTAGAGGCCTCATTCATAAAAAGGCTTATGAGGATCAGTGGGCAAAATATTTGCTAACCTTTTGTTAGCTCAAGTTTGGAGCTCTCTCATTATTCTCTCTCTCTCTCACTGTTGGTCACTTAGAGTTTTTTTGGAGAACTCTAGCTTTAGAGCAAGGAAGGAAAAGCAAGAAAAGGGAAAGGAAGGAAAGCAAGGACCAAGGAAGCAAAAGCAGGATTGTAACACCCTTCACCTACATCTACCCATGTAACTAGTCAACCAGTAGTAAACGTGCGACAAGAGGCTAATATGATGGTATTAAACCTCCTATGTGACCTTAAGTAAGTAGAGTCGACAAATTGAAAGACATAGACCTCCCACATTAACCTTAGGACCCACAGGAACCAAACACACACCTTAGATATCATACCTCTGGGGCCTAGTAAGGTTTTGACCAACTTAGTCCAGATTAAAACTCCCTAGACATAACCCAAGAGAATTATAATGCTTTACATCCCTTAGCCAAATACGTTAGTCTCTAAGGTAATGCTTTGTTTAGCCAACAATTCTAGGATTTGAGCCACCTTTTCAGGCCCAAATCCCAGAAAATTGCCTAGAATGGAATGATAACTTAAAATCGATAAAAGTACAGGTAAGCAATGATGTCAAAGAAATAAACTAAAAAAGACCATATCTAGACCCCTACCAGCCATGACAGGCATTTCATCAAACATATCATCAACATGTAACCGACAGGTGTAAGCAATAGGATTAAGAGAAGGGATCTCATACTTATATGAGAATCACCATGGACCATCGTTTTCTCATGTCACTCACTGCCTTATAATTTATTAGGACATAGATACATTATCTATTCATAAACAAATAAAAACATGTTGAGAGCCATACATAGACGTTGCCACAATATATACATATAACCAACATAAGAACATAAATACCATAAACATATCAGCCATCCAAATCCACATATATGTTAGTACATTTACACATGCAAATCAAGGGAATGAATTTATCATTAATGAATGAAATGAACCAATTGGATATGGAACTACCACGTTACACCCAACCGTAGAATGGCTGAGCCAAATCTCTCTTCATCTATTCACCCTCAGGCCATATTCGAAGCTTGAATGTGGGATATCATTGAACACATCAATTAAAACTCATCCAGGGCTTCCATAAGTCATCCACCTAAACCCATGAAACATAGATTCTACCTCACGGTCACACATCAAAATGCCATCATTAGATTGGTCTGCATCCAAACCTTCCAGGGCTTCCAGAGAATTTGTTCCAACGAAGGCTTCCAGCACTAGAAACTCAACCCACAACTGCCACTAGGATTCCAGAGCATTTGTCTAACCAAGGCTTCCAAGACTAGTAGCTCAACCCACCATAGCCTTCTAGAGTGTTTATCCAACCAAGGCTTCCAGGACTAGTAACTCAACCCAAGTTGTTACAGGGCTTCCAAAGCATTTATCCAATTAGGGCTTCCAGGAACTAATAACTCAACCCAAGATAAGGAAACATGAGAACCAACAAACAACAAACAATAAAATAAACCGTCAATCACCATAGCTATCTAGGAAATGGCAAGGCTATGCATTCCATCGTCGATCGAGGAAATCCTCCATGCTAATGAAAAATCACAACCAAGAAGCCACATGCATATGCCATAAATGCCAAAACTAGTGAAGAAATCATACATGCAACTCAGTACCTGTAGCCAAATATGATGTAGTTGTTAATCCCGATGCTTTCTTGCACTTTCTTGCTCTTCCTTCACCTTCTTGCTCCAAAAATCCAAGTATGCGACACACTCTAAGAGTGCTCCAAGAAAACTGTAAGTACCCAAGAGTATGAGGGAGAGAAAAAATAATGAGAGACAACTTCAATGTTGAACTGAAAAAAGGTTACCAACTGATCCTCATAAGCCTTTTTATGGATGAGGTCTCTATTTTCTTCATTTTCCTCCTCACATGCAACCTGTGACCTTTCACCTCCCTTTTCTCCTAATTTCCATTATTTTCATAAATAATTCTGTGAAAAAATCCATTTTTCCTTTCCAAAGGCTTAGCCATTCCCTTTGCTAATTTCCTTTTAACAATCACAAATGATCCCCATCACTAGGATTGTTCCCAACATTCAACATGGAATGAGTGTCTCATCAATCGTAGTTATTTTTTTTCCTTTATTAACTTTTATTACATGGAATTTTCATTAGGGCTGTTATAGAACCCTCCCCCTTGGGGGACATCATCCTCAGTGTTCAATCAAACAAATAGCTTAGAAACATGTTGAAAGAATACATATTTCTTATGGAGATTTATAACACAGCTCAATGCAGTATTTATAATGAAAGATCTGCTCAAAACAAAACAACATGACAACATGCCAACATACCGCATATTGGACCTTTATAACACAACTCATTATGGTATTTACAATGATCATCATGTTGAGTGCCAACTCATATGACATCATAACATCATGCTAACATAACCACATGATAGCATAATAACATGAAAACATAACCATAATAACATGATACCATACCTCATAGTGAAGCTTTATAACATAGCTAGTTATGGTATTTACATCCATATATATGTGTACATATAGAAACATCACCATAAATATAGATACCTAAACATATCCCAGATCATATACCAAAACATATCACTAAACACCATATCTAAGCATATATTGAAACATCATAAAGCATATACCAACCACCATAAAGCATATACTGAACCACCATAAAGAAAATACCAAACCACCATAAGCATATACAGAATCACCATAAAGAAAATACCAATCCACCATAAAGCAACTACCAAAGCACCACAAAGTAAATACCACACCACCATACCAAAGCTGCTTTGCCTCAACCAACAAAAAATGAAGGATACATATCGCGCATTTGTTCTGCCATCTCCCATGTAGCTTCAATGGGCCCAAAGTGCTTCCACTGCACTTTAACTTGCTCGATTGCTTGGTTCTGGAGCAGAGCATCTTTTTCTGAAATATACATTAAGGCTCCGACTAGAGTTCTCCATCTAGTACCACTTGCAATACAGACCAATCAATCACATGATCAACATCTTTAACATACTTCTTAAGTAGAGATACATTGAAAACATTGTGGACTTACACTGTTGAAGGCAGTGCAAGTCGATAGGTTATTGGCCCAATCCTCTCAATGATATTGAAGGGTAGACAAAACTATGGTGCTAGCTTGGCACATGAACAAATCCACAAGGATCTCTTATTAGGTTTGATACGTAAGTACACCTATTCCCCAACCTGGAACTCCTTATTTGACTTATTCTTATATGCATAGCTCTTCTTCCTATCTTGTGCCGCCTTAAGGATTTTCTTTATGAATACCTGTGCCACATCGATAGCTGAGTATGTAGACTTCATTGGAATGAAGTGTGAAACCTTTGTTAACCTGTCCACAATGACCATAATGGAATCATGCTACTTCACTATCTTTAGGAACCCTATGATGAAATCCATGGAAATAACCTCCCATTTCCACGATGGAATTGCAATCGGTTGTAGAAATTTACCTGGGTGTTTACACTCTACTTTCACTCACTGGCAGTCAAAACACCTCGCCACAAACTCTGTTACATCCCTCTTCAAATTCAACTAATAATAATATATCTTCACTACTGTCAGTGTCTTCTAATAAATTAGGTGACCTGAATAAGATTTTGCATGAAACTCCCTCAAGATCACCTTCTTGAGATCACTTCTATTTGGTACATATATTTGTCTTGGAACCTAACAAATCCATCCGCTGTAAGATAATAATACATACTATGTGCACCTGCACCTATATCTATATTGTTGCATGTACCCGTATCTTTATCTACAGTTGTACTTGTACCTATATTATCACATGTACCTGTACTAGCATCCTACTATAACCTACACACAATCTCCACATACTGGACATCCTACCGACTTGCCTGCAAGATCCTATCCTATAAGTTTGTCCCATAGGAGCTCATAGTTTCCAAGTGATGTACCTGTACCCGTCTACTAAGAGCATTTAGCACCCTATTCTATTTACTTTTGATGTACCTAATCTCGAAGTCAAACTCGTTGATCATGGCCAACCATCTAGCCTGCTTGGTATTCATATTCGGTTGGTCAAACAAATATATAAACCTAATTTGATCACTCATAAGTAAAAACCTTTTGCAAAGAAGATAATGTCTCCACATCTTCAATGCATGTATGATCTTTGTCAACTCAAGGTCATGCATAGGGTAGTTCCTCTCATCCTCATTTAGTTTTTGAGACCCATAACATACCACCTGCCTATCCTGCATAAGGACTCCACTAAGTCCTCTCTTGCAAGCATTTGTTCAAACCACAAACTCTTTGTTTAGATCTACAATCTGTAACACTGGTGCATGTGTCAACAACTATTTAAGTTGTTCAAAGCTAGCCTCCCACTCCTCTTTCCATTCAAACTTCTTACTTATCGTCTGCAATGATGTGATGGGATAAGCAATCTATGAGAAGTTCCTCATCAACCTCTTGTAGTATCCTATCAAGCCCATGAAATATCTCACCTCATCCACACTCTTCGGAGCTACCCACTCCATGATGGCCCTTATCTTCTCTAAATCTACTGCAATGCCCTCCTTGTAGACAACATGTCCCAAGTAATGTACCTCACTTTGGAAGAAACTACACTTGATGAGCTTAGCATACAACTGATGTTCCCTCAACAACCTCAACACTGCTACTAAATTCTCGACACACTCTCCCCCATTTTTAGAATATACTAGTATATCATCAATGAACACAATAACAAACTTATCCAAATATGGACGCAACACACTATTCATAAAGCACATGAATGTAGCTAGAGCATTGGTTACGCCAAATGGAACAACAACAAAATCATAACTCCCATACCTGCTACTGAACAAAATCTTGTAAATGTCCTCCTCTTTGATATGTACTTGATGGTATTCGGATCTCAAGTCAATCTTCGAGAACACTACTACTCCCTTCAGTTGATTGAACAAGTCATCAACCCTCGGCAAAGGGTACTTGTTCTTGATAGTCACTTTGTTCAGCTGCCTATAATCAATGCATAATATGAGTGTTCCATCTTTATTCTTCACAAACAATACCAGTGTGCCCCAAGGTGATACACTTGGTCTAATATATTCCTTGTCCAATATTTCCTTCAACTAGAACTTTAACTCAACCAAATCATATGTGCTCATCCTATAATTTGCTTTCGATGCCAGAGCTACTCTTGGCACTAACTCAATAGAAAAGTATACCTCCCTGTGAGGTGGAAACTATGTAATGCCCTCAAGGAATACATCTTGAAACTGTTGCAAAATAGGTTACCTGCTCAACACATCAGCATCCTCAACTTCCTCATCCTTATCACTAGAAATGTGTAATATAAATAGATTACACCCCTTCTTGTGGCTACACTTTTATTGTATAGTTGTCACCAGCCTAATTGATGTGGATTTCTTCTTACCCTGCAAGACTCTTGGTTCCCCATTATCATCAACAAACTCAATAGATTTGTCATAGAAGTCTACCTTGGTTCTATGTAGATAAAACCAATCCATGCCCAAGAACACACTATATGAACCCAATGGTAATACATTTAAATGTGTTGCAGTAGGCATACCATTCAAATCAAATGCATAAGCTCTTACCCAATGAGTGACTCACTTCTCTTTACCTATATCCAACTTCACTAACCAAGATTCTACATGCAATTCATTACTCAAACCACACTTATAGACCAACTTTGGACTAACATAGTTATAATTAGATCCAAGGTCAATCAAAATAGAAATAACTTGATCATAGAGCTTACCATCCATCTCAATGATAGATGCCTAGTGATCCACCCATTTTTTATCCAATGCTGCATAGATACATGGAATACTCTGACTGACATCCCCAACAGTCTATGCCTCCTGCACACTGTATATCTGAGGTCTACACCCTAATTCTATGGAAAACATCTCCTGTGATGATCTCTCCCACAAGTCCAACACTTTATAGACTTCTAGCCTCTGTCCTTATTCATTTCTTCAGATCGATGTCCTTGTCCTCTATCTGATGCATTGAATCTCTTAGGGGGTGCAACATTCTCCTTGTTATCTATACCTTTTGGCCTTGCTCGTTGTTTGTCCCATTTTACTTTGTTCTTTACATTACCTTTCCAGTCTGGCTTAGTCTCAGTTCTATGCTTCGATTATTCATAGCAATGATTCAACTTCCCAATGACTTCCTCAAGTGACTGAGGCTCATGATACTCAATCTGATCTCAGTAAATGCTAATGAAAAACCACTAATAAATCTCTGAACTTTAGCCTTCTCATCAATATTTCTAGAAACATGGTCGTGTACTCTTCCTTTGTCATTAACCCCATCCTTAACTCATAGAATTATTTTTCCTTAGAGTCATAGTACCTTTCTGACAAGTGCTTCTTCCTTAAAAGCCTCTTGAACTCCCTCCAGCTAGAGTCATTTGTCTTGATGTCTCTAACTCACTTAACATCTTCCCACCAGATTTTTGCTTTACCTTTCAAGCTGAAGATAGCTATTCTGGCCTTCATGTTGTCTATGTAATCATGCAACTCAAAGAATTTGTTCATTCCAAGTATCTAAACCTCTACTTATTCTGGCTTCTTCACATCTCCATCAAAAGTAGGTGGTTTTTCTTTCTTGAATTCATTCAGAAAGTATCCCTATTATTCCTTCTATGAGGATGATAGAAATGATGACCATGATGTCTATTAGAACCATAAATAGAACAATACATGTACTCATCACCCCTCCTATCCAGAGTGTCCAAAACATGCCATCTCTCACAGTGTTAGATCTACCTGACTTGTGTCTACCAAGAGATCTACTGCCATATGCCCCATTAGTTCCAGTCCATGGCTGACCTGAAGCGACCCTTGTCGCTGCAATTCTAATAAAGTATGAAGAAGTATTTCATTAACCTTTGCTTGCTTCTCTTGTGCCTATATGATTTAGTCATTATCTACCTTGGAACTCCTTATCTCTTCTTTAAGATTCTTAGTGTAACTACTAAATCAAAAGGATTCCCAACACCATACTGGTCTTCAGATTCATAGGGAGAGTCTTTGTAGTCAACCATCTTGCTATCCATTTGGTATTTCTTCCTACAAGGCATAGTATGCCAGATCAACCAAATCACAATAAACCAACATACCTTAGCATAGCTTGGGGAGATTAACTCATCTGCAAGATAACCGAATCAACATGATACATGTATAACATAATCATAACATCATATAGACATATGCAAATGAATGTATCAACACATAAACATCACTCTAGATAGGGTCCAGTCATCAATGCAAGGCCATATCAATAATTCATACTATGACCTCATGCATGAAAATGATCATTACTCCATTGTGCACATTTCCATATGCAACTATCAACATGCATAAGCAATACTATATCAACTACACCTATGCATAAATGCATGTAGTCGAGCATAAGCGACCAATTCTTGTAATCAACTTACAAGACTAATACATTTAATCAAAATATTTAAGAATGTAACCTAACATACAAGGATGCAAGTAGGTGACATAAAATCAACATATAAGCGACATATAATCCATTTACAGTCAGTCACATACTTATGAAAATGCATTTCACAAAATCAATATCAAATTCTACATGATAAACATACCATCTCCATGATAACCATACTACAACCATAACCAATAATCAAGCAAATGCAACAAGCACATGTTATGCAAGTGTAAGAGACACACATGCAACTAACATGCATGCATGATCAATACACTTCCCATCTGGTCCGAGAGTTGAAACATGCTCTGATATCACTCTATAACACCCTCCTCCAACATCTACCCATGTAACTAGCCAACCGAGGATAAACATGTAAAAGAGGCTACTATGATGGGATTCAACTTCCTATGTGACCTTAAGCAAGTGGACCAGATGGAATCATAACACATAGACCTCCAACATGAGCCTCGGGACCCACAGTAACCAAACAAGCACCTTAGACAACTTGCCCCTGGGACCTACTGAGGTATTGACAAACTTAGGCCAGAGTAACACTCCCTAGACACAACCCACAACAGTTATAATTCTCTCCATCCCTTAGCCAAATGTGTTAGTGTCTAGGGTAATGCTGAGTTTGGCTAGAAATTTTAGGATTTGTGCCACCTTTTCAAGCCCAGAGCCCAAAACACTGCCCATAATGGAATGAACTTAAAATTGGTAAAGGCACAGGTAAACAATGATGCCAAAGAAATAAACTGAACAAGACCATATCCAGACCCCTACTAGCAATGACAAACATTTCATCAAACATATCATCAACATGTAACCTAGAGGCATAAACAACAAAATTGAGTGTAGGGATATCATACTTATTTAAGAATCGCCATGAACCATTGTTTCCTCATGTCATTCATTTCCTTATCATTTATTAGGACATAGATATATTATCCATTCATAAAAAACTAAAAACAAGATGAGAGTCATACATAGTTTCTACCACAATATATACATATAACCAGTTGTTTTAGCAGCTACAACCACCCTCTAATTTTTTTCCTTAGCTTCATTTTGAAGCCTCCCTACCAAAATCCTAAGCAGTTGGTCTTGCACTTCCTAGGTACTTGTGTTTTCAATTGAGTTTATTTTTGGCTTTACAACTTGTGTTTTCTAACTTGTCTTGTTTTCTGACCACACGCTAACCTCCTATGACTTAGTATTAACTTGGTACTTGTGATGTCTTGGAAAACTATGCAGTCTTAGAGGGCAACCTCCTCCACTATCAGTAATTGCGTAGAGTAGCCCAACAATGGGCTTTATCTTAGGAGTTGTTTAAACCTTGCTGACAACCTATCTTCAACTCAAAAATTACGTAGAGCATGCGAGGTAGCCAGATCCACTCAACCTAGGAATTGTGTAGAATCATTCTTCAGATGTTGTCCACTGCATGTGTTAGTAGGTTGCTCGGTTCCCTCAAAACTTGAAATTCTTCCTTGCTTGCATGACAACTTTTCTCGGAAAATAAAAAAGCAAAAAGCAAAATGCATCCATATAAAATAACGATCTATTTTTAGCAAGTAGGAGTTGCACTCAAGTTGATTTTAGAAACTTCCTACCAAGTGTCACTTTTTCCTAGATTTGTGGCATGCACATCATAAACCCTAAATCTATCAAATCTATTTAAACAACACCTCAAAGCTCATTCTATACATTGGATCTTGGATCTCTCACATTCCCGAGGCATCTAGGAACCTTCGACGCATCATTGCTGGGTAAGTTTTTCTTTTTAAGTCTTTTGCTCCTTTTTCTATCATTTTTCTTTTCTTGCCTTGTTTGAGTGTTGTTTTGCATGTTTTACTAAAAGAATGCTGGCATTTTAGATTATTTTAACTTGTAGAATTGTTGTTTCAAGTTTTTCATTGCATTTCCTTAGTGTCACATGCATGACCCTATTCCTGCACTAACAATTGACATTGCGAAGACTCTCTTCATGAGCTCTGTTGTTCTTCCATTTGACCGATTCCTACACTTGATTTTATTGCATGCATTTCCATTCATTCGTATATGTACCATATTTTCCCATACATTCAGATATACTTGTTTTCAAGTCGCCCTTGGGTAGATATGGATTTCCTTGGCTCAGATCTTTCTTTGCCCGGCATGCACTACACATTCCTAGACCTGAAGGTTCTACCTTGGCTCCAGGAATTGCATAGAAGCTTCCTATTACTGGCCTCTAGCTAGGCTCTGTGCAATTCTAGGAGACAATGCTAAGTCTTTCCCACTCAAACTGAACAATGCGTAGTTCTAGCTAACAACATAGGCAGACTTAACTATGTATTGCGCAGTTCCAGTCCACAATCAACCTCACTAGACTATGCTCTGCACATTTCCATTCAACAACACATCTCACTGGAAGCTGGGACTGTGCAATGCATAGTTCCATCTGATTTTCCCCAACCTCTAAGAGTCACTACTGTGAAATCTTTCCCAACAATCCCCCAAATTGTTGCATGATCCATCCTTGAAGTGCTATGTTTTTTTAAACTGACACTTTCTTGCCATGAGTGTTCTCTTTTTCTCCAGGTACATCAATTGTTGAGCAGTCTCTCAACAATACAACCATCATGGTTTCCAAGAGAGTTGGATCAAAGGACATTGTAGAGAGTAGCACTAGAGATGTAGTTGAACAACTACCTACGAATTTTCCTATCTATGTAGACACACATCTGTTCATAGAAAAGGACATGAAGGCCACATGGAAAGAAATAAAGGGCATATTTGCGGGCAGTTTCAAGGAAGATCTGGAAGATCAACAAGTCTATTTGAACATTAAAAAGTCAAGCTTGTACAAGAATGCATGCAGGTACCCCTCTTTCCCATGCATAAATGTCATTGACTGGGTTGTCTCACATATTGATCTCGAGACAATGACATTGAGCAATATGAGTGGAACATAGCTTGACACCTTTAGGACGAAAGACTACCATTAGATATATAACTTGCCGGAACGAGTGAATCGCATGGACGCACTATTCTTCGCTCCCAACAGTAATGTGAATACTAGAGATATCATTAAGCATTGGGTAAAGGCTTACGAAATCTTGCTCATCTTCGCATGTTGCATCTATGTTCGAGAGATCACAAAGACCTTCCCATGGAGTTGGGTGATTAGGTTAGATCAATTGGAAAATGAAGGAAGGCCCTTCAATTGGTCTGACATGTTGCCTCTTTAGCTAAATGTTCATGTGTCTATTGCCTGGAGTCTACCTAAGGATGGAAACGAAAGATTCTTTATGTCCACATACCTACTTGATGAAATCTGTGCCCAACAACAGTTCCTTAGCATGGGTTGGACATGGACATCGTTAGAGGACGTTGTGAACATTTATTGCAATTTTTTGTCTAAGTGAAGCTACTGAGGAGTCATGACGAGACTATCTGACCACTTCATCGCCCCGTTGTACAAGATGATCTCTGAATGGGATCTACCTTGCATGTCCCAAGAAGCGACGTAGGCATTGTTAAACATTGCAGATTGGTATGCCTCACCCGATGGAACCTTCATGAGGATGTTTGGCATGGAGAAGCCTCCACATGTTCTACCAAGGTTTTCCATAAACAAGATGGTCATGCAAGAGGTTTCATACAACATCTCCACAAGGTTATCATCAGGACTACACAGGAGGTAGAGGGCGCTATGGCGCACTCTTTCCTTCCAGATTGTGTTGTACAAGATCCGTACTTTAAAGGATGTAGATGTTGAGGCCAAGGACTTGAAGAAGTTCATATTCGACACTAAGAGATTCAATTCGTACGATCCTCACTGCATATGCAAAGAGCACAATGTGAAGGTGTAATATCCATGGATCCACGAGAGATGTCATTGGTGATAGGAAGATCCTTTGAGGTATTGCTACAACTCCTGTAGGCTCAATGAACCGGTCAGCATAACAGTAGAATGGAAAGCAGCACTCCATGTAGTAGCACCATAGGAAGCAACAATAATAGAAATAGTGAGCAGAAAATCGGTACAAGACAAAGGCAAGAGGAATATTGTTGAGAGCACATAGGTAGAGAAAAGCTACAAGTTTAAATAAGATCCACTTATTGAGAAAGTAGCTTTGGAGATAGAGGCGAAGAGGTGACAACGTGAAAGGAGAGTAGCACAGAGAAAGAGGAAGAAGAAATGACTGGAAGAATCAGAAAGGAAGTTGTAGGAGGTAGAGCAGAAGCTCAGAGAAGAATAGGAGTTGCACAGAAGAGAGAGGGAAGCGCAGCAGGAACAGGATCAAGAACAGGATGAAGTGCAAGGCACATTGTCAGAGTAAACTACATCGATACAGGTTGAAGACTTAGATCTTCCAACATCAGATGAAGAACATGGTGAGCGGCTAACTTGCTCAACTGGATGAATAGATGATTGAATAGATGGACATAAAGATGGTACAAGAGCAGTAGTATAAATATATCGACCTCATGCCAAGAGCAGCCAAGCTCACCCCACGAGCTTCATCACCTCCAAAATTAGAGAAAGTCCAGAGTGAACAAGGGGAGACTCTTCTCCTTGATGATGATCTGGAGATGGATGTGTGCAATCTCGCATTTGACGAGTCACAACAATGGATTGTACAAGAAAGAAGAAAGAAGCTTCTAGATGATCATACATCACTTGCACACATAGAAGAAAGGGTGATTGTACCATATGTGAGAAGACATCTAGTTGCCATGAGCAAGGCTTCTAAGGCTTATGCAGAAACCACAAGTTCAACAGTTAATTTCTTGATATTAGAGATTGATCAAATGGAAAAGGACTTGCAAGAGGTCAGGAAAAAAATACAACAGTTCACGAGATTCACAATGAGAGAGATTAAGAAAGCAATAGCGGCAGACATATCTACGTTGGAGGCCACCATGTTGACACTCTATACCATATTTTCCACCATTAATCTGGAATTACAAGCATCTCCATCCACACATCATTACCATTGAGTCTTCCCATGCATAGTTGTTCAGGAGTCTAGATGTCATAGTGTGAATGCACAAGATCGGTTACATCGGAACCCTCACAGAGGATAGAAGGAAGAATCGAGTCATGTTGGATGTTGACGAGTACATAGAGCAGTTGATGTGCGAGGCCACCAGTGATGACTTACAGTTCAATGAAAATAACTTGTAGAAGTACGTTGGTGGTCCAGCCACACTCAAGACAACGCTGCACATGCTTTAGGATGAGTTGGATAGAGGTTTCAAAACCATATACACGGAAGCCATGTAGGAAGAAGTTTTCTTCGACAAAGACATCATCAAACGGTATGAGGACACTATAGCGTAGTACCAATCTTGGTATCATCTCTTCACCGAAGATCACCATGAGGAGGTTACCGAGTTAGTCTTTCCACAAGACCATGAGTGATGTTGTTTGTCTTGTTAGTCTAACTAAAGCTTATTTTGTCCCACATGGGTATATGTGGAAATTGTATTATTGTAAATATGTTATAAGTGAAATTCCAAGTGTCATTAGTGGAATGTAAACCGTCACTATTTTAATGTGAAGAGTCACGAGGGTAGTTCAAGAGTCAAAGGGGAATGCCAGTGGTCACCCCACCCTTTGTTATACATAGAACCTCATAGCTCATAGTAGAGGCTTTTGGGAGCCAAGATTTTGAGTAGGCATGGCTAACAGAAGGCTTGGAGAGTATTGTGACGAGTCTTGTCTTCTCCACAATGCAAAGTGTGTACATCTCTTTGGATTAGTAGGCGGTGTTGACTGTATTGTTCCACTTTTGGGGCAAGTGGCTGTCATGGTGTATGTATGGATGGAACTTTCAATTTATATAATATAATGTTGTAGTGAAAAGTATCCGACTTGGATGACCCTAACCCACTCTAAGGGTGACAGTTCCTTAGCAACAACTGTAAAGCAAACTACTGAAGGTTTTCTTCTTTATGAAAGCAAAAGAGAATGGAGAGAGCACTAACCGTTGCCTTGCGCTTAATGTCGAATCCAAACTCTCCTCTTTGGCCGCTTGTTCCTAGCTCTTTGTCCTTCTGCTCGCCCATCTACAATGAGATCCTGCAAAAACAACAAAGAAGGAAACCACAAGAGGCATGCAATCATAACTGGTTCATGGATTAGTGTAAACCAAACATGCAATCATCACAATATACAATTGAAACAAGAGCACATAGAAGAACCTCAATAGCTTTTATTAATGAAGAAATAAAGGTTCTGAGAGGATTACAACCATTGCAGGCTCCAACCCAGCAACACCTCCCAGCAGAAAGAATTGCTCTTCTTCACCTCTCTCAAACAATCACCCAATAACTCAAGAATGAAACCAACAACATATCATTACTTTGCACAAAATTCCAGCCTCCTGAGCTCATAGGAGAGAGCTCAATATATAGATGAATTGAGAAAGGATGAGTCAGCTTGCAACTGATGTGTAGCTGCCTTGTGTCCTCTCTCTCTTCAGTTAATCTTTAGTTGATCTTCAGTTCTTGAGTCCACTTGGTGAACCTTGCTTCCACTTGGAGAAACAAAGCCTCTGACTCATCACAAGGCGAAATACCTGATCCAAGTGTCAATTTTGGAAGATTCCAAAGCTATGACTCACTCTACCACATGTCCAAACTCGCCCAACGCAGGTGGGCTTTGTTCTGCCTGCTTTGCAACGCAGGTACACCATGGAGTAGTTGTGTTTCAGCGCAGAAACCCAGTGGAGCACCTGCTTTGATTTCAGGATTGCTTATTTTTGAGTGTCTTCAGGTGGAGAACTGATCTGAGAGCTGTTGGTTTGCTGACCTTGTTCCTCTAGGGGTAGGAACATCATGTTTAGGGAACTTTGGATCCCTTGGATTATTGACAATTCATGCTTGTTGCTGTAAGGCACAAAATTGTCTATAACAGATGCCCCCTAAAGTATGAGGTCGTTTATCGGGTGAAATGCTTTATTGAGAGAATCCGAAGTTCATTCGATCTGCTGAGAAGTGTCCTGTAATAAGATACAATACAATACATTATTTTTCACACATTTTTCATGATCTAGCTGAGGCGGGCATTCCCATGCTCAGCTTTATAAATACATTTTGGTACATAGAGCAGACGATCGTCTGATGCTAGACTGATAATTCTCTGCCGAATTTATCATCCTTTGGAAAGGATGATCATCTGCTGCAATGCTGTACATATCAAATGTCTTTATGTCCTGAATATATATCGCAGCCCGGATGGATGAAACTAGATCCGGGGTCTTCAATCTCTTCCGATCTTCACTCGATGTACAAGTCGATCCATGTGAGAATTTCTTGAAGTCGAACATGGAAAGACATCGCTTGATTACTGGTCAATAATGTAAACCGTTAACAAGTGCGAGAGGAATCACCGATAAGGATGATGACCCTCAAGGTACGACAGTACAATCTACATGGTTGGAATAAAGGACTTGGCATCGACAACCATGCAAAATCTTCTGGTCGAAGGTCATTGATGTATACCTGTCGCCGGAAGTGAGAAACTTGCCATTGAGGCATGCAAGCTTCAAAGTACTGAGGGGGGTGTTCCTAGATCAACTCCTTGGATAATGAGCTGATGTCGACAAGGAGCGATCCGTCAAAGGAGGGCCTTAATGAATCCCACATCAGTGACACGGAACGGAGCTAGTGATTATGATGAGGTGAAAACAAACTGTGATGTATGATTCAGGGTGGCGGTCATGAAGTGGATGAAGGATAATGTATGGCAGTGGGTGGAACAGGGTTGACTCTTTACAGAACCACATCTCTTGAACATATAACGACACTAATGTGATGGATTGGTAGCATTACCCCAATTGTGGATGGTGTGGCGAGGACCATGATTCTGCGACCGGTGAATGAAACAACCCAACCCGATGCGGACGGAGGACATAGTGTCATGTTCAAAAGCGACTTGCTACCATTAATACTGTGAGGTTCTCCCAATTTTTCCCCAGTCATTGCTGACCAGTACCTCTTTATTTTTGTCAAGCTTGAGGAGGATAACATATGCTTGTTCTATAACCTGCCCTTCGGGCAAGCCCATCGCTATGTTTTGACGAGCCTAGCGATAGGGAAACTCGTTCTCGTCTAAAGACAAGTTTGTCGCTATTTAATCATTTTAACGAGTCTAACGACAAGGAAAACTCGGTCCTTTTCATTTTTAGAGAGTCTGAAAAGGTACGAAAAGTTAACTCCAAAATTCCTTTTTTGTCATCTAATCCCTTAAGTCCGAAAAAGTTTAAAACAATACAGAAGGGATGAATTTTCGGTTGCTTTAACGAGCCGAACAAAACAAGCGCTCGATCTTTTTGTGCAATGATCCCTCAGGTCCAAAAAGATTAAAATCTAGAGGAGGGATAGCTTTCCGGTCGCTTTAACGAGCTGGAAGGCCAAAACTCGGCAAACTTTTCATATTTTACGAGTCAGTGAAAAGAGCTTAAAGAAGACTCGTCTTTTGAGGAACGAGTGATGAACAGGGATAGCAGCAGATTCCAGGTACAGGTTGGAATTCTCCAATCATGGCAGTGTCACAAGGATGGCTAAGTGAAATCACTCTTCGCAGTTGTTCCTCAAAATGGGTAAACAAACATATGGAGGTGAACGATTGGCCAAATGAACAGATGGAGGTGATGGCATATAAACACGACCAAGGGCTTTTAATATGGCTTCCAAAGGTTACATTTCTCGAGGTTGTTTACCGGTTCATTTTTTCTGGGTGAGCTTGAACTGCTAGGGAAAGATTGCTCACAATCTACGTTTATTTTTTAACGAGCATGAACTTCTGCACAAAAACTGCTCGATTCTTGCGTTTATTTTTTAACGAGCATGAACATTGCTAAAACTGCTTGGTTCTTACCAGTCTTTAATACAAGGAATGCTTTTAGGTGAGTTAATCTTATTTAAGGAGCGATACCTCATTAATTACTCCAATTTGGCAGGTTTTAACTTTTGCCCTTCATCCTTTCTTTATGCAAGCTGGAAACGGCTAATCCTACGAGTTTAACGGGTTAGAAGGACCTAAAAATTTAAAAAATAAATAGTCGTCCCATGCTTGCACTCCAAAAGGTTTGCATGCCCCCAGGTATAAAGTATAATTTTGAGATTCTGCCATCTCTTACTTATTATCCGAAAAATGGTTTTGTTTGCTGCCGCAAACTAAACTCTCTTTTCGGCGATGTCTATCATTAGGTTGCTAAGGATGGTGACTACTTGTTGCAGCAGTTTCATCTCTTTCTTTGAAGACTGCCCCTACTTATCCTTCAAAACAGCTTGTTTTAATGGGTGAGGCTTGACATTCAAAGATGGTGGCTTCTTGCTGCCACAAATAGACCCCCTCCTTAGGAGAGCCCACCTCTTTAGACAAAGGGAGCGACCGCTTCGCTCACATAACTTTGACAAAAGAATTTTATCCTAGAACAACCCTCCTTTCCACTGCCGGACGGGGTACGGACTAGTCCATTCTTCTGCGAAAATTAACTTTATACCCAAGGTTTTCTCTGCCCGAGGCAGGCCAGGGTGCATGCCCCCTGGGTCCCAGTTCTTTCTTTCCGAATTACTCACATTCATCAGGAAGTAGAACCGGAGGCGGTGGCATTCCTTGAGTGAATAAACCGTTAAGGGATGGTATTTGACTATTTGCAATGCGTGATCCTGGAAATGAAAGTTGGTCTACGAGCTGGACCATTCTTCCTTCGTGCGGAAAACACATGACTCTAAAGAGCGAGGACACTATTGCCTCCATGCAATATATATAGTCTCGTCCAAGGAGTAAGTTATATGCCAAGGGTCCCTGGACGACCATGATGTTCATGCGAACTGACTTCCCTTTCAATGTAAGCGGAACATTGGGGAGAATCCCTAACGGGTGACTGGTTCCTTTGTCAAAACCTGATAGATTTCTTATCTCAGGTAAAAGCGTTGGGCAACCCAGTGCTTTCCAAGCAACAGAGGAAAGGATACTCACAGATGCCCCTTCATCAATGATAGTTCCAGCCATCACCATCCTGTAGATTTGGACTATGATTCTGAATGGGATGCTGGCTGGTAACCGGGGTCTGCCTAGTTGATTCCAATCAAAGGATACAACTAGGTTGCTTGGTGGTGGGACCGAATATACGGCCGGATACGACCCTGACGATCTTCCTTCCTGCGATAAAGGAATGGGCGCATTGCCCTGATGCTCATCAAAGTCTGCGTTAATGAAAAGAATATGGACGGTGTCATCCTTATCCTCTTCAGTGAGGGTGTCATTTGAAGATGGGTCTTCAATGACGGAGTCATTGGACGATGAAACCTCTGAAGGAAGAACTGGGTCAACTGCCGTTTCGACCTTTAGACTTTCGTCTGGTCTGGATTCAGTAGGTTCATTCTCAATGACCGACACTTCAGCTGACCACTTGGGCGGGTCAGCTGGATTTTCAACTATCGAGGGATTAGGCGCGAGTTTTTGGTATCCAGGAGGAAGTCGCAACGGTGAAACCGGACGATCTTCCAAAACTCTCTTTGCCTCATCTAAGAATGGACATTTGTGGATGGCATGCTCGCCTTCACACAATACACAGGGTGATCTTGGTCTCCCTCTTCGTCCTTCACTCTCGCTAGTTGACGGACTGCAATCAACATGACTATCAGAGGTTGATGCTACCGGATTGTGCAACCTTGGGGACCAGTCCCTTAGTATCCGGGGAATACAAGGACAATCACGATGGAAGTGGGTCCCTTCGCAAATGACACATGGCGATTTAGGCCCGGTCGGTGCAGTGTGTGGGTTTTTGTCAGCTGTCTTTTGCTTGCCCCCAGTCGCCTTCGCCATAGGCCCCTTCTGCTTCTTTTCTTTCTTCTTCTTTTCCTTCTTCTCTATGGGAGGTTGACTTTTGCCAGCTCTACCTCGTGAAGATGAAGGATCAGAGGAAGTATTGTAAGAAGTGGAAGGCTGGTGGGTAGTTCTAGACTGGTCTGACTATTGATTCGACTACTCAGGATTAGTGGCGATCTGGACTACATTAGTTGAAAAGAGCCATACAGGTAGGCCAATTGTCAATCCTGGAAGTGACAATGTTGCCATATGAGGCGCACCAACATCTCCCCAAGAGGAGAAGGGATTTGGACTTCCGCCAAGGTTGCCTCCTTGGTTGGTGGGCTCCATACTTTTCAACTGAAAGATCAACGTGGGAATAACAGGTGATTTTGTTCCGCTTAAAATAAATTTTATTAACGACGCTTTTAGACACAAACTTGCTTTTTCATGTTTTAAGAGTCGAGAAAAAGCTAAAGATGACTCTAGTCGCCTTCGATGTTTTAACGAGCCCGAAGTGACAAATGCTCGGTTGGACCTTTTCAGTTATAGAGTTTGAAAAGGGCCAAAAGAAACTACTCTGGAGATCTAGGCAGAGGGTGTGCCAAACCTTTCGCGAAACCACAGAATACGTTTTACGGTACGGGTGGTCGATCTTCGTGAATGCTGTGTTCACTGCATCGCGATCACTAGGGCGGTCGACACGGCTTCCTATGGATAAAGGATAATTGCCTATAGGGGTCTCCCAATATATACGCGACGGTACGTGGGAGCACAAGTCCGTATTAGTGCCACCGACTCTCAGGAGGAATCACCCACCTTCGTAGAGATCGGCAGTCACTATGTTTAACGACGCCGGAACACGTCTCTACCTAGACCTCTAGATGTTTGCGTTATGTTACAAAGCGTTGTTATGTAAATTGGATTTATTTTAATGTTGATCTTGCTTATCAGTTTGCCTTTAAGGATCACCACGAGATGTATGCAACAAATTCCTGAATGCAGTCTAAGATGAGAAGCAAACTTTTCAATCTTTCAACTTTGAAAACCTTAACTACTGAGGGAAAAGAAAGGAAAATCTTTTCACACAGATCATAGAGCACACACTAATATGCAAATTTTTCCTAGATCGTCAAGCACACAGTCAAATGCAAAATGCACAATGCATGTATTTTCTTTTTCCCTTTCTTAATGTGGATGGATACAAAAAGAAAGTGGTTATATAACTTTGATTTCGATTTAAAGCGAAAGTAAACAAGCTTGTCCAAAATCAAAAGACACCTTAAGATTTACTTGCTTAATCACTGGAAATACATGAAATCAAACCAAAGTAACGAAAGTAAAATGACTAATCAGCTATGGACAACAAACAAGCTAACTCTTTAGACCAGCAAAACGCCTAACACAGGTTCAGATCTAAGAGGCCAAAAGCATGACTAGTTTGCTTTTCGTTATGGGAAATTGTAGATGAATAAGAAATACAAAGAACAAGTACAATTTCGTTATATAACAGAGGCAGAATGATGGCAAGTAATATTGGTTTCAAAACAAGCACAAGACTAACACCTAGCAGCAAAACTAAGTGAAAACAGGCAAGAGAAAGGAGGAAACCCCAAATGCACTGAGCAAATTTGGGTCAACGCAGGCTCTGCACAGTCAAACTGGCTCTCAGCGCAGGTAGCCAGTTCGGGACCTGCGTTGCAAAGCAGGTAGCCTGTGTACTACCTGCTCTGGAAAACGAGAGTTGCGTTTTCACAGTTTCCGGGTCATAATTTTCTCAAAAATGCACGGTTTTTGCTCAAATCAGAAGCATTCAGTCAAGCATACTCAAAGGGATGATTTAGAAGGTGCAAAGCTATCACTAAGAGCTTACAAGGATCTTTGTAGATCAGCTCTTCAAATCATGAATCTGCTCAGAAAATGAGCAAGAGTAGCAGCCCCTCTACTTCGCTTTTGATATAGTCAAAAGCTTTTCGATTTGGTACTCTTTTGTTTAGGAAATGAATAGCAAAAATACTACAAACACAATCAAACAGATACGATCCCCAGCGGAGTCGCCAGTTTTTGTAGGGAAAAGTATCTGACTCGGATGAACCCTAACCCACTCTAAGGGTGACAGTTCCTTAGCAACAACTGTAAAGCAAACTACTGAAGGTTTTCTTCTTTATGAAAGCAAAAGAGAATGGAGAGAGCACTAACCGTTGCCTTGCGCTTAATTTCGAATCCAAACTCTCCTCTTTGGCCGCTTGTTCCTAGCTCTTTGTCCTTCTGCTCGCCCACCTACAATGAGTTCCTGCAAAAACAACAAAGAAGGAAACCACAAGAGGCATGCAATCATAACTGGTTCATGGATTAGTGTAAACCAAACATGCAATCATCACAATATACAATTGAAACAAGAGCACATAGAAGAACCTCAATAGCTTTTATTAATGAAGAAATAAAGGTTCTGAGAGGATTACAACCATTGCAAGCTCCAACCCAGCAACACCTCCCAGCAGAAAGAATTGCTCTTCTTCACCTCTCTCAAACAATCACCCAATAACTCAAGAATGAAACCAACAGCATATCATTACTTTGCACAAAATTCCAGCCTCCTGAGCTCATAGGAGAGAGCTCAATATATAGATGAATTGAGAAAGGATGAGTCAGCTTGCAACTGATGTGTAGCTGCCTTGTGTCCTCTCTCTCTTCAGTTAATCTTTAGTTGATCTTCAGTTCTTGAGTCCACTTGGTGAACCTTGCTTCCACTTGGAGAAACAAAGCCTTTGACTCATCACAAGGCGAAATACCTGATCCAAGTGTCAATTTTGGAAGATTCCAAAGCTATGACTCACTCTGCCACATGTCCAAACTCGCCCAACGCAGGTGGGCTTTGTTCTGCCTGCTTTGCAACGCAGGTACACCATGGAGTAGTTGTGTTTCAGCGCAGAAACCCAGTGGAGCACCTGCTTTGATTTCAGGATTGCTTATTTTTGAGTGTCTTCAGGTGGAGAACTGATCTGAGAGCTGTTGGTTTGCTGACCTTGTTCCTCTAGGGGTAGGAACATCATGTTTAGGGAACTTTGGATCCCTTGGATTATTGACAATTCATGCTTGTTGCTGTAAGGCACAAAATTGTCTATAACATATAACAAAGTCAACACATTTTCATGCATATGTTTTTCTTGTAGTTGGATTATTCTGGTTGCTTTAGCAATATATGTTATTTAACTTACACATTTTTGTATCTACTATTTTGTATATGATTGTATGAATCTTGTTGGAGACTTGTTGTTGGTTTAACCAGTCACCTTGCATTGTGGACTACGCCACTTCTAGCCCGTGATGTCCTTCTTCTCGTGTGTTCCTTTCATGTTGCATACTATTATAGACTTCTAAGGGACATACTTTATTTTCCCCTTCGTGTGTTAGAATCCCCCATGCATATCCCTTGACTCACTGCAAGGTCACACACTTTCTTCTGACAAGGATATCACACTTACCTTTTTGTGCTACTGCAGTCAAGGCACTATTATACTATCCACTGCTAGGGATCCTTCTCCAAATGGTCTGAGGTCTAGTTGGGACTTCTTACTGGGGAGACCCCGTGACATGTTGGTGGGTCCAACACCATCAACATTTTTGGCACTAGGAGGGCCAAATGACAAGTTGAGTCCTCAAAGTAGTTTTTGAATCTTTGTACATATTTCGTGACTTACATTACAATCCAGCCCCTAACATGTCTGTCTCATGGACATGATTTTGAAGTGTCGAAGGATATTTATAATGACTTGTCACATAATACATATGATGGTGAAGCTGGAGCATCCTTTCTTAGTCACGGAGTTGCCTTCATGGGCTTCTATGAAAGGAATGAAATCCATCAGGATCATGTTGCCTGCTTGTTGTTTGCATTCATGTTCTGAGGACACACACTATAATGGTGTGTCACATTGCATGCAACATCAATTCACTCTTATGATCAGCTAATCAGAGAGTTGGCCCATGCTTTCTATCATTATGATCATAAAGCACTCAATAAAAAAATTCTGGAATTACAGAAAGCACCAGATGAATCCCTTTTGCTATTCTGGGATCACTTTCGTAATCTCAGTTTTCATATCCTTGTAGATGAAATTGATTGGAAATTTCTCAAGAAAATATTTCAGTATCTTCTTCACATATCTGAAAATATGCATATCTTAGAATTACTCGAACGCCTCCCATCATACCTTTGTGTTAGAGCTTCCAAATCTAAGACGGACAATGTTGTTGTCACAAGTGACTGTCTATCCTCCACTTCTATTCAAACAACTTTGGCTCTGTAGTGCGAGGTGGGAGAATGTGCGCACACATCTGTTGAACTGTAACATCCTCCTATCCCACCTACTTTGCATATCTGCGTAGATTTGGCTTGCAAGCTGTTATCACCCAGGTTGTCCCCTAGGTCGAGTAAAGGGATACGGCCGAGGTAACCACAAACCAACTTTGGACTGCAGGTTCTAGCCCACTTGCATTCAGAGAGGGCTCTCTCTTTATGATTTAGCTTTGTTGATGATGATTTTAAGCTAGCTATTGAGTTCAGGGATTTTTTGTTTGTGTTTTGTTTGTGTTTTGGTTGGAAACATGATGTTTCAAGTAGAGAGGCAAGGCATATGGTGGTAAATTTCAAACCATTGGGCATGGGGTCATGGAGTAAGACTGTTGGTGCGTTTTCTTGGTCACAAGAGGAATTAGGAGCAAGGTAGCTGCACATGAAACAATTTTCCAAATTTTAAAGGATGGAAAGAATGCTAAGGAAGGAGAGGCAATTAAGAATCTCTCAGTCAGCTTAACAGAGAAAGTGGATGATCTCTATTTAGGGGCAATAAAGAATCCCTAGATAACTGTCAAACACATGTGAATAAGAGTAAATATGAGCCACAAGGAATTCATATTCATGTCTAGTTCATTTCAGATGAAAAAACATAAAGAAATAGCAGAAATTGAGCCTAGAGTGCAGTTAAACAAGTTCTAAACTAATATTTCTTTTTGCTATTTAGATGGTGAAAAATGAAAACAAAGGTAAGAGGCACTTATTGATTCATGTTGCAGCACAAGAATTCCATCATTCTGTCTCTAGAGACCAGTAACAGCACATCAGGCAGTCATTCTTCCAATCTCTTCCGCAGTCTTTGATTAAAGAAAAGTATCAGACATACAGTGCGAGTCTCTAATGAAAAGTTATCAATCAACCCACCCTTGAAACAATACAGTGGGTGGTATATATAGGGAAGATTCTCTAAAATTGTTTATTACAGCTGTGACCTAAACAGGTTTGAAAGTAAATGATTACTTTAACCTAAACTTATAATTGCAAAAAATATCTATGAGCTGCACTGACGGTAGCCGTATCAGAACTGAATCAATGCGTTGTCCTCGGTGGCTTGGTGCAGTGCTTCTGTAATAACTGCGCATGGACTTCTGCTCCATTGTAGTTCGGTGGCTTTAAGTGCTTTAACTGTGATTTGAGAGCTGGGATGGGCTTACACCTCCTGACTTGACTCTGCTGGAGGCCAATTAATGCTGACCTGCCTTGGGAACTGAAGATTTCCATTAAAAAATTAACTGATACTCTTTGCCACTTCATCTCTCCTCTGATACTCTTTGACAAATGAATTGGGCTAGTTTCTCTCTCGTTGCTGGTCAAATCAAACTTACTGGCCGCTGTTCGGCCCTCTTTTTTCTTTAGAATTGTCTTTTGTTCATCTCTGCATGCCTCGCGAAGAAAAACGGGTCATTCGGTGCCTTTTGGGCTTGCTGGGGGCTGCGCAATGAGGGATTTTCCACTTCGGCCCTTTTCCCGTAGCCATGTGCGCTAATCGCGCATGAAAAACTTCCTCAAAATTTGAACCCGGGCCTCCTAAGCACGATTTTCGCCTTTCGCCTGAAAAATTGATGATGACGTCAGCATGACGTCAGCGGGGGGACCATGGTACAGTGGATGATGTGGCAGGATGACATCAGCAGGGTGACGTTAGCATGTACGGTAGATGACGTGGCAGGGATGACGTGGCAGGATGCCGATGTTGTGCAGGTGATGTGGCGTGGTGACTCAGCAGGTACGTAGGACAGGATAGGTTACATGGGGCGCGTGTACAGAAGGCGGAAAGCGTTTTCATCTGACCGCTTTCTGTACAGGGGCGGTATCCTTCAGATCCCCTCCGATGCAATAGGAAGTGGACAAGTGTCTTTGGGTACGGCGGAAAAACCGCCTCGCTATCGAAAGCTAATGACCGAGCAGCGGGGCGCCTCCTAAATTGCCAAGAGCCGTCGGATGGGGAGGGCCCGATCTGACGGTGGATAGATTGCGGAGCTGGTGGGAGAATAATGGATGGGCGCGAATATTCAATTTTTGATATAGCGCGGCGGGGAGGGTGAAGACTTAGGAAAATGCGGGTTTTCGTGGGTGTTAAACGAGCGGGGTTTGAATATATATGAACAAAACTTTAGGATAAGGGCAAAGAAGTGGGTTTTGTAGGTTTAGGGTTAGGGGAAAAGGTTGTTAACATGACCAGGTGTCACACCAACTCCTGTTAGGACGCGGATGGGTTCATGATAGTCCCAGGTGGACTATTATGTCCCAGAACTGATAAATACATAGCTATAGTGCTAGAGGGTGGGGTATGTATATAGGGGAGTTATTTAGTATAGATTTAGTAGGGGAAAGGGAAATAGATAGGGGGCTATATAATATAGTTAGTAGTTAATATGGAGATGATGAGAAAGCGCTAAGGTAAGGAACCTTAGGCCATTTTTGGGGTAATAGGACTTTGTAACGGAAGAATGGAAATCCTTGAGTGAAGCAGATCTTCACCAAGGCCAATGATGTGGAAAATGATGACTTAAGAGGCATCAAGCAAATCTTGACCTCTTTTGGGAAAATTAGTGAGTGATTTGGGGAATAAGAATGAACAGGGGAGTTAGTTATGTCCAGCTTGACTTCCTCCAGATGAAAACTGCATCATGACTGTGATCTGAAAAGATATAACACTTAGAAACACAAAATTGATCATGAATCATCATTCTGCAACCTCAAAACTACCTACTCAACCTATCATCCTAACATTTTTTCTTCTCTTTGGTTTGGGTGCACTTAGACTTGCAGACCCAACTTTTCAAATTTTTCTTCCTATCTAAGTCTACACTTATTTCTGCCAAGGGCCCAGATTAAGCAGTTGGGCTCCTTTGATTCTCTACCTATGTACAAGTTTGCCAAGATTAAACTGTTTGGACAGATATCATTCTCTATATTCTAAAACAGGAAATTGAAACCTAGGGAGACCAATTTTTAAGCTGTTTGGCTCTCCCTTTTATAGAAAAAAATGGTTGAGTAATCAAAATTGGAATTCAGCAGTGGCATTTGGATTGGAACACTTTCACAGTGTCTTCTTTAACCTCTTTTTGGAAATATGGAACATTGTAGCATGCGAAGTATGACATATTTGGCATGTAAAAATGTCAATCATGAAAAATGAACACCTATCGCAACAGGAGGCTAACAATGGCTCCACTTGGGGATGACTTTTCCTTGTGAAAAGCCAAGAATAGCAGGTCAGACTGCCTTGATCTTCCATGGTTGCTGCAGATTGAAGGAACTTCTTTATGCTGGCTGTTAGATAATTAAAACTTTGTAATATAAACAACCTCCTCCTCAACTGAAATATTGTGCAATGCATAGCACTGCCTGCTTTCTTCTGCGTGCTTGCTATTATGTAGAACGTTGCTTGAGCATTGCGTTTGAAACATTTTCAAAACATGGATCAAAACTGATATGTTTGCTTTACTTTGCTTTGACCAAGGGTGCTGATATGAACTGAAATACTGCTTTGTTTTGCTACCTTTGACTGAAGATTACCAACAATTTCCCTTTACCATGAGTTGCTGTGATGTGACTGTGCCATTTTTTCTGTTTTGTTGAGGTTAGTGCAGAGACAGAGCTTTTGAACTGGAGCACTTGTATTGGCTATGTCTTCTCAAAATTTACTGCTGCTCCCTTGACAATGGGTTTGCTTATAAAAAAAAAGTGAAAACAAAGTGCTGATATATACAAATATCGCTGTACAAAAGATATACACAAAGCTACATTGTGTCCCTTAAAAGGGATCATGGTAATGTTTCAGCATACGTCCATTGACAGGGCCTTCTTCAACAGAACAATCCCCTACAGACTTGAGAAAATAAGTGTTATTTCCCTGAACAACAGAAATAACGAATGGTCCCTTCCATAAAAAATCAAACTTGGCATGTTTCCCCTTGTCTTCTCTTCGTGAGTCCCACCTTAGAACTTTGTCACCAATGAAGAAATCCTCAGCTTTAGCTCTCTTATCAAACATCTTTTTGAGTTTTTCTTGCAAAATTTGAGCTCAGTTATAAACTTTTTCTCTGGTTTGTTGAAGATGAATGGTCTGATTTATCCTTCTTTGAATGTCATTTGGATCAGCATGAATTTCCTGTAACAGTCTGATCATAGGAATGCCCAAGGATGATGGAAATCTGGCCTCCATGCCATATATGAGCTCATAAGGGCTCATTCCAAGGGATCTCTTGCTTGAAAGTCTGTCTGCACATAGGGCTTTTACCAGCTTTTTGTGCCAGTTCTTCTTGTTCTCTTCCAGCACTTCCTTTATGATGTTGATGAGGCTCTTGTTGGAAGATTCAGCCAAGCCATTGCCTTGAGGGTAATAGGCTGTAGAGTGGCCCATGGTAATATGAAATTTGTGGCAAAAACTAACCATCCTTTTGGATTTAAAAGCAGCAGCATTGTCAGTGATGATTTTCTCAGGGCAACCAAATCTATAAAGGATATTACATTCAAGGAATTGGGTAATGACGGTGTCATTGTCTTGCTTGTAGGGAATGGCTTCGACCCACTTAGTGAAATAGTCGGTGGCTATTAGGATCCATTTGTGCTGGCCTGAGGAAGAGGGATGGATTTCTCCAATGAAGTCAATACCCAATTGTTGAAAAGGCTTCTCGGTAGAGATGGGTTTCAGGGGCAAAGGTAATATCTTTCTCTTACCCTCAAAGACTTGGCATTTGTGGCATGACACGGTAAACTTCTTTACATCTGCAAAAAGAGAGGGCCAATAAAAACCAGCCCTTAAAGTTTTATCAGCAGTGGACTTCCAATATAGATGTCCTCCACAGTCACCTGCATGGAATTCTTTCATGACATTGTTAGTTTCATTCATGGTTAAACAACTAAGCAATATACCTTCATGATTTCTCCAGAATAATGCACCATCTATGACACAAAACTTTAAAGCTTTCATTTTCAAAAATCTTTTCTTGGTTCTAGACAATCCTGGGGGAGAAAACAGGTTTAACAGTACAAAACATATATCAGCATACCAGGGAGATTGCAAGAAGGTCTCACTGATCTGTGGAGTCGCCAGATCCTGTTCATTGTCCAGTTGGTTAACGTCTAAGGCTTGAAATTTTGTTTCGGACATCAGTTTGGCTAGACCTTGTCCCTTTATCAGCTTGGTTGGTTTTATTTCTATGTCATACTCAAGGATGTTTGCTATCCACTTGCCTCTTTTGCCTTCTAATCCCTCTTGGGTCAATATGTCTTTTATAGCAGTGTGTGGGACATAGGCAATCACATGGGAATATAAAATGTACACTCTGAAATCCTTGATGGCCTTAACAAGTGCATAGGCCTGCTTGTCCATGATTGGGTACTTCAAAGGGGCATCTCTTAAAGCTCGGCTGAAAATGCAATTGGCTTTTCAGCTCCTTGTTCATCCTTTTGCAAAAGGACAACAGCTATAGTATGATTAGACACAAAAGAAAAGATGATAAAATCTTTGTCAAATTGCAGGTTGGTGAGGACAGGGGTTTGTGTTAAGGCCATTTTGATACTCTCAAATGCCCGTTTGGTTTCAAGAGACCATTTTACCTTGGCATATTTTTTAAACATATTGCTTAATAGTCGTATCAGTTCAACTAGATTTGGAATAAATCTTCTTAGGAAATTGATTTTCCCAAGGAATGCTTGTAGCTCTTTAATGTTTCTTGGATATGGGATTTGGAGGATGGCTTGGATTCTTTCAGGATCAATTCTAATCCCATCTTTTGATATGATGTGACCCAGTAATTTGCCTTCTTCAAGGCCAAATAGAGACTTCTTAGGATTCAAGGAAATGCCATATTTCCTGCATGTGATGAATATTTGCCTAAGATGCCTGAGGTGCTCTTCATCAGATTTGGAAAACGGGGTTAGGTCATCAAGATAGACAACTAGGAAGTCATGTATTTCTTTGGAAAAAGCTATATCCATTGCTCTTTGAAAGGTTGCACCAGTGTTTTTAAGTCCGAATGGCATCTTAACATACTTAAATGTTCCCCACGGTGTGGTAAAGGTTGTCTTGTCTTGGTCATCCGGGTGAAGAAGTATTTGATTGAAACCTGAAAAGCCATCTAGCAAAGAGATTCTGGATGACCCCACTACCCTTTGTAAGATGTGGTCCATTTTGGGCAAAGGATAGTGGTCTTTTAGGGAGACTTTGTTTAAATTTCTCAGATCTACACAAAGTCTAATCTCACCTATCTTTTTTCTTGTAGGAACGAGGTTGGATACCCATTCAGAAAATCTGATGGGTGCTATTATGCCTGCTTCAAACATCCTCTTTACTTCCTTCTCAATCATGGGAAGAAGCACAGGGTTAATTCTCCTAAGTTTCTGTTTGAAAGGTTTCTGGTTTGGTTTTAAGGGAATTGTGTGTTGAATCACCGAGGTGTCATAGGATTTCAAATCCTCATAACTCCAAGCAAATACGTCTTGGAATTCTTTGAACAAATCAATGTACTTGGGCTTTTGATCAGGTGGTAGATTTCTGGATAATTTGATCATTTTGGGATTCTCTGCTATCCCAATGTTGTGTTCTTCTATAGCAGTGTTCAATGGTTGTAATTTTGGCTTTCTGGGAACATCATTGGCATCAAACATGTCTTCTAGTGGGGTTAGGCCAACAGGCAGAAAATTATCCTTCAGGTCAATGATCTCTACCTCTGTTTTGGCAATTTCCTCCAAATGTATTTGTTTCAGCTGTTCTATGTTTGTTTTGTCAAAAACAATGGGGTTTAGGATTTGTTTGGCTGTTGTAGTTGTTACAACCTGTTGGTTTTCATTTGTTTGCTGTTGGACATCGTTCATAGCATCCATGTCAATGTTGATATTAGAGAACTCAGGCTCAAGGGTGAGGAAATTGTTGATGTGGGTATCATTTTCAAACACTTTCCAATCTTTCACGTTGTTTGGGACAATGGGCCTATGTTTTATTTTGGCTGTGACGTGATGGTTTGGGTCAAAAGGAAGCTTGCATGTACTAGCAAAGGTGGCTAGGCTGTGTGCATGAATGTTATGCTCTATTGAAATTTTGGCCAGTTTGAATTCAGTAAATGCATTGAGTATATTAGTGGTAGCAGTCCTATAGGCCCTCATTCTATTGTCATTGGTTACAAAGTTACCTTTCATCTACTGTATGACTAGGTCAGAATCTCCTAAAATAGACACCTTTGCAGCTCCTAGTTCTTTGAGCAGTTTAAGGCCTAAAAGCAGAGCCTCATATTCTGCCATGTTGTTTGTGCATTTAAAGTTCAGTCTGTAGGCATGACCTTCCGCATGGTTATCATGTGTATTGTGAATCCACACACCTGCCCCTGCTCCTAACTTGTTGACAGAGCCATCAAACTCTAAATACCATGTGATTTCTTGCTTGTGGTTTGTGCCAAGAGTTTCAGCTATGTTAGGATTGGGCAGAGTTGAAATTTCTGTTTGGGGAGTTTCTTCTATCATGCTGGTTGCACTAATTGTTGTGACAGTCTCATGGGTATATGCAACCGATTCTTCATTGATTTGTGCTCATTGTTCTAGAGCCAACGGCTCATCTTCAGTTAGAGAATTTGTATTATCATTAAACAAAATAAAAGAATCCATATCAGAATGGATTGAGTAAATAGGAAAATTTTCAGACTTGCTCTCACTACTTAGCCCACATTTCATGAGGGTTTCTCTGTACAGTCTCTTTGGTTGCCCAAAGACCGAAATAGTAGCATAGGAGAGGTCTAGTTGAAGGGATCCTTGGAGCTTTGCTCCCCATGATCTTGATAGGAGCATACCATATTTTGGTGGGATGTCAGCCACTACCACGTCCATGAGGATGGTCTTATTGGGATATTGGACTAAGGAGACACACAAGTCTTTGATGAGGCCTAAACACTTGACTTGACTTGAGTCAAATGAGTAAAAATATTTGTAGGGTCTTGTAATATCAAGGTTTAGCTTTTCCATAACTGCTTTGGGCATCAGATTGTGTGATGCTCCTGAGTCAAACATAGCGTCGTGCAGAACTTTGTCATGTATATGCAAACTGACATAAAAGGGAGGAATAGGTCCATATGTTGATTTTCCATTAACTTCTGGGCCAAACAACAGTCCAGGGGTATCATCCAGGACATTCACATCGTCCTTATTCTCTGGGATTTGAAGTGATCTTTGAATTTGTTGCCTATATACATCATGTTTGGCAAGTTCTAAGAGGGGGATGGATATCTTCAACTTGGCTATTTCTGCCTCTAAATTAAATGGCTTTTCCAATGGAGTCTTGGTATTGATGCTGGCAGTTTTTTCTGTTTCATTTGAATTATCAGCGTTTTGCTCTTTTTTATCAGTGTTATGGGAATTGATTGGTTGCGGTTTTTCAACTTCAGGAAGGCCTTTTGGAACATTGTTCGAGCTTTGCTCAGAGGAAGAGGGTGGCAAAAGCTGATCTACAGAAGGCTGCGTTTCTGTAATGTCTTCTACGGTTACTTGATGTGGATTTGGGACTGTTGTATTAGCTAGTTCTGTTATGACAACCTTGCTCTTAATCTTGTTGGGCTGTTTGCCATCCTTTATTTTGTTAGGTTCAGAAATGTCAATGGTTCTAGTTCTCAGCTTGTATTGTTTGTGTACTTCATACACAGTAGTATCATATCCTTGTTTAAAATCAAAAGACTCGCCAGACTTAGTCTGAAATTGACTAAAGTTATGCTCATCTTGGTCTTCTTGGCTCAGAAAAGTCTGATGCTCACCCTTTAGATCCATCGGATTCATGTGAGTCTCTTCTGTTTGCTCATTGGATGTAGATCCTTCAACATAATTATCTTGAAAAGGGGGTCTTATGTCATGGTTTGGGCTTGACCTACCAACATTTGTGTTCTGCGTTTTCCTAAAATTTGGGTTCCTTATGGCATTGGACTGTTGCCCTTCCCATGATGATCTTCTCTCAACATTTTCTACTCTTTCTCCCAGCCTTTGTAGGCCACTGATAATCACATCAAGCTCGTGATCAAAGGCTGAGGGTTCTTCCTTAAATGTGGTTCTTCTTTCCATTCTGGCTCTGTTTCTTCTGGCAATTAGGTTGGCCTCTACGCTGACAGCAACATTTTGCATGTCTACAAGGGTCTGAGGAGCTCTTTCTTTTGACTGGTATGCCATATCCAGATCGAATCCATCAGGGAACTTATACAAGGCAAGGTCAGGTGGGGGTCTTAAGTTCTGTGGTATTGCATTATAGACATTGTTGAACCTTGCATAGTACTCCAAGACAGTCTCCTGAGGACCTCTTTTAATTGTATCATATTCAGCTAGTATGTGCAAGGGGTCTTTCTTTTTCTCCCATCTGTTGGTAAAGGATTGGTAAAGCTCATCTGGAGTAGTTATGGAATTTGCAGCAAGTGACCTAAACCAAGTTCTTACATCACCGGTTAAACTTTGAACAAAAATTCTCATTCTCACACTATCATCATCTATCTTGTAGTTTTCAAAATAGTCTTGCATATTTTTGGTATGCTGAAGGGCTGTGAAAGGACTGGTGCTGTCAAAATAGGTAATTTTAGATTGGTACTCCTGAGGTAAAGCCTCGGGATTAGCAGGCAATTGCAGGGGTGCATATCTATTAGCCATATTGGCAGGGATAAGTGGGACGACGGGGATAACAGAAGTAACTGGAAAAATAGTTGTAGTTTTTGTAGTATGTGCAGTGAATGGAGGTGTGGATGGAGTACTTTGAGATGTGGATGATGAATAATGGGAAGTAGGGGTTGAACGAAATAAAACTTTAATAGGGGTTGGAACACAACTTGGAGGAGCTGCTTCAGGACTCAAATCAGCAACATCTTGTCTTTGCTCTTGGTTCCTAAGGATCTTTGGGATTAGGTTCGGATTTTCAAAAACAGCTGGAGGGTCTGGATCTGGATTTGACCTTGTATATCGTGGATTCTTCTTGGGAGCTAGTTTCCGAATGTTGTTTTTGTTATTTTTATGGGAATATTTTTGTAATTGGCAAGGAACCATCAGATTTTGAAATGGCTGTGTATAGCTTAAAGCTAGCATGAAGATTGACTGAAGCATCTTTTATTTGCTTCTGTTAATGTAAAACAGGAACAATTTCAAAGGCTTCCGGGCTGACATTCAGGCTTCATCTGTAGTTTTAAGGGATATACATCAATTAGAAAATCGATTCGCTTAGTGGATTTTTCCAACCTTCTTAGTGAAATTAACTTAGGATGATCCCCAGTGGAGTCGCCATTATGTTATCACTCAGGTTGTCCCCCAGGTCGGAGTAAAGGCATATGGCCGAGGTAACCACAAACCAACTTTGGACTGCAAGTTCTAGCCCACTTGCAGTCAGAGAGGGCTCTCTCTTTATGATTTAGCTTTGTTGATGATGATTTTAGGCTAGCTATTGAGTTCAGGGATTTTTTGTTTGTGTTTTGTTTGTGTTTTGGTTGGAAACATGATGTTTCAAGTAGAGAGGCAAGGCATATGGTGGTAAATTTCAAACCATTTGGCATGGGGTCATGGAGTAAGACTGTTGGTGCGTTTTCTTGGTCACAAGAAGAATTAGGAGCAAGGTAGCTGCACATGAAACAATTTTCCAAATTTTAAAGGATGGAAAGAATGCTAAGGAAGGAGAGGCAATTAAGAATCTCTCAGTCAGCTTAACATAGAAAGTGGATGATCTCTATTTAGGGGCAGTAAAGAATCCCTAGATAACTGTCAAACACATGTGAATAAGTGTAAATATGAGCCACAAGGAATTCATATTCATGTCTAGCTCATTTCAGATGAAAAAACATAAAGAAATAGCAGAAATTGAGCCTAGAGTGCAGTTAAACAAGTTCTAAACTAATCTTTCTTTTTGCTATTTAGATGGTGAAAAATGAAAACAGAGGTAAGAGGCACTTATTGATTCATGTTGCAGCACAAGAATTCCATCATTCTGTCTCTAGAGACTAGTAACAACACATCAGGCAGTCATTCTTCCAATCTCTTCAGCAGTCTTTGATTAAAGAAAAGTATCAGACATACAGTGCGAGTCTCTAATGAAAAGTTATCAATCAACCCACCCTTGAAACAATACATTGGGTGGTATATATAGGGAAGATTCTCTAAAATTGTTTATTACAGCTGTGACCTAAACAGGTCTGAAAGTAAATGATTACTTTAACCTAAACTTATAATTGCAAAAAATATCTATGATCTGCACTGAGGGCAGCCGTATCAGAACTGAATCAATGCGTTGTTCTCGGTGGCTTGGTGCAGTGCTTCAGTAATAACTGTGCATGGACTTCTGCTCCATTGTAGTTCGGTGGCTTTAAGTGCTTTAACTGTGATTTGAGAGCTGGGATGGGCTTACACCTCCTGACTTGACTCTGCTGGAGGCCAATTAATGCTGACCTGCCTTGGGAACTGAAGATTTCCATTAAAAAATTAACTGATACTCTTTGTCGCTTCATCTCTCCTCTGATACTCTTTGACAAAAGAATTGGGCTGGTTTCTCTCTCGCTGTGGGTCAAATCAAACTTAATGGCCACTGTTCGGCCCTCTGTTTTCTTTAGAATTGTCTTGTGTTCATCTCTGCATGCCTCGCAAAGAAAAATGGGTCATTCGGTGCCTTTTGGGCTTGCTGGTGGCTGCGCAATGAGGGATTTTCCACTTCGGCCCTTTTCTCGTAGCCATGCGCGATTAGCGCTAGGCGCTAATCGCACATGAAAAACTTCCTCGAAATTTGAATCCGGGTCTCCTAAGCACGATTTTCGCCTTCCGCCTCAAAAATTGATGATGACGTCAGTGGGGGGACCATGGTACGGTGGATGACGTGGCGGGATGATGTTAGCAGGGTGACGTCAGCATGTACGGTAGATGACATGACAGGATGCCGATGTTGTGCAGGTGATGTGGCGTGGTGACTCAGCAGGTACGTAGGACAGGATAGGTTACATGGGGCGCGCGTACAGAAGGCGGAAAGTGGTTTCATCGGACCGCTTTCTGTACGGTGGCGGTATCCGTCAGAGCCCCTCTGATTCAATAGGAAGTGGACAAGTGTCTTTGGGTACGGCGGAAAAATCCCCTCGCTATCGAAAGCTAACGACTGAGCAGCGAGGCACCTCCGAAATCGCTAAGAGCTATCGGATCGGGAGGGCCCGATCCGACGGTGGACGGAGTGCGGAGCTAGCGGGAGAATAATGGACGGGCGCATGAATATTCGATTTTTGATATAGCGCGGCGGGGACGGTGAAGACTTAGGAAAATGCGGGTTTTTGTGGGTGTTAAACGAGCGGGGTTTAAATATATATGAACAAAACTTTAGGATAAGGGCAAAGAAGTGGGTTTTGTATGTTTAGGGTTAGGGGAAAAGGTTGTTAACATGACTAGGTGTCACACCAACTCCTGTTGGGACGCGGATGGGTTCATGATAGTCCCAGGTGGACTATTATGTCCCAAAACTGATAAATACATAGCTATAGTGCTAGAGGGTGGGGTATGTATATAGGGGAGTTATTTAGTATAGATTTAGTAGGGGAAAGGGAAATAGATAGGGGGCTATATAATATAGTCAGTAGTTAATATGGAGATGATGAGAAAATGCTAAGGTAAGGAACCTTAGGCCATTTTTGGGGGAATAGGACTTTGTAACGGAAGAATGGAAATCCTTGAGTGAAGCAGATCTTCACCAAGGCCAATGATGTGGAAAATGATGACTTAAGAGGCATCAAGCAGATCTTGACCTCTTTTGGGAAAATTAGTGAGTGATTTGGGGAATAAGAATGAACAGGGGAGTTAGTTATGTCCAGCTTGACTTCCTCCAGATGAAAACTGCATCATGACTGTGATCTGAAAAGATATAACACTTAGAAACACAAAATTGATCATGAATCATCATTCTGCAACCTCAAAACTACCTACCCAGCTTATCATCCTAATATTTTTTCTTCTCTTTGGTTTGGGTGTACTTAGACTTGCAGACCCATCTTTTCAAATTTTTCTTCCTATCTAAGTCTACACTTATTTATGCCAAGGGCCCAGATTAAGCAGTTGGGCTCCTTTGATTCTCTACCTATCTACAAATCTGCCAAGATTAAACTGTTTGGACAGATATCATTCTCTATATTCTAAAACAGGAAATTGAAACCTAGGGAGACCAAGTTTTAAGTTGTTTGGCTCTCCCTTTTATAGAACAAAATGGTTGAGTAATCAAAATTGGAATTCAGCAGTGGCATTTGGATTGGCACACTTTCACAGTGTCTTCTTTAACCTCTTTTTGGAATTATGGAACACTACAACATGCGAAGTATGACATATTTGGCATGTAAAAATGTCAATCATGAAAAATGAACACCTGTCGCAACAGGAGGCTACCACAAGCCTTTTGGTTGTCACATGAACTTGTTCTCTCAACCCTCATCCTCTCATTCTATTGATCCTCTAGATTGTACTGTGTTTTGTTCTCTCATTCCATAGTTCACATTCGTTGTTCACAAGGATCAAGTTGTCGATAGAGTTGGTGTTGAGCAGCTGACCTATGCTATCATTTATGATGAGTATGCATTGGAATCTGAAGAAGAACTCACGGTGAAGGATGACCTCCTTCCATCCACACCTCATCCTCTTTATCTGACATCTTTTGTGATTCTGCCATTTTTTATTTTCCTTGTGAAAACTCATCACTGGATGTCTCTACTTCCAATCATTTACAGAACACATCGGATGTTAGTTTTTCATTTGATTGTATAGAGGACACATATTTATTTCTCAATCCACCCAATCTGTCATATTTTCTTTATCAAAACTTAGAGGGTGAACATTCTTGTTTCTCATCAACCCCTCTGTATGATTCATGAGATCATGAGGATGCTAATGAACATATCAAATTTTCTGATCATGGCTGTCATAATCTCTTTACTCCTTCATTCGATCATGATGCTGATTCATTCATCGTTGATCTTTCTAAGCCACCAATATATGATGATATACCTCTTTATGAAGTGAAAACCCCTCAAGATGTCGAGGCACTTCATCCTAAGCTGATGGTCATGTCAGGTCCTCGTTGCCTTGAGGTCAGTTGCACTCCTCGTCAGAAATCTATTGAAACACTCCAAGCTCCTCATCACTCTCTTGTTTGCATTGAAGATCAATCTGATCCACATATTTCACATCCTCCACTTGTATCACATGATCCAATCGCTCATGCATTGGAAGAATCATACACAATGAGAATTTTTGTGAAACATAGCTTGTCTTCCTTCTTCATGTTTGTTCATTTGTCATGGTCAAAAGAGTGTACATACTCATTGTCTATGCACAACATATTGCAACACCATGGTACGTCCGGAGAATGTTTGTCTTGCACTTTTACCCTTTTCTTTTATGTGGATTATTTTAAACTTTGAGCATGTTGGTATTGACTATTTTGTCTTTCTTGTGTGATGGTTTACATGCTTATCTTTCTTTTCAGCCATGCCTTCACCAACATGGGTCAACCAATGCGTCAGTGGCTGCATTAGAAATATCACTTTGCATGAGTAGGCCCATGAATTGTTTAGCATAGGAGTAAGAGTGGTGTTTGCTTTTTGTTTTCTTTTCCTTCTTGCTTTGCTTTGCTTTGATGTTTTTCTTTGCTTACTTGTTTTGCTTGTTTGTTTGTTTTCTTGTTTTGTACCCGTAGGTTTAGCTTCACATGAAACCGTGTGTGGATCTTGAGACAAGCAAGTTCAAATACAAGAGGACTTGTACAGCTATCAAAAATTGGTTATATGTTGTCTCTTTCTATATGAAGGGCTTGTTGTCTTCAATGGATGATACCCTGATGGAAAATATGTTTTGTTCAAACCGAGTCTTGGTGAAAATACAATGCTTGAAATTTTAACTAGTACCACCTACTCTAATCAGTTTTCTATATTCAGTTAACCCTTTTCAGCTCAGTCAAGTAGAATAAGGTGAGGGAAAAAACCTTAACAAGTATGTCACAGGTATATATAACATAATTATCTAAAGGGAAAACCTCTTATGCTCTCAATAAGTTGGGATCCCTCTTCTGCCTCATGAAAAATAAATAAGTGCCTATGCACAATTCTTGAAAATGAAAAAATGGAAAAAAAAAATAATAATAAAATTAAGGAAAAAGAAGAGAAAGGATTCTTGGGTAGAGAGGTGATGCAAGTAACTCTGCTAGGGTACTAACCATGGTCGATGGCAGCGAAGCGATTCTTGTGTTCTGGCATGACTCCATTGGGGTACTATCTAGCCCTTCTGGAAGTGGAGAAACACTAGAGATGCAACCAAAACTATGATAGTTATATTACTTGTGCACCAATATACCCCTCATCCCCAATCGAAACAACTGAATTGACTTGGCTTGGTATGTGTGTTGACCGATCAAGAGAATGGCAGGGACTATATCTTTAACTCAAGCTCGTGTAGAAGCCATGATGATTAAAGACTTGAACAATACTTCCTGAGGAGATAGACTTGCTTTACACGAAACAAGGTCCATACAAAGATCTGGAGTTCTACTAGTGTGTCACCAATGTTGTAGCGGCTACAAACACCCTCCAAAATTTTTCCTTAGCTTTGCTTGGGAGCCTCCCTAACCAAAATCCTAAGCAGCTTGTCTTGCATTGCCCAGGTACTTGTGTTTTTAATTGAGTTTATCTTTGGCTTCACAGCTTGGCTTTGCTAACTTGTCTTGTTTTCTAACCACAAGCTAACCTCTCGTGACTTGGTCTAAACTCGGTTCTTGCACTGTCTTGGAAAAATGCGTAGTCCTAGAGGAAAATTTGCTATGCTCTTAGGAATTGTGCAAAGAAACCCAATAGTGAGCTTTGGCTCAGGAATTGCGAAGATCGAGCTGACAGGTTGTCTGTAGTTGGGAAACTGTGGAGAGGATGAGAGGCAACCAAAGCCATTCAACCCATGAATTGCGTTGAATCATTCTTTAGCTGATGTATGCTAAATGTGTTGGTAGGTTGCTCAGTTACCTCTAGAATTGTGCAATTATTCCTTGCATGCATAACAACCTTTCTCGAAAAGGAAAAATCAGAAAGAAAAAAGCATCCCTAGAAAATAGGGATCTATTTTTAGCAAGCAGGGGTTACACGTGAGTTGATTTTAGAGACTTCCCGCCAAGTGTCACCTTTTCCTAGATTTGTGGCATGCATGTCATAAACCCTACATCTATCAAATCTATTTAGATGATGCCTCAGAGCTTATTCTACAAATTTGATCTTGGAGCTATGGCATTCCCGAGGCATCTTGGAACCTTCACCATAGTAGGTGCAACTTTTTTGGGTAATTTTTTATTTTTAAGTCTTTTGCTGCTTTTTCTATCGCTTTTCTTTTCTTGGCTTCTGTGAGTGTTGTTTTGCATGTTTTACTAGATGACCATTGGTGTTTAAGGTTATTTTAACTTGTAGAAGTGTTGGTTCAAGTTTTTCATTGCATTTACTTAGTGTCGCATGCATGACCCTGTTTTTGCACTAACGGTCATCATTGCGATGACTCTCTTCATGAGCTCTCTTATTCTTCTGTTTGAATAATTCTTGCACTTTATTTGATTGCAGGCATTTCCATTCACTTAGATCTACACCATATTTTCCCATGCATTCAAATATACTCATTTTCAAGTCACCCTTGGGTAGATCTGGGTTGCATTAGCTCAGATCTTGCTTTTCCTAGCATGCACTGCACATTCCTAGACCTCAAGGCTCTGCCTTGGCTCCAGGAATTTCACAAAATCTTTTTGTCATTTGCCTCTAGGTGTTCTTTGTGCAGTTTTTGGAGACAGTGCCCAGTCTTTCCCATTGGGACTGTACAATGCACAGTTCCAACCAACAACCAAACTGGACTAAACTGTGAATTGCACAGTTATAGTCCACAGTTAGCCTCACTAGACTGTGCTCTATGTAGTTCCAGTCAACATCATATCTCACTGGAAGTTGGGACTGTGTAATGCATAATTCCAGCTGATATTCCCCAGGCTCTAAGAGTCAGTACTACGCAATCATTCCGAACAGTTACCCAGCTTGTTGCATGATCGAACCTTGAAGTGCTATGTGGTTTTAAACTAACATTTGCTTCCCATGAGTGTCCAATTTTTCTCTAGGTACATTTGTTGTTGAGAAGTCTCTCAATAGTACAAGCATCATGGTCTCTAAGATAGCTAGATCAAAGGACATTGTAGAGAGAAACACTAGATATGTAGTTGAATAGGTGCCTATGAATTTTCCTATCTATGAAAACACACAACTAATCGTAGAAAAGCACATGAAGATCAAATGGAGAGAAATAAAGGACATATTTGCAAGCAGTTTCAACAAAGATCTGGAAGATTGACAAGTCTATGTCAACATTCACAAGTCAGACTTATACAATGTTTCATGTAGGTACCATGCCTTCCCATGCATGGATGTCATTCACAAGGTTGTCTCACATACTGATCTCAGGATAATGACATTGAGTAATACTAGTGGAACAAAGATTTCCACCTTAAGGATGGAAAAATACCATCATATATATCACTTTCTACGACTGGTGAATCACATGGATGCATTGTTCTTCGCTCCCAATGGTAATGTGAATACTAGAGATATCATGAAGTGTTGGGTAAAGGAGCCATAAAAGTTCATGACGACGCCCAAACAAGTATACAAGATGAAATCAATCAGAAAGGTGTATGAACTCTTGGTCATCTTCATAAGTCACTTGTGTGGTCAAGAGAGCATAGAGACCTTCCCGCAGAGTTAGGTGATTATGTTAGATCAGTTGGAAAGTGAAGGAAGGCCCTTCAACTGGTCAAACATGTTGGCTCTTCAGCAGAAATTACATGTGTCTAATGCCTAGAGTCCACCTAAGGATGGAAAAGCAAGATCCTTTATGTCAGCATAGCTTCTTGATGCAATCTGTGCCCAACAATAGCTCCTTGGCATGGGTTGAGCATGGACATCGTCAGAGGATGATATGAACATTTATTGCAAGTTTCTCTCTGAGTGCAGCTACCAAGGAGTCATGATGAGACTCTCTGACCACTTCATCACCCCGTTGTACAATATGATATTTGAACAAGGTCCACCTTGTATGTCCCAAGAAGCGATGTAGGCATTGCTCAAAATTGCAAATTGGTATGCCTCACCTCATGGCACCTTCATCAGGATGTTTGGTGCAAAGAATTTGCCACATGAGCTACCAAGGTTTTCCATGGACAAGCTGGTCATGCAAGAGGTTTCATACCACATATCCACAAGGTTATTAGCAGGACTGCACAGGAGGAATAAGGAACCATGGTCGACTCTTCCTTTGTGGATTGGATTGTATGTGATCTATACTTTAAAGGATGTAGATATCGAGGCCGAGGACATGAGGAAGTTCAGATTCAACACCAAGAGTTTCAATCCGTATGACCCTTACTGCATAAGCAAAGAGCACAATTAGAAGCTGTACAACCCATGGATCCTCGGGGCATGTCATTAGCCAGAGGAATATCCTTAGAGGTATTGCTACAACTCCTTTAAGCTCCATGAACCTGTTGACATAGCAGTAGAATGGAAAATAACACTCCACGCAACAACACCATGAGAAGAAACAACAACAACACTAGTGAGAAATAGATCCACACAAGACAGGGGCAAGAGGAAGATTGTCGAGAGCACAAAGGCAAAGCAAAGATACAAGTTTAAAGAGGATCCACTATTGAGAAAGTAGCTTTGGAGATAGATGTGAAGAGGCAACAATGCAAAAGGAGAGTAGCATAAAAAAAGAGGGAGAAGCAAAGACTCGAAAAAGTAGAAAGGAAGTTACAGTAGATAGAATAGAAACACATAGAAGAACAGGAGTTGCATAGAAGAGAGAGGGAAGTGTAGCAAGAATAGGAATAGGAATAGGAGGAAGCAAAAGATGCATTGTTAGAGAAAAATATGCCGAAACAGGTTGAAGACTCTGATTCACTAGCAACATATGAAGAACATGGTGAGTAGCAACATGAACAAGAACTTGCTCAACAGGATGAATAGATGATTGAACAGATGGACATGAAGATGGTACAAGAGTAGCATTATTAGAATAATGATCTCATGCCAAGAGCAATCGAGGTCACCCCACAGGCTTCACCACCTTTGGCAATAGAGAAATCCTAAGTGAACAAGGAGAGATTATTCTCCTTGATGATGATCAGAGATGGATGTGTGTAATTTGGCATTTGATGAGAAAGTACAAGCATGAAGAAATCAACTTTCGAATGATCATATATCACCTACACACATAGAAGAAGGGGTCATTGTACCAGATTCAAGAAGATGTCCAATTTCCATGGTTGAGGATTCTAAGATTTATGTAGAAGCCACGAGTTCAATGATCAAGTTCTTGATAGTAGAGAATGATTCAATGGCAAAGAACTTGCAAGAGGCCAGGCATAAAATATAGCAACCCATGGGATTCACTATGACAAAGATGAAGAAAGAAATGGCGATGGAGATATCCACGTTGGAGGCCACCATGCGTTAGTGTATAGAAAATTTCTCGCCATGCATAAAGTCATTGTCCATCTATATGGATTTCAACAGAAGTGCGTGCAGACAACCCAAACTCTCAAATACATTGATGTTGCTATCGCGCACATGCAAGAGTGAACAATGAGGTACAAGGGAACCCCACTTTACTTGCACAAGAAGATGAAGCAAGAGGATGAGCTAGACAAAGCACAAATTCAGATGTTATTCCAAAACTACGAGGAGCTCCCTCCTCTCATCACTGTCATTGAGGCTTCCTATGAAAGGTTACTCAAGAGTCTAGATGTCATAGTGTGAACACAAAAGATCCCTTCCATTAGAACCCTCATAGAGAACAGAAGAAAGAAACAAGTCATTCTAGATGTCGACGAGTACATAGAGTAGTTGACATGTGATCCCACTAGTGATGACTTGCAGTTCAATGCAGATAACTTGCAGAAGTACGTCGGTGGTCCAACCACACTTAGGACAATGTTACGCACGCTTTAGGATAATCTAGGTATAGGTTTTAGAACCATATACCCGGAATTTATGGAGGCAAGAGTTTACTTCGAAAAAGACATCATCAAATTGTACGGGGACACTATAGTGTAATACCAAGCTTCGTATCAGTTCATCATTAAGGATCACCATGATGAGGTTTCCAAGTTGGTCTTTCCACAAGACCCCGAGTGATGTTGTTTATGTTTTCAAGCTAACTAAAGCCTATTTCATCCCACATGGGTATATGCTGAAATTGTATTATTGTAAATATGTTGTAAGTATAATTCCAAGTGTCATTAGTGGAATGTAAACAATCACTATTGTAATGTGAAGAGTCATGAGGGAAGTCGAAGAGTCAAAGGGTAATGTCAATGGTCTCCCCACCCTTTGTTATATATAGAACCTCATAACTCATAGTAGAGGCTTTTGGGAGCCAAGATTTTGACTAGGCATTGCTTAGAGAAGGCTTGGAGAGTATTACGACGAGCCTTGTCTTATCCATAGTTCATAGAGTGTACATCTCTTTGGAGGAGCAGGCAGTGTTGAATGTAATGTTCCACTATTGGGGTTAGTGGTTGTCATGGTGTATGTATGGATGGAACTTTCACTTTATATAATATAATAAAGCCAACATACTTTCATGCATATGTTGCTATTGTAGTTGGACTATTTTTGTTGCTTTAACAATGTAAGTTATTTAACTTACACATTCATTTATGAACTATTTTGTATATAATTGTATGAATTTTGTTGGAGATGTGTTGTTGGTTTAACTTGTCACCTTGGATTGTGGACTACTTTGCTTCCATCCCATGATGTCCTTATTCTCGTGTGTTCCTTTCAGGTTATGTACTATTAAATGTTTGTAAGGGACACAATTCCTTTTCCCCTTCGTCTGTCGTAACCCCACATGCATCTCTTTTGACTTATCACAAGGTCATAAACTTGATTCCGACAAATATATCACACTTACCTTTGTGCTTTACTGCAATTATGGCATTATTGTACTACCCACTACTGGGACTCCTACTCCAAACAATATGAGGTTTATTTGGGACATCTTACCAGGGATATCCCCTGACACGTTGGCAGATCCAACATTGTCAACACCAGCATAATAAGAACAGAAACAACATAAACATATCAACCATCCAAATCCACATATACATCAGTACATTTACACATGAAAATCAAGGGTATGAATTTCTCATTAATAAATGAAATGAACCAAGCCAATATGGGACTACCATGTTCCACCCAACCATAGAATGGCTGAGCCAAATATCTCTTCACCCATTCACCCCATGCCGTATTCCAAGCATGAATGTGGGACCTCATAGAACACATCAATCAAAACTCATCTAGGGCTTCCAAAGGCCATCCACCTTAACCCATCAAATAGTGATTCCACCTCATGGTAGGACATCACAACACCATCATGAGAACCCAAACTGTTACAGGGCTTCAAGAGAGTTTTTCCAACCAGGGCTTCCATGAACTAGTAACTAAACCCAACCTAAGGAATCATGAGAACCAACCAACAACAAACAATGAAACTAAACCCACAATCACCATGGCTATCCGGGAAATTGCAAGGCTAGGAAATCCACTGTCGATTGAGGAAATCCTCCATTCCAATGACAAATCACAACTAAGAAACCACATCCATATGCCATGCATCCCAAAACTAGTGAAGAAATCATACATGCAACTTGGTAACTGCAACCAAATATGATGTAGATGTTGATCTCGATGCCTTCTTGTGCTTTCCTGCTCTTCCTTTTCCTTCTTGCTCCAAAAATCTAAGTATGCCACACCCTCCAAGAGTTCTCCAAGAAAACTATAAGTATCCAAGAGTATGAGAGAGAGAGAAAATAATGAGAGAGAGCTCCAACGTTGAACTAAAAAAAGGTTACCAATTGATCCTCAGAATCCTTTTTATGGATGAGGCCTCTATTTTCTTTATTTTCCATTATTTTCCTTCATTTTCCTCCTGACATGCAACCTGTGACCTTTCACTTCCTTTTTCTCCTAATTTCATTTATTTTCATAAATAATTGTGTCAAAAATACCATTTTGCCTTTCCAAAGCCTTAGCCATTGCCTTTGCCAATCTCCCTAGCCATTAACAATCGCAAGTGATCCCCATCACTAGCATTTTGCCCAACATTTATATTGGAGTAAGTGTCCTTTCAACCGTTGCTATTATTTTTTATTTATTAACTTTTATTACATGGAATTTTCATGAGGTTTGTTACAAGGATCATGTAGCTTAGACAAGAATACTTGTAGGTAACCTTTTGCATGTGTGATTTCCTAGTTGGTTTCAACATGCATAGATTTGCATGTTGGTGTATGGTTCTCTTGATGTTAGTGGCATGGTTTTTTCGGGCTATGACAATGGTTTTCAGCTTAGCCTTTCCTTTTTTTGGATGCCATGGTTGGGATGCTTATTTCGGCTTTTTAGCTTTGGATTTCCAGATGGATTTCTGAATCTAGGGGGAGGTGGTCTGAAGTTTCATTCCCAAAGGCCTAGGAATCCCTTGACCATTTTTCACGGGATACACGGTAAATCCCAAGGGAGAAGTCTCGATTTAGGGCATAGTGATCTGGGTTTGGAATGTGGTAAAGCTTGAGAGAGTAGTCTCGATTTAGGACCTAGTGATCGAGGATTGGATTACGGTAAAGCCCGAGAGGCAAGGACATAAAAAATTCCTCAAGGATAGTGATGGATTTCAGATGGAATTCCAAGTTCAGTGTGGTTATGATCGGAGGACTAGTTTTTGTGTGATCATGGCTTGATGAGGGTCAAGGTGGTTTAACCTCTAGATTCCCTTGGTTATTCTACGATTAGTTCTTTTTTGAGATCCCACATTCATGCTTGGAATATGGCACGAGGGTGACTAGTTGAAAGAGAGATTTGGTTCAACCATGTCTATATTCGGGTGGTAGGTGGAAGTCCCAAACCTAGTCAGGTTTTCCTATGATTATGTTGTAGCGGCTACAACCACCCTCCAAAATTTTTCCTTAGCTTCGTTTTGGAGCCTCCATTCCAACCTTCACAACAGGTAGTCTTGATTCATCAGGTTCACAAGCTTTAGTTTTTTTCTTGCATAAAGGCAGCCTGTCGATCACAACTTGATGCATTCCCATCATAGGTTGTTTACTCGGACTTGGTCCAGCTGCAGGTTAAGTAGCTTCCCACAGAAAATTGCACATTTATGGAGGGAAACTAGCCTTCCCTCCAGAAATTGCACAATCCTGTCTAGCAGCCTGCTGGGCTCCAAGATTGTGCAATTTTGCCAGTCAACACTCCTAGCAAGAATTGCGTAGTTTTGCCTAGCAGGGCTGCTCAACCCAAAATTTGCGCAAATCTAGGCAACAGTCAACTTATTTACCTAGAAATTACGCAAATCTCTTAGGCAGCTAGCCCAACTCAGAGCCAGAAATGCACATTTTCTCCTTGTAGTCGAGTAGTCTCTTTCATGTGCAACTGAGTTGACCGGTTCCCTCTGGGACCGAGCAAAACTGACTTGCATGCATGGGCTGATTCTCCCAAGGCAACATGCAAATGCATCCCTTGTTTCAAGGATCTATGTTTAGTAGTTGGAGGTTACATTCAAGTATCATTTCAGAAACCTCCCACCAAGTGTTGCTTTCCCTAGATTTGTGGCATGCGCGTCACTACCTGGGTGTTATCAAAACTCATCAACGAGATGTTGTAGAGCTCATTCCTCACATCAACCTTTCAACCCTGATATCCCACATCACACCTAGGAGTTGTCGTCACATTCAACTCAGTTGTTTTGGGGTAAGCTCACTTCCCATGCCTTGTGTTGCATTTTTGTCACTTTTTGTGTTTTTGCTTGTGTGAGTAATTTTTTCTTGATTTCAATGAGTGCATGCTGTCATTTATATATATATTAGCTTTTCCTAGCACCGTTTTAGTTTTCATTGCTATCTCACTACTGTCACATGCATGAAACTATTTTTCACTAATGGTCGTCGATTCGAAGACTCACCTCACCCACCTCCATGTTGTTCCATTTTCTGAATCGGTCATTCACCGACTGCATGCATGATCATTCACTTATGCTTACACTCAGTATCACCATGCATTCACACTTACATTCACTTTCAGTTGCCTGTCGGCGAGTCTCAGTAGCCTTGGCCCAGACTCTACCTCACCAAGACAACATTGCGCAATCTTGAGAGGGAAGGCACTGTCTTCATCTTAGGAAATGCACATTTCTACCGAGTGACTGTCCCCCAAGACTGTTTTACGAATTTCTGAGGGACAATTACTGGTGTCCCAGAAAATTGCGCAACGCAGTCACTGAGCCTGCATCCATTGCCAGCTGAGATTGTGCATTGCGGAATTTCAGCAGTTAACAGCTAGAACAGACTGTACATTGTGCATTTCCAGCATTCAATTAGTCTCCCAGCAGCCCAAACTATGCTTTTCATAGTCTTGGTAGTTAGTCTCCCGACCTCCCAACTGAAATTGTGGAACCTTCATGATCAGTCACACAAGTATGTTGCAAGTCAGTTCTCAATTTCATTTTCGTTTTTGACTGACATATTTCTTGACATGAGTGTTGCTATGTCTCTAGGTATTGTAGTTGTTTATCTGCCTCTGAGCAGTGCAGGTGCAATGGTTTCCAAGAGGGTAGAGTCAAAGACACCGCTCAAAGCACACCTAGAGATGCAGTCGACCAAATGTCTATGAGCTTGCCTACTCATGAAGACATCAATTTGTTCGTAGACAAGAACATCAAGATATCACAGCGAGCAAGACATCCACCTACTACTACTACTAATAATAATAATAATTAAAATTAAAATATAACATTATTTAAATAAGAAATTTATTTCCTGATAGAAATTGTAAAATAAATATATTAATTAAACCTAAGTTATTAGATCTAAAACATTAATCAACCTCATTTCTAAGTGAATCTAAATTTCACTTTTTCATCCAATATTATTGTCCAAAATTATTTAAAATAATATAATTAACACATTAACACTATTTTTTGAATTTTAAATAAAAAGTATTATTATTATAATAAATAAATAAAAGTAAAAACATTTTTCTTTCCAACAAATAAATACACATCATCACTCATCTTTAAATATATTTGGAAAGTAAGAAATATATATACATGATTATCCATCTCTTATTTTTGGTAGAAATTGTAAAATAAATATATCAACTAAGCCTAAGTTATTAGATCTAAAACATTAATCAACCTCATTTTTGAATCTAAATTTCACTTTTTCATCCAATATTATTGTCCAAAATAATCTAAAATAATATAATTAACACCTTAACACTATTTTTTGAATTTTAAATAAAAATTATTAGTATAATAAATAAATAAAATTAAAAAACATTTTTCTTTTCAAAAACAAATAAATACGGATCACCGCTCCTACTTAAATATATTTGGAAAGTTATATATATATATATATATATTCTCATCCATCCATGATCATAAATCAGACATTATACAATTAGAGATATCTCAAACATGATATTATAAGATTAAAAATGTTATAATATTTTCGTATATATATATATATATATATATATATATATATATATATATATATATATAGTTATATAAATTAAATATTCAATAAATATTACTAAATATCAAAATATATATTTTATGTTCTAAATTTTTTTTATTAAATTGAATTTTATCATTATTATTACTATTATAAAATATATATGAGTTATATGTATATTAAAAAAATCATGTAGCGAGATTTGTAATTATGGAGATTCACTTCTACTTTATCACAAAGATTCTTAATTTATAAGTATGTTTTATTACAATACCATGGGCCAATACCATGGTTCACTAATTCCACATATCCAAAAATCCTTATCTTTATGAATAGGGAGAAAATTTATTAGACATTTCAACCACCTTCTTATCAGTCCCTCTCCCTAGGCATGACTCTAGCAATTTATTTGCCTTTTGATCATTATTAGTTTAGCATTGACTAGTGCAAATTTTAGACTTAACTTTAGAAATAAATAAAGTATTTATTATTATTATTGAAAAAATTAATTTTTTAACATCTAGTTGGACAAAAAATTGGATCTTATTTCAGGCTTGGTGTCATATGTCCCATGTCACTGATAAATTTTGTTAACGTTGAGCACTCACCAGTATTTACAGCCATCATTCTTTTGGAAATAACTCTTTTAGTTGCTCGAACTACTCTACTTTCATGTTACCACTTGCTCATACGTGATAGTTTTTAGTACAAGAGATAAGTTTGATTTTATTGTTTTATACCTATCACTCCTGAGATTTACAATTTTGAAACCAACAGAAGTCAACCTTTGGCCAGGTAACCGTTGGTGTCTCTGCTCTAGCTATTTAAACAGGCTAAGCTGGATCTGTTCTTCAACTTGTCCTGACGATGAACCACACTGGTTGGTTCGAAACGCGTCGAGAAAAGATTGGTTATGTGATTTTGCCGAAGATTATCTAAACAATGTTATGGAGCACAAAAGTCTAAATTCCTTAACAACAATGAGTTTCAATATGGTTGCCATGTTTAGCGACTTAGAGAGGTTATTGCTGGTTGTGGTTCTCTTGCTGGAAATAGCTCAGGTATGGACATCAGTTCCTCTTTGATTGTTCCTTCGATCCTTGTTGATACAATTAGACACAACTTGTTTGTCATTAAATTCGAAAAGTTTGCGGAGAGATTATGTGAATTAATAGGGGATGATCTCATGTGTGGTTTCTGCTTAAACTCCTTTGAGGAAAATGAGCATATAAAAGAATTGTGAAATTTCCATCATATATTTCATAGGAATTTCCTAGATAGTTGGCTTGATCATCATCAGACGAGGTGCCTTCTCTCTATATATTTTCTTATGCCAAAGAGAATACCAGATAGCCAGGTAAGTAAACAATGGCCTGTCAATCTGATGAATTTTATCTTCAATGACGATTTAGTAATTTCGTCATAGAAGAGAGATTTTTCATGGCAAATATTGAATTGTGTGTTGTATATGTAAAAATAGATTAAAATTTATTGATCGATCTATCCATACTAGGATATGATGGTACCAAAATACCCTAAGAAGAAAATGTATTCTGTTGGTGAATTGGGTGGGTGATTGCTTTCTCTTTATCTCTGCAAAATATTTTAATTATTTTTAAAACATCCACAAATCTTAATGACTGCTTCTGAGAAATACTATGGCCTACTGGCGACTGACGAACTTTATCTTTGTGACTATGAATAATATTATTAGATTATGAAACTCCATATTATATTTAAGAATATTTTTAATTTGTGTTTCCTAAAGGCTTCATATTTATTTGTTAGAATTTCAATCCAAGCAACCATTGAGAAATGTAACTAGTATCAGTCTTCATAATTGTATCTGAGTCATGATGTAATATATTTAGAAAAAGTAAGAAAAGGGAAAATTTGTTATAAAATAAAATTTATTTATAAGCACATGTGCTTTATGTATTTTTGTTTCTAGGTCAAGCCCCCATTGAAGGCTTTTAGGGTTGAGTCATAATTCATTGTAAATGTGTAGACCCTTCTTGGGCTCTCTATGTCAAAGAAAAAAAAAATATGTGTATCAAAATGTATCTAGTTCCTGCTCCACCAAGTATAGTTCCTCATCAAGCAAGTCAACTCCATTAAATATGATTCGACCCCATAAAAGGCTATATTTAAGTAGAGATTTTGACCTAGCATGAAATCCATATCGTGAAATAATTCAATATGAAATTTAAGGAAGAAAGAAGTGTGAAATTCTTGGAAAGGAAGGTCTACTCCATTACAAGAATGAAGAAATCTGGTGAAGTGTAAGAGGATTAAAATTTATTATTGTTTCTATCCACATGTGTGAAAGGACTAAAGAAAATGTGTGAAGTCGTGGGACTAAAGATACAAGCCAAGAATTTCATAAATTGCATAGGAGGCTAAAACACTATTTGACTTGGACATTGGAGATGGATTCTTGTTGACTTTGGAGATATTGACTAGTGTTATTTGGAAGCTGACTTGGTGGATTGGATGAGGTAATACTATTGTTAAGAATGCAACAAGATGATGGAGCTTAGTGGAAAGAAGTCACCTTCACTAAGTGGGCCCGCAGACTATTTTTGGCACAAAGTCTATTTTTAGACTTTGTCCTTTTTTAGACATATGGATCATGGTCTATGAGTTGCAGTATGTTATTTGTGGATGATTGGTCATGTTGGTAAAAATAGATGGACTTCTATTTTTAGACATATGGGCAGGTTTCTATTTTTAGACTGCCAGGCTAAAAATAGAACAGTCAAATATTATTGTCTCATAATAATATTTGGACTATAAACATTATCTTATCCTCTTGGAGAACTTCAGTTTGAGCTACAAATGTGGCACATGCAGCTGTCAGAAGGAAATGCACTTTCTTTGTGGGCTTTTTGAGCTATTGCATGCAAGACTTCAGCTAGAACTCATGTGGTTGAGTTTGGTGGAGTTGATGGAGTTGTGTTCAGTTTGACTTGGTTGAACTAGTTGTATTTTAGTCTAACTAAAGAGTACACTAGTGATGAGTTGTGTGAATTAAATATTAATTAATTCAATAATTATTAACTCATAATGCAACTGAGGAATACATCAATTAACATTGTGCATGTACAATTCAGTGGAGACAGGTGTTAGAGGTTGAGATTGCTATCAGTTGTGACAATAATTGTGCATGAGATCTTGCACAATCAATGGGATTGAGTTATGCCAATGAGGACTATGCAGTGTAGGCCAATAACAACAAATTATAGCCTATGCTCATGTGATTTTCACCTTGGTATTGTGCAGTGGAGGCAGGCAAAGCAACAGAGGAGATTTGAACCTGTGACTTGTTTGGATCTGAGCTAGTTTTGTGTGTAACAGGTGGAGATAGTAATGAGTACTTGTGAGGAGTATTGTACTATGTATTGTTACATGTTCTCAATCATTATAATATACAGATAGTGTGGGGTTTTCAGCTGTATGCTTTCCCCGGGTTACATACTGTGTTAATGTGTGCATGCGATTGATGTTTCATTGTAATGCTGCTAAATTGATGATCAACGTAGAGGAGGTTATGTATTATGCATGTATTCCGCAATAGTGTATAATCGGGATAATCTCTGTGAATAAGTGTCATATTATTCAAAATTTCTACATGGCATCGGAGATGTTGATCATCAGATCTACTATTCAGAAAGTGTTTACATTTTATTTCTTCAGGTAGAGTCTGTAATCAGGCCAGGTAGCCTCTGGATTCATCCTTCTTTTGGAAGGTGAGATATCTAGTGAATGCCCATACAGTCAATCTCTGTACAAGAAATACGTTGTTCTCACGAATTCTAGATCAGAGGCGGTTGAGTTTGGAGCTGGTGGAATTCGAATTTGCAGCAGTGTTTTCATGGTGTCAACATTGCAATGTCTTTCAATGGATTGTGATTGGAGTATGCTCTTGAGGGTAGCTCGAAATATATTGCGTGGAAGGACAGGATGGAGGCGGTGTTAGATGATAATGGGCTAAAGAAGTTCATAGAGGCTGAGGTCCCAAAGCCTACTGATGCTGCCGAAGCTGAGGTTTGGCAAAAGAAGACAACAAAGTGTCGAAGGATTCTGTTGGAGGGCATGAAGGATCACATTGTGTCCAACCTGCATGGTAAGACTTCTCCATACTTGACGTGGAAAGCATTGATAGATCTATTCCAAAGCAAGAGCAATCAGAGGAAGCTAGCGCTCAAGGATAAACTCAGAAACATTAAATGCGAGAAGGTAGACAGTATGCCCAAGTATCTCATGAAGTTCACTTAGTGCAGGGATGAGCTAGAAAGTGTGCAGGTGACTGTCAATGATGAGGACTTGGTGAGCTTGGCTCTCCTTGGTCTTCCAAAGAGTTGGCATTCTTATCAGGACTCTATCAATGGTCGGGAGAAATTTCCAGGATGGGAGAGACTTTGGTCAGGTCTTGTGCAGGAGGAGATTAGGCGAAATACCAGGGATGGATCTCCATCAAAGGGACCTGATGAAGAAAATTGCGCTTTGGCTACCAAATCAAAGAAGGGGAAGAGCAAGAAATCTTCTCATTTTGGTCCAAAAGGCAAGAAGCAGGACATGTCCAAGGTGAAGTGCTTTCACTGTCACCAGCACGGACACTATGCCACTAATTGTCTGCAGAAGAAGAAGAACAAGCAAGCTATTGGATCTGCAGCAGGAGAGGCTCTAGCCTCGCAGTTTAAGCTTGATTTTTCATTGATCACATGCTTGGTTTCAAGTGTGATGGGATCGGTGTGGTTCTTGGATAGTGGTGCGCCTTTTCACATGACTGGAGATCGAGATTTGTTTTCTGATCTGGAGGAGAAAGATCTTGGAGTGCACATCGAGATGGGCGATGATGGTAGATACAGTGCGACCGGTATCGGTACCATTTCCTTTGAGAGGGAGTCTGGTAAACCCTTCGTATTGAAGGAAGTGATGCAAGTTCCAGGATTGAAGAAGAATCTTATCTTTGTGGCAATGTTAGAAGACAAGGGATATGATGTTGTTTTTAGCGAGGGAAAGGCTTTCCTCCGGAGCAAGACAACTGGAGAAACCCAGAAGATAGGGGTTCGAGTGAGGAACCTTTATCAGTTGCATGTAGATGGCTGCGCAACAATGGCATGGAAGGCAGAAGGATTCGTGAGCCGGGATGATGTCAAGCTGTGGCACAGGAGATTGGGTCACCTTCACCATGGAGCCTTGAAGATACTGCAGCAGATCACTATAGGGCTTCCTAAAGGAACTCTTGCGCAGTCAAATCAGTGCAAGGGGTGTACTTTGGGAAAGTTTGTGAAAGCCACCTTTCACGAGAAGGATAGTCGTGCCACAACGATCCTTGAGAGAATTCACACAAACGTGTGTGGACCTTTCTTAGTAGCTTCGACAGAAAAACACAGGTATTATGTGATCTTTGTTGATGATTTCTCTCGTAAGTCTTAGATCTTCTTCATGTAGAAGAAGAGCGAGACATACTCAAAGTTCTGCGAGTTCAAAGCATTGGTTGAGAAGGAGTCGGGGAAGAAGGTGAAGGCTCTTAAGAGCGATAATGGTGGTGAATACATCTCCGGTGAGTTCAAGGACTTTTGTAGTGCAGAAGGGATTTGAAGAGAGCTCATAGCTCCCCATAACCCACAGCAGAACGGGGTTGCTAAGCGGAAGAACAGAGCGATCGTGGGTGCTGCATGGGCGATGTTGCATGATCAGGGCTACCCCTTCACTTGTGGGTGAAAGCATGCAATACAATAGTTTATGTGCAGAACCATTGTCCTCATAGGATACTTGGCATGAGTACACCCAAGGAGGCTTATTCTGGTAAGAAGCCTGATCTTTCTCGTTTGAGGATTTTTGGTTCTAACGTTTACATGAATGTGATGAAGGATGCCAAGAAGAAGTTGGATCCGACCGCAGAGGTTGGGATATTTGTGGGGTACACTGATACACCCCACAACTATCGTGTGTATTTTCTAGACAGTGGCAAGACTGTTATGCAACGGGATATAAAATTTCAGGAGGAGAAAGCCATGAAGTGTTTGCTTGAGAGGGAGCTACACTTGCATGCAGATGAGGAGCTATTAGTTCCCAAGGATGAGCTTCAGGAAGTGGATCAGCCACAGGACGAAGTTCATGGAGTGGAAGAGACCACTCATGCAGCGCCAACCATCAGAGGGTGAAAGCACTTGACAGAAGCTAAGTGACTGGCTCAAGATGCAGAGAAGGTTGTAGGACCACCTACAGCTCAATGTAGACAGAGACAGTCACCTGATCGGTACACTGGATACATGGCTCTTATGAGAAAATGTGTTGTGACTGAGCCATCCTCTTTTGAGGAAGATGTGGAGGATCTTGAATGGGTAGATGCCATGGTGAAAGAGTATGATTCGATTGTTAGAAACAGTGCATGGGAGATTTTCCCAAGACCAGAAGGGAAATCAGTGGTTGTTTCGAGATGGATCTACAAAGTTAAGTAGGCAGCTGATGGGAGTGTGGAGAAGTACAAGGTAAGATTTGTTGCTCGAGGCTTTTCACAGATAGAGGGGATCGATTATGAGGAGACCTTTGCACCTGTCGCAAGATATCCTTCTGTACGAACGATTCTTGCTCTCTTAGCGCAGATGGGGTGGCACATTCATTAGATGGATGTTGTTGGCATTATGAAGCATGTGTTGTACTTGATGGCAACCCTCTCATAGAAGAATATCTCACTTATATATAACTGGATGAATCTTCAGAAGAGATGTCAGATGTAGCTGATGGAGGACAGCTCAAAGGAATCAGATGATAGTTTTAAGTGTAACAAGTTAGCTTTGCCATCAAGTCCAAAGGGGGAGATTGTTGGCATTATGAGATAAGTATTGTCCTTGATGGCAAACCACTCTGATGACAAATCATAGTGCAGAAGGTCAGCAGCAAGGAATTTATGATCAGACTATAAGAAGAAGAGAAAGTTCATACACGCAGGTTCATTAAGCCCAAGTCGCGTGTACACGCCAGTTCACTATATACCAAGTCGCGTATACGCAGGTTTTCTATATACCAAGTCGCGTGTACACGCAGGTTGGCTTCAGTAAAAGAGCGTGTATGTGGAAAACTTATATTTGGTCCGTGGCGGTTATTCCTTGGAAGTTGTGCCTATGGTTTTGGACCATGGTGTCTCGACGGATGTGTTGATCCCTAGTTTTGAAGTTGATGGTATTGGATTTCTATGGTTTTGGCTCGTGGTATTGAGCAAGGCCTAGGGCTGTATAAGGAGAAGAAGATCATTAGGCAAATGTATCTGAAATGTCTTGAATATCTGATGAAGTATTAGATCTAGTATGCAGGTTATGGGTTGATGATGGATTGCTTGATCTGAGCTAAGGAGAGATCTCACCGGTTGATGGAGAACAAGATCTAAGGAGAGATCGGGATCAAATGGTTTGAAATGAACTATCTTTATATGGTTGATTATGCTTATTCTGGATCTGCATACTGACGCAAATATTGTTCTATAAGGGTTAGAGTATGATTGATGTCTGGTACAGCTGCAAAGTTATAAGGAAATATTTTTAGATCTGTATGCGGGTTGGCCTTTGAAAAAGGGCGTATACACGTAGGTTGGGTTCATCCAAGTAGCATGTACATTGTAAAGTTTGATATTTAAAGTTGCAGTTGGGTCTGAATGATTTTGCAGAGATCTGTGTCAGCTCTGTGTTCTGGTGACGGTGTTATTGACAGGGTTTCAGTGTTCCAGTGATTCAGAAATTGATGATGTTAGTAGTGATTGTTTTGAGCTTCAATGATAGTTATGGGTCCAGTATGAAAATTTGATGAAACGTGGCCTTTCAGATTATGTGTTGTGCTTCAGTGTATCCAGTCTGAAAATTGATGAAACGTGGTACCTGGAGGAGAGAAGATTGTAGGCCAGCACCTACGTACTAGTATCTAAGCTAGTACAAAAGCTAAGGGAGATTCTTGAAGCATTGTAGCAGGTAGCAGCCTGCGTACTAGTAAATGGATCAGCTAGTACAAGAGAAAAGGGGGTTGTAGCTCCCGTACTGGTAAAGGACTGCACCAGTACATTGTAAAAGAAATTTCTTATTAAAGAAAAGATAGAGACGACTTGCAGCAGGTGGTTTTCACCCACATTGGGTTTCCACCTTATATCATGGTGTTCATGTGTGTGGCTTTTGTGTGATGATCTGTTCTGTTATACTGCATCTGATTACTCTTAATATGGTGAATAATGTCCTGATGCACTTAACTGAAGATAAACTAACTGAATTATAAGTTTTCTGGTTATACGTTGTTTTCTTTAGACACAGTAGCGTGTACACGCTGGTTCACTTAACTGAAGTAGCGTATATGTTTCTGAGCATTGAAAAAGTTTTATTGATCTGATAATACTGATTCACCCCCCCCCCCTCTCAGTATTATTTCCAACAGATGTGAAGACCGCGTTCCTCAATGGAGTCATTGAGGAGGAGGTGTACATAGAACAGCCCGAAGTTTTCGAGATCTTCAGCAGCGAGTCACATGTGTGTAGGCTCAAGAGAGCGTTGTATGGGTTGAAACAAGCACCATGTGCTTGGTACACATGGATAGACAATTATTTGACCAGACTTGGATTCTCCAAGAGTGAGGCGGATCCTAACGTATACCAGATTGTGGTGGAGGGTAAGTTTCTTATCATTGTACTTTATGTAGATGATTTGGTTCTAATGGGTGATGAGTTGTTGATACTTTCATGCAAGGATGATCTTGCTAAGGAGTTTGAAATGAAGGACTTGGGCCTCCTTCATTATTTCCTGGGATTGGAAATCTGGCAGCGCAGTGATGGACTATTTGTTTCTCAGGGTTAGTATGCTCGGGAGATACTGGAGAAGTTCAACATGCATGGCTGCAAGCCTATTGATACTCCTCTTCTTGGAGGTTGGAGGAAGGAGGATGCCACTTCAGCAAAAGAAGTGGATGCCACTGTTTATCGACAGTTGGTGGGGTCGCTTATGTATCTGGTCAATACACGACCCGATATATGCTATGTTGTTAACCAAATTTCACAAGCTATGGTTAAGAAAACCAAGCTCTTCTGGAAGGCAGGAAAGCATGTATTGCGTTATTTGAGAGACACATCGGGATATGGATTGTGGTACAGACAGGAGGATGAGGTGAAGCTATGTGGCTTCATGGATGCAGACTGGGTAGGGAGCCCAACGGACAGAAAGAGCACATCAGGAGGGGTCTTCAGTATCGGGTCTATAGAAGTTTCTTTGTACAGCAGGAAGTAGAGATCTGTGGCACTCAGTTCAGTAGAGGCTGAGTATATGGCAGCAAGTTTGGCTGCATGCGAGGCTATATGGATGAGGAAGATCCTGGTCGGGTTGTTCGGTTCTCACTTGGAGCCTACTGTGATTTACTATGATAACCAGAGTTGCATTAAACTATCGGCTAATCCTGTATTTCATGATAGATCTAAGCACATTGACATCAGGTACCATCATATCAGAGATTGTGTGCAGCGGAGAATCATGTTACTTTCATACATTCCAACGGAGGATTAGGATGCTGATATCTTGACGAAGGTGCTCACCAGGAGAAAATTCAAATACCACCGAGGTAGGAAAGGGGTTGCTGATGATCCATATCTTGTTGAGAGGGAGTGTTGAGAATGCAACAAGATGATGGAGCTTAGTGGAAAGAAGTCACCTTCACTAAGTGGGCCCGCATGCTATTTTTGGTGCAAAGTCTATTTTTAGACATATGGATCATGGTCTATGAGTTGCAGTATGTTATTTGTGGATGATTGGTCATGTTGGTAAAAATATATGGACTTCTATTTTTAGACATATGGGCAGGTTTCTATTTTTAGACTGCCAAGCTAAAAATAGAACAGTCAAATATTATTGTCTCATAATAATATTTGGACTATAAACATTATCTTATCCTCTTGGAGCACTTCAGTTTGAGCTACAGATGTGGCACATGCAACTGTTAGAAGGAAATACGCTTTCTTTGTGGGTTAGTTGAACTATTGCATGTAGGACTTCAGTTAGAACTCATGTGGTTGAGTTTGGTGGAGTTGATTATGGAGTTGATGGAGTTGTGTTCAGTTTGACTTGGTTGAACTAGTTGTATTTTAGTCTAACTAAAGAATACACTAGTGATGAGTTGTGTGAATTAAATATTAATTAATTCACTAATTATTAACTCATAATGCAACTGAAGAATACATCAGTTAACTCAGTGCATGTACATTTCAGTGGAGACAGGTGTTAGAGGTTGAGATTGCTATTAGTTGTGACTATAGTTGTGCATGAGATCTTGCACAATCAATGGGATTGAGTTATGCCAATGAGGACTGTGCAGTGTGGGCCAATACAAACAAATTATAGCCTATGCTCATGTGATTTTCACCTTGGTATTGTGCAGTGGAGGCAGGCAAAGCAATAGAGATGATTTGAACCTGTGACTTGTTTGGATCTGAGCTAGTTTTGTGTGTAACAGGTGGAGATAGTACTGAGTACTTGTGAGGAGTATTGTACTATGTATTGTTACATGTTCTCAATCATTATAATATACAGATAGTGTGGGGTTTTCAGCTGTATGCTTTCCCCGTGTTACATACTGTGTTAATGTGTGCATGCGATTGATGTTTCATTGTAATGCTGCTAAATTGATGATCAACGTAGAGGAGGTTATGTATTATGCATGTATTCCACAATAGTGTATAATCGGGATAATATATGTGAATAAGTGTCATATTATTCAAAATTTCTACAACTATTGGTCAAAATGTCTTGGTTATCTCATTTCTTTTGGTTTCCCGAAGAAAAAAAGAGATTTTTTTTAGTTTTCCTCTCTTTCAGAGGTTTTGGCCTTGGCTTATAACCTGAATTTGGTGTCCATTTGTCTTTGATGATCAAGAACAAAACAATAATAAGTAGAAGAATAATTTAATCAATCATGTAAAAGAATGACACAAGCAAATATCAAGCTAAGAGAAATCAACATAATAAGTTTCCCTAGGTATTTCCTAGCAATATATCAGAGTTAAGGTCAGTGGAATAAGGGAGCTAGAAGATCACCGTTTGGAGAACAAGAAACTTCAAAATCTATCAAAAGGACCACTAGATTCATAATATTTGAAGACCGAACTCAAAAAACATAATTCTGGGCATCTTCATAAGTCATAAACACTAAGATTAAGGTCACAGACCTAGCTAGAGGAGAAAAGGATTTAAAGAAGAGAGGAAGCTTCTTTTGAAGGATTCGAAAGTATAGCTCCATAAACCAGTGAAGGAAGTACATAAGGTCTAAGATATGAGGAGAAATGTGCATATATATAAAGAGGTCAAGACCTATAAGTGACCTATAAGTGACAGAGAAGCCATCCTAGGAATAATAGAAAAATCACAGTGTGTTTTTGTAAAGTATATTGGGCCACTTGAGAGATCTATTTCGATGTTTGTGGGAGCCTTATCTAAAGGGTTTACAACCTTAGTTCTATATTAATCACTTCAAATCTAGAAGATTGTACTCGTTTGGAGAAGTATTGAAAACCGAAAAAGGGACTAGATCTATTTCCAAAAGTAGTACAAGACTATCATTAAATATTTATCTATAACACTGAAAGAAGACATCTATTTGAAGTCTTGTAGTAGCAACTACGTGATCGCCATAACCATAAATCAAGGCTAAAATCATATTTATTATTCAAGTTTTGGAACATTGAAAAGGATTAATTGATGTAAGAAGCATCAAGCATATTGCACCAAGGAACCTTGAAGATCATATTAAAAATCAAGATTGGAACAAATACCTCAAGGATGAAATTAGAACTGTAAGATGCATCTTGAAGAATCCTTTGCAATAGACATGGAGGACTAAGGTAAGAAATCCTTAAGGTTCATATAATTGTTTTCATTATCTAATTATTTACTCCTTATTATGTCAGGGTTTTGAAATATCTTTCTTTGGTTCTAGTGTTTGTAATATTGAAAAAGTTGTTGGCATCCAAGTTCTTGTAAAACCTAGTTGATTGAGAAACCCTAACCCTATTTTCTTTTGTTCCCTAATAGAAGCCCTAGCTTTTGTTTCTAGGGTTTATAGGTAGTCTAAGGCGAAATTAAAAGCCCTAGTAAGTATACAATTGAATTTGAAACCCTAGAATTTATATCTTAGGGTTTCGAGTTTGTTAGATCATACTCTTGTACTTGTATTCTTTTGGTACTTGTCAAGTAAATATTGTAGATGCATATAGAAATGTTGATATATAAATAGTAAGAAATGAGTCCTTCAAGTAGAATCTTCCATGTTATCATAAAATATAATTATCTTTGATTTCCTATATATTTAGCTTTATCTTTGTTACTTGATCATTATCCTTTCCTTGGAAGGAATAAACTTGTAGGTGTAAGGATTATAGCTAGATTCAAAGGGAGATTTCAGAGGAAAGTCTTGTATCATGAAAGAAGCCTTGTTGCAAAAGAAACCCTACAAGGTTTGTGAAAGGAACAACTCAAGGAATGTTTAAAGACTTGTAGTACATATTCTTCATATAAGAACGCACAATTATTTTACTTATTACTAACTTTCATGTCTAAGGTTTCACTATAAATATTCTTATGTTGTTGAAGATAATTAACCTTTAGATCAAATCAATCCTTGTCATACTATCTATCCTTTGTTAACTTTGGTAAAACCATAATATTTAGGGTTCAATATAAAACCCTATCCTACTTAGGGTTTGTTGATAAAATCTAGAACAGATAATGAAATCCTAATCTCTTGATGTTTAAGATTTGTTGATATAAAACCCTAGTTTTTTGGGGTTTGTTGTTGTTGTCTAGGTTTTATGATGAAACCCTATATTTTTAGGGTTTTATGAATTAGGGTTTGATGACAAAACCCTTGTAATTGTTAAACCTAGGAATGAAACACTAGGTGTATATGCTTCCATATGATTGAAACCCTAACTTGGTTGAGTTGTTGTGTATATTTCATAATTATATATAAGGTTTATGTCAAAACCCTAATAGAAATTGATATAAGTCTCTTGGGAATGATAATGAAACCCTAGAAGTAATAATGCTTTCACTATGATTGAAATAAATTATTGATATCTAAAGTTTAGTTTTGATATTGGAATCTAGGGTTTGTGACAAAAACCCTAGCAAAGGTTGCTGTGAGAAGTATAGGATATCAAAATGTAACCCTAGTCAATTGCTTCTCATGTTGCTATCTGAGTTTAGAATTTGATATTTAGATTTCAAAGTTTTTTTGGTAACCCTAGATGCTCTCTCAATTATAATTTGATAATCTTAGTTTGAATTTTCGTGCTCCTATATATTTATTCTTGGTTGTACTTGTTTATGAATATTTGCAGGTACACAGTCTTCAAGATATGGAAGATGCTTACGACATACTTGATGAATTGATGATGATGTTAAGCATGATGAAAATAAGGAGTTGTAAGAATCTTGATAGCATTGAAGTGTACATTGATGATTAATATATGACCTTGTTTCCATGTGAGAAGGAATGATCTTTTGAAAGGTTGAAATTTATCTAATGATATGATGATAAAGTATGTGTGGCTGAGTGGTTGATGGATTTATCCCCTAGTAGAGAAGAAAATCAGATAGAGAAAGTGCATAACTTCCCAGTTAAGAGGGAGAGAATATGGTAACAACTATAGTAAAGACCTTGAAGAAAGAGTGAGATCAAAGAAAGGCTAAAGCACTACAGATGGTAATTCATGAGTTTTTCTCATGATTAATAAATTTGTGATTGATGAAGTTGTGAACAAGAATTGGATGTTTTGTAAAAGTGTTGAGGCTGAGTTTGGTGTTGTTGGAGAAGTTGAAGAAGAAATATTTTGTGAAAATATGATGACCTAAGTAACATTAGAATAGTTGAAGACCCTAAAGTTTTGTGCTAGCATACAAGAACATATACAATAGAAGTTTGATATTGGTTGGGGTCAGGAAGCTATTGTAGATGCCAAAAAATGAACAAGTAGTTGATGTGTTGATGAAATCTCTTCCCAACAGGAAGTTAGTTTATTTTAGGAGCATGGTCAGATTGGTGGATATCACTAATTTGGTTGAGAGGAGAGATGAAGTACCATAAAACTGCTTGCATGATGGTACTTCAGAGGATAGCATGGTCTGGTTAATATTGAGATCTCAGTTGACGTCTAGATCCCAGAGGGAGGGTATTGTGTGGAGCTCAGGTTTAGTATTGATACTTGGATCCCTGTAAGGGTTGGCATCAAGGCATGGAGGACTAGAAGGAATCTATATCTTGTTGGATGGATACCATTGTGGTAGCCCGATGGTACCTATAGTGGCAATCTCCTAGATGATACCTTAGTCCGTGCTAAGAAGATACCTTGGTAGTGATGGTATCCCAAGCATTACGTATGTTATTATACTCTTTTTAAGAAGATTTCAAATTGAGATCAACCTAGTACCAGTTGAACAATTATGAATACCTCCCTAGTTAAGAGGGGGTGTTGAGAAATGTAACTAGTATCAGTCTTCATAATTGTATTTTAGTCATGATGTAATATATTTGTCAAAAGAAAGAAAAAGGAAGATTGATTTATAAGCATGGGTTTCATGCTTTATGTATTTTTATTTCTAGTTAAAGCCTCCAATGAAGGCTTATAGGGTTCATTCATAAGTTATTGTTGATGTCTAGACCCTTTTTTGGCTCTTTATGTCAAAGAAATAAAAACATATGTGTGTCAAAATGTATTTATTTCCTCCTCAACCATGTCATCTTCCTCATCAAGCAACTCATCTTCCTTATCAAGCAAGTTGGCTCCATTAAAGATGATTCGACAACATAAAAGGTTATATATAAGCAGAGATTTTGACCTAGTATGGTATTAGTCTCGTGAAGTAACTCAATTTGCAATTTAAGGAAGAAAGAAGTGTGAAATGCTTAGAAAGGAAGGTCTACTCCATTACAAGAATAAACAAGGCTAGTGAAGTGGAAGAGGATTAAAATTTATTCTTGGTCTATCCACATGTGTAGAATGACTAAAGAAAATGTGTGAAGTTGCAGGGCTAAAGATATAGGCTGAGAACTTCAGAAGTTGCAGAAAAAGCCGAAACTCCATTTGACTTGGATATTGGAGATGCATTTGTGTTGAATTTTGAGATATTGACTAGTATTCTTTGGAAGTTGAGTTGGTGGATTGGAGGAGGTCATACTATTAGTCAAAAGCTCTTGGTTGTTACATTTCTTTTGGTTCTTGAAGAAAATAAGGGATTTGTTTGGGTTTTTTTCTCTAGGAGAGGTTTTAGCCTTGACTTCTGGCCTACATTTGGTGTGTATTTGTCTTTGATGATCTTCATGTTTTGGTATTTGTTTGATGATGAAGAACATAATAATAATAGGTAAAAGAAGAATTTAATCAATCAAGTACAAGAATGACACAAGCAACTATCAACATAAGGGAAATCAACATCATAGGCCGCCTTAGGAATACTTATTGCCTCTATACATAATAAGTTATTTTTAGTAATATTACTCTTCGATGCCTGTAAAATATTCTGAAATATGTTAAGAATGAGTCATATATTCTCAACAATGTGATTAACATCTTCTACTGAAGGTCGTTGCATCGAACTCAATTAGGAAGATATAAAGCAAATCCTTTTCATATTGCAATATTGATCTATCTCTATGCAGAGATCATGTCTATCTAAAAATCAAAACAAATCACTATAATTAGAATATTCCTTTCCATCTTGTTTTTCATCATACCAACATTTTTAAAATTATTCCATTGCGTTGTTAATCCTTGAGAATGGGTAAAGGCTAGGTAGTAGAGCAATGAGTACACATTTACCTTGTATTAGTCATGTAATTTTATTCCAACCTACTTTTTTTATTCCTACTTACATTTTCTTCTTCCTTCCGTGTTGTATTTTCTATCTATTTGTAAAAGAAATTTACCGTGCAAGATTTAATTAAGATTTTGCATGGTGTTGTAAATCCGTACAATAGTGAATGTGTTGGAAAAGTCAAGTGAACATACAGAATGGATGGAAACTGCCCATGGTGTAGGGTGAAGAAAGTGGTGCTCTTGAGTCACTGAGTTGGACAATATTAGGGAAATATAAATCCATAGCTCTCTTACACACATCACTTGCCAACTTCATATTAAAAATTAAATATATTACACATTTTTTTTTACTTTAATTTCATATATATATCTATATATATATATATATATATATTTCAAGGAAAGTGCTGGAAGACTAATGTTAACATCAAAATTAGTCATGTGAATTTCAATGGGGAGGATAATAATTGTTCCATTCAACCACTCCAAATAGTCTCAATTTTACTTTATTTATATAAAAAATTGATATTAAATAATTCCAATCTTACTTATGTATATCGGTATTAATTTTTTTTAATTAATGTAAATATTAAAATATTTTATTTACATTTTTTATTAAATATATATATATATATATATATATATATATATATATATATATATATATATATGAAATACCACTTTTCAAATCCATAATAATTATAAAAGAAAATTATATATCTCTTTATAATGAAAAAACATAAATCAACTTTGTTAGACCAGGCAATAACTCCTCCAAATCAATTCACATTTATTCATTCAGGTTGGTCTTTATTATATACACGAGGGAAAGACTGTTCACTTCATGTCCCAGTGACTATTCATATTTCTTATTATTTATTTACATCAGTTACACTTATTCACCCAATCTTGATGATTAGGTGTCATCATTCCCCCCCTTAATCTGAAGGGATGTTGGTGAGTCCAAGCATCATTCTGAATCATCAAGCTTTTCTCTTCCAAGCGCTTTGGTGAAGATGTCTGCAATTTTCTCATTAGTTGAACAATGGCGGAGATGGATTTTTTTGGCCTCAACATCAGATGATAGTCAGTATTGATGTGCTTCATTCGATCATGGAACTTTGGGTTCTTGGCCAAATTTATTGCCGAGGTATTGTCAATCATGAGTGGAGTCGATTGTTCTTGTTTTACCTAGAAATCTTCAAGAATTTTCCTGAGCCACACAATTTCTTTTGTTGCCTCAGCTACTGCCACATATTCTTCTTCTGTTGTGGAATCTGTTGGAACTCATTGTTTGCGTGATCTCTAGGAGACAACTCCTGATCCAAGACTCATAACATAACCTGAAGTAGATGCCCTGGTTTCTTTGTCTCCATCGAAGTCTGAATCAGAGTATCCAATCAAGCTGAAGTCATCCACTTGTGTATACTTGATTCCAAACTCTTGAGTTCCCTTCAAGTACCTTAGAACTCTTTTTGCAGCATACCAATGTCCCTCACAAGGCTTTTTCATAAATCTGGAGAGGATTCCAACAGTAAATGAAATGTTTGGTCTGGTAGTAGTTAGGTAGTTGAGACTTCCTACAAGCTATCTATACTATGTTGCATCCTCAAATTATTTTCCTCCAATGGATGTGACCTTTAAGTTTTTTTCCATTGGAGTAGTAAGAGGATTGCATTCTGTCATGCCAAACCTATTCAACAGATCTCCAATGTACTTCTTTTGAGAAATAAATATGGACTTCGGATGTTGAGTTACTCCAATACCAAGATAGTAATGAACATAGCCCAAATCAGTCATTTCAAAACCTTTCTTCAATTCTTCTTTATGGATGCAATGTTGCTTTCATTGTTCCCTATCATCAAAAGATCATCTACATATACCACAAGATATACACCTTTTTTTCAAACTTTCTTGACAAATAAAGTTGCATCATCAAGATCATAATGTTTGAAATTGAGTTTCAGAAGATGCTCAGTTAGTTTTTCATACCAGGCTCGCGGTGCTTGTTTGAGGCCATACAAGGATTTCACTAGTTTGCATACTTTATGTTCATGCCCTTTCACAAAAAATCCTATAGGTTAGGACATAAAAACATTCTCTTTTAGATCTCCATTCAAGAAAGTAGTTTTTACAGCCATTTGATGGACTTTACAACCGTTCTGAGCTGCTAGGGCAAAGAGTGTCCGGATGGTAGCCCATTTTGTTGTTGGGGAAAAATCCTCATAATTGACCCCTTCCTTTTGTGCAAAACCTTTTGCCATAAGCCTGGCTTTGTGCTTGTCAAGTGAGACATCGGCTTTATACTTGTTCTTGTAGTCCCACTTGCAGCCAATTGGTTTGGTTCCTAATGGAGGATCAACCAGCTTCCAAGTGCCATTCTTTATGAGGGAAGCATACTCCTTTTGCATCACTTCTTTCCATTCATCATGAGAAGTAGCTTCCTTGAAGGAAGTTGGTTCAAAATCTGTAGACAAATTCAATTCACAATCATAAGAAGCATCCATATCAATAAGTGAATTAGAGTCATCTACATCACCTCCATTTTCCCGATTTGAATTTCTAGTTCCTGTCTTTCCCACCTCGTCAGGATGAAAACTTTCAAGTGTCTCTGTTAGCCACTTTGGAGGACCTTTCTCAGATGGTCCAGGCTGTTCGATTGATTGAGTTGGTACTGAATCAAGATTGAGTCTCCCAATTCTATCAATCACATCACTTAAAGCATCATCCTTTATTAGAGTTTCATGCGAGGGAGAGAGTTCTTTAGAAGAAGATTCCATAGGTTGATCTAGTATAGGAATCCCCCCTTCAAGATGTGGAACCTGATTATCAAATTCTTGAAATGATTTTGCATTTGCAAATCTATCCAAGCGATCGAGTTGCCGCTCAACAACATTGTCAGTTTCAGATGATTCAAGAAAGATTACATCTCTAGATACAACAAACCTTTTATTAACTTCATCATAGAGATAGTATGCTTTGGAGGTGTTTGAATACCCCAAGAAGACACACTTACGACTTCTTGCACCAATTTTATTTCTATGTACCTTTGGTATCAAGGCATAACAGGTGGAACCAAAGACCCTAAGTTGCTTTACTGAAGGAATGTGACCATACCACATTTCATAGGAAGTCTTGTTTCTGATAGCATTATATGGACATCTATTCTTTATATATGTAGCACATAGAAAAACATCAGCCCAAAACATTATTTTTACATTTTTGAAGAAGAGCATGGAGCGTACCATATTTAAGATTTTCCTATTCATTCTTTCAACTACACCATTCTGTTGAGGATTATAAGGCACAGTTGTTTGATGTTTGATCCCATGTTGGCGAATATAGTTTTCAAATTCATTTGAAGTGTATTCTTCTCCATTATCAGTGTAAATAGAGCCAATATGAGATTGTGCATCATTTTCAATCCATTTATGAAAGTTCTTGAATGTTTGAAAAGCATCAGATTTGTTCTTCAATAAATGAACCCAACACATTCTGGTGTATTCATCAATAAATGTCATCATGTAACTATTTCCATTTGCAGAAGGAATAAGCATTGGACCACATAAATCTGAATGAATGAGTTCAAGTTTTCTATGTGTTCTTAAATGTGAATCATGAAAATACTGTTTGCTATGCTTTCTTAGAATGCAAGCATCACATTGCTTAAATTTCCTAGTAATTGTAGGCAAACCAGCAACACCATTTTTCTTCAACAAGCGGAGGTTGTCATAGTTCAAATGTCCAAATCTAGCATGCCATAATAAACTTGATGGAAGTGTACCTTCTTCATAATGAGAATTGTATGAGAAATGTTGTGCACGAGCAGAGGTACCTTGCAGCTTGAGAAGTCTTTCTTCTTCTATTCCCCTCATGACAAGTGCATGGTCAAATGATTTTCTCACCTCAAGCTTGCCATCAAACATATGAATGGAGTGACCTTGCTAGTGGATGTGGACCAAGGACAACAAGTTTCTCTTCAGCTGTGGGAGATATAGAACATGATGCAGAAGAAAGTTTGGAAGACTAGGCAATTTAAGCCTGATTGTGCCAGGCCCTGATGGCTTGAGTTTTGATTGGTCTACAAAGTATACTGCTCCATCAACATTGTTAGTAAATTCTTCAAAAAAATCTTTTCTATGAGTCATGCGGCAAGTTGCTTCTGAATTAAGAAACCAATCATTTTTCCAAGAAGCAAGTGAAGCATGAAATAAGTCTTCATTTACTCCAATATTACAGTGTGCCACAACATAATGAGTGGATTCAAGTGCTTTACCTTTGTCTGTGTCATCAGTTTTACCTTTCGGTTGGTTCCTTTGCTACTCAATTTTTTCCTAAGGTATTTTGCATGTAGAGGCATCATGTGATCCATTCTTTATTGCAGTGTATGCAGTGGAAATCTGACTTTTCTCCTTGAGAGTGTCTGCCCCCCCCCGCCTCTGAAATATCTTCCTCTTCCTCTTCGACCACCTCTTCCCATGGAAGAATCTTGGGTAATATTATTTTCTTTATGGGCAAGGCACACAACCTCTTCAAAAGATTCAGGGGTTGTCTTCTTTCCAAAATCTTTCTCTCTTTCAGCATATTTTTTCACAAGAGAGTCAAAGGTAATATCTTTGAGATTTCCATTCGATTGTAATGACTCAATATAATTGGAGTAAGTAGGATAAAGTGCCTTGAGAAAAGAAATAAGAGCAATATCCAATTCAACCTTAGTTGCTTTGATATCATGCATTATAGATTTTACTTCGGATGCAAGAGCAAGAGGATCATTATTTTGTAATTCAAGAGTTAAGAGTTTAATCATGAGTTGAAAAACTTCAAGTGTAGAATGTGAGTCATAGAGTTCTTTTAGCTTTTGTAAGGCTTCGAAAGTAGTTGAAAATGGCGAAATATGGCGACTCACCTCTTCACTTACAGATGCTGCAGTTAATGCATAGGTTTTGTTGTTCTTATTTTCCCAAATGATGAACTCTTTGTCTGAGGTAGGTTGTTCTGGCTCTTTTCTCCATCTCCAACACATACTCCTTTCCACAATTCATTGAAAATGAGGGTGTGTTGTATCTTCTGGGACCACTTAGGATAGTTCTCTTTTCCAGTGAGAACTACTCCCACAATAGATATAATTGAATGCATTGAAAAATTTGTCAACGATTGACCGAAATCGACAATACTGGAACAACTATAATTCCAAGATAGTGAGACAATGAAACAATGGCATTATATATATATCAAAATATTGTTATATATGAAACAATGCGATGCCACCATTTAGTTTATCTCATTGTGCTGATATGAATTTCCCTTTTTCAGACCACTCAAATTGATCCCATTCACTTGCCCTCCCATCATAATGGAAAAGAAAAATTGTAAAATTTCCAAAAAACTTGGAAACAATGGTATTGACAATATCTTTATGCGAAAACCCAACAGTGAAAACCACTAGGTACTTTACCTCTAATGGTAAATCCTTACTGAGCTTACCCCATAATCTGCAGAGGTACAAATCAGTCTCAGCCTTTATATTGATGCGATCATGATACGCACTGGTTCCATGGACCTGCTCTGTGAAAAGCATGAGTCTTCAAGGATTTCATACAATAATTGAGCGTAGACACCAACAACGACAACCTTCCCTTCGCCTATATCTCAACACCTGCTGATTTGGATGAATTAGACCTACTGAATAATCTTTGTCAATTCAGTTCAGCCATTAAAGGCAAAACTGCCATCATAAATTAGGAATTGGGCTTTTCAATGCTGCTCAAGCTCGTAGCAGGTTGCCCCGTGTCTTTTCATCACAATGTGTTCGAATGGGTGCAAATCTCCTTGGGCATGCTAGCTAAAGCCGACAACATCTAAAAGGAGGCCGGCTGGCATGCAGTAGGTCTGGTAATGGAGTGCTGATACAAAAATGTGGTGACAGTTGTGGGAAGAGCAGCAACATAAGCTTTTCAGTTTGGTGATCAGCGTGGGAAGAGTGACAGTGTATGAAGGGAGGCCGACTAGTGATATTTACCAAGCATAACAATTGGAGGGCGTTCTATTGAGAGAAAATGTCAAGCAACTGACACCACAAAATTTATATGGGCAACGTATTATATGGAGCAACGTTTTTAAATGCAGAGTAGAGGAGCAGAGTTTTGTATGCAAGGTAGAACATAGGCAAAATAGGGAGTTACAAAGCAGAGGAAAGCCAAAAATGGTGTTGGCTCTAGTACCACGTCAGACTCCTCCAAATCAGGTCACATTTATTCATTTAGGTTGCTCTTTATTATATACATGAGGGAGAAACTATTCACTTCATCTCCCAGTGACTATTCATATTTCTTATTATTTATTTACATCAATTACGCTTATTCGCCTGATCCTGATGATTAGGAGTCAACAAATTTTTTTTTTCTCTTTTTAAAACTTCAACTATACATATATTTTCTATATTGTTTAAATATTTCAAAAATAATATATATGCAAGAATAAAATCATTTCTTTCAATAAATTATAAATTATTTTCTTTTTTCAAACACTTAAATTATATATATTTCATTTCTTATCAAAAATTTTTTAGACCATATTATATTTAATAATATAAATATTTGTAGAAAACATCAAAATGACAACGACTTTGTGTTTCATAAGTATCTTTTTGTATTATGAAAAGAGAACTATATTTCTTTTAAATTGGAAAAACTTTAATATCTAATTTTGTATATATTATGATTTGCATGATAACTTAATTGTGGAAGAATTTTTTTCTTATTTATTAGGTACAATTTTGTCTTTTTTATTTTCTATTTTAATAGGGATGCATATATATCTCATAATAGCACATAACAACACATGGTACTAGTTCTTTTTATTCATGTTTTGATGTAATGATATACAATGTCTTACTTACTATGTAGGGAGTCTATACACTCCATAAAAGACTTGTGGCTTTTTTAGGGTTAAAGTTAACACCCAAAACCTAACTTTCTCCCACAATATGAACATAGAAACCACTCCCCCAAATCAAATCCCTGTTCCTATCCTCAATGCTAACAATGAGGATTATTGCTAGTACTATTACCCTCTATCATAGGGTTTTCCTTTTGATTACTACATTGATCTATAGGACACCCCCATAAGCATTTATTACTTTGAAATGAAGCCACATCAAAGTTGAAAATTGTGTCCCTGCTGGATTTGGTCTACATAAGCTGTTACATGAAACATCTAGAACCCGCAACCAATGTAGGTTAGAGAGTTCTTGGAGAATTTTTCCACTCAAGTTATTTTTGGTCAAGTCCAACACCTCCAAAGTAGATATGTTACTAAGAGATGTAGGTATTGACCCTTCAAATTGGTTCCCACACAAATTTAGCCATCGCAATCTGCACATACTCCCTATGCTTATAGGTATTTCTCCTACAATATTGTTGTTAGACAAATCAAAGAAAGTGTTTTCCACATAAAATTCAGCAAATCCGATGAATACAACAGATCCGGATAGTAAATCTAGAATTGGAATTGGGTTTGTATCCATTATTTCATTATTTTGTCTCAGCAAAAGAAGGGATAGAGGAATGGGGTGAAGGAAGAAGTTGCGGTATTGGCTACTGGTCTTGCAGCGCTAAACGTGGGAGACAAAAAGACCTATTGACTCCTAGGCGTCTTCGGTCGGGCCATAAAAACTTGACCTATTGACTCCTAGGTGTCTTGGGTTGGGCCGTAAAAACGCACAAAGTGCCGTATAGAGTGGGAGATATAAAGATAAAGTAACTCGACCTATTGATTGAAACGATGAGAGATGCCATTCAAAGAAAGTGGAAAGATAAATGCGCGTAAGTGTCCGGTCTTTTGGTGAGTTGGAAAAATTAGGGAAAGATGAATGGGTGTGGGACACTAAAACATTTTATAACATCTCTAATCGTATACTGTTTCGTTTATAATAACAATCTTTTTACAATAAAACCATCGGTTTAATATGATAAATGGATGGATGAGCATGTATATATATCTCCTCACCTTCCCAATTTTTTTTTATAAGAATAAGTGGTGATGTGTCTTTATTTGTTCCGTTCAAAACAAAATGCTTTCAACTTTTATTTTATTTTACTTTTATAATAACTTGTTCTATTTGAACTTTTAAATAAATGTTAATGTGTTAATTAATTTACTTTAGTTAGCTTGAGACAATAATTTTGGTTGAAAGAGGTAAGCTTGGATCTTTAAGTGAATGAAGTTGTTTAATGTTATATATTTCACAATTTAGGTTTAGGCTGTGTATTTAGTTTATAATAGCATAGTTTAATGAGGTGTTATTTTTCTTAGAAAAATAATGGAAATTTCAATATGATTTTGATTATAAATTTGACTCAATTTTTTGGAAATTTAGGTTACAGTGGTCAAGTTTCAAGATTTTGGGTGCCAAACGATTTTTGGTGGTGTTGGATCTATTTTCACCATAAAAAAACAACATTCAAGCACTCCTCATTGCAATTTATTTGGAAAAAAATGACCACACTACCATGACACATTGTTTACAATCTCCTTCTTGAGTTATGAATAATGTCATTGTTTTAAATAATTTTATAAATTTCAAATTTATTATTGGTATTTGGTTACTTTTTTATGTAATTATGGTGATATCATCCAGAATAAGACTTGAAGATTTTAATTTAACTGTCAATAATTATTAAGTGAATGATATGGTTTTAACTTCAAGAATATTTTAAAATAGTCACAAGATAAAGATTGAGATTTATCTCAAACTCTTTTAATTAAAATGATTAATAAAAAAATGTCATATTAACATGTGTCATATCAACATAAGTTATGATTTTTTGGGCAATATGGTATCAATGGGTCGTGGTATTGGCCCATAGTATTGTAACAAAATCAATTTACAAGTTAAGAATCTCTATGATAAAGTGGGGAACAATATCCATGATTAAGAATTTTGTTACCTATTTTTTAAAATCTATATATGTTTAACTCATATACCAATTCTTTTTATAACGGTTTTTTTTTAATAAAATTGTAATTTAGTTATTTTTATGAATTTTTTAAGTTTGGCAATTTGAGTTGCATCATGATGCAAGTGTTTTTATAGCTATCAATATGTACCAACCATTTTATATATATAGCCACTTTAGTAGTATATACTTTTTATATCATCAAAGATTCAGGAATAAATGTGAGAAAATTAGAGTTGAAAAATTAAAAGGCAATAGAGAAACGAAAATGATCTCTTTAAATTAAGTACAAATGTCATAAATTCAAGGAAATTCAACCACTACTTCCATAAAATTAATGAAGTGACTTGAAAATTTCAAATGTAATTTAATATAAAACTTTTAAGAAAATGGTACTGCTAATTGTGTGTAGGTATGAGATGTTGAAAATAGCAACAAGAAATGCTAAGAATAGAAGTGATAAAAATAGCACTATAAAAATACCAGTTTGAGTACCAGTGCTAGATTGGGCAACAGGGAATGAAAAATGGAAGTGCTAAAAATAGGTGTTCTATTTTTAGTAGTTTAGGATAGATTCCTATTTTAGTCAGTCCCTCGACTAAAAATAGGAAGTAAAATTCGAATTTGATCTTAACAGCTATTTGAAAATAAATTAATTAATTCTCCATGAGCTAATTAGTTGTGAAAAATCAAACATGAAGTCTATGTGAGGACATGGAACAATTTATCTATTAATTGATGAATTTATCCATTAGTTAAAGAGATAAGGATGAGTTGTAATATTGAGTTGTAATCAGTTGACTTAGTTTAAGTTAGATAAGTCCAGTTAGATTAATTTAGCAGTTTGTTTAAATTAATGAGAGTTCAGTTAGTTAATGCTTGCATGCATGTAACTACTGGATTTTAGATAACTGAGTATTCACTCATGGATAACTCATGCATGTCAGTTTAGACAAAGACCCAGTTGAGATCAAAGAAGGGACAATGTACTATCAGTTGGATATTTTTCCTATAAAGGAAGCTCATCCATGATGAGGATTTATCTCCTTAAGGGCTGCGTAGTTGGATCAGAGGTTAGTGAGTGTGTGAAGAGGCCAATTCACACAAGTGGTTGCACTAGACCCCAATCAAAACTGTGCAAAGAAATAGGATGCTTGGAGGGAAGACTAGAGGTTAGATAGACGTCTTTGACTGTCTATGAGAAACAGAGGTATTGTAGAGAGAGCAGGATAGATTTTGAGCTAATTCTTTTGTAATAATGGTTATATTTCCACTTGTATGACGATACAGAGTTGGGGTTTTATGTTGAGGCTTTCCTCAGGTAAATTCTTCAGTGTTATGTGTGATTGATTCCTTCTTATTAGTTATATGTGTTCTTATTGATATTTCTCATGTTCAATTAAGCTTCCGCTAAATTGTTTGTAGAAGCAGATCAAGTGTTTTGCTTTAGTATATTGCATTACCAGGTGATCTACAATGGAATTTGTACATGGTATTAGAGCTAGCTGATTTGTAGAAAAATTCTACATGGTATCAAAGCACAGGTGATCAAGGAAGAACAATATACAAGAAGGGAGAAGTTGAAGTTTGTGGTTTCTGAATATTGAATTGAGTTCTTATGACATCTATTTCACCAATGGCGTTTAATGGTTTGAGACTAGAATATGCCCTTGATGGTAGTTCGAATTATATAGCCTAGAAGGATCGCATGGAGGTAGTATTAAAAGATAATGGTCTAAAGGACTTCATTGATCAAGAAGTCCAGAAGCCGTCTGATGCTACTCAACTGGCGGAATGGAAAAAGTGTATGGCTAGAGCAAGGAGAATCCTCCTGGAGGGCGTTCAAGATCACATTGTCTCGAGCCTCCATGGGAAGGAGACTCTGTTTTCAATGTGGAAAACGTTGAAAGATCTTTATCATAATAGCAGTGATCAAAGGAAGCTGGCACTAAAGGACAAACTTCGAAAGATCAAGTGTGAAAAGAGTGACATGATCTCTATGTATCTGAACAAGCTCACCTCATGTAGGGATGAGCTTGGAAGTATATTGATCATGACAATTGATGATGACATGGTGAGTCTTGCACTCGTCGGTCTTCCTAAGAGATAGCATAGCTACTAGGACTCGGTTAATGGAAGAGAGAAACTGCCAGATTGGGAATGACTTTGGTCAGATTTGATGTAGGAGGAGATAAGAAGAAGCATCAAAGATAGGTCTTCATCCATGGAGGATGAAGAAAATTGTGCCTTAGCGAGTAAGGCAAAGAAGGGGAAGGAGGAGATTTCTCTTTCTAAATCCAGTTCTTCCCATGGTGGGAAGAAGTTTGACAAATCAAAAGTGCAATGCTTTCGTTGTCATGAGGTGGGCCATTTTGCTACAAATTGTCCACAGAGGAAATCCAAGAAGGGATCCGGGGAAGGATCTGAAGGTGAGGTACTTGATTCACAGTTTGAGTTGGATTTGACACTCTTCGCATGCATGGTTTCCTCCATGGTGGGAAGTGGTTGGTTTCTTGATAGTGGAGCTTGCTTCCACATGACTGATGACAAGAGTTTGTTCAGTACTTTGGAAGAGAAAGATCTCTAGATACTCATAGTGATGGGTAATGATGAAAAGTACAGTGTCTCAGGTGTAGGCACTGTTATTTTTCAGAGGGAGCATGGAGCTCACCTTACCTTGACCGATATCAAGTATGTATCAGGACTTAAGAGAAACTTGGTGTCGATCGTGATGCTGGAAGACAGAGGCTATGATGTAGTCTTCAGTAAGGGAAAGGTTTTCCTTAGACACATCATCATTAGACAAGTGAAGCTGATCGGTTCACGGGTCAAGAAACTGTATGCTCTTGAGGTTTAAGATGCATGCAAAGCCTTGAGTAGCAAGGAAACTGATGGAGACTTGGTGGTTGAGAGGGAGAGTATATTACCTCTCAACATGCAGCACTAGAAGAAGTCTTAGACAATTATGGAGGAGCCAAAATTGGTGAAGCAACTTTAGGAGGTTGTGGAGCAGCCACAACTGGGGAAGATGAGAGGAGACGGAGTGGAGGCATCCACTCATGCAGAGACCTCTAGTAGGGGGAAATTTCGAGCCAAGTGGGCAGAGGGATCACATGCATCCATACCTCCAGGTTGGAGGTGGGGCAATGTGGAGTGACATTCCCAAGAAGGCTGATATAGGGGTAGGATCCTTGAGGTACCCAACCTCTTTGATTTGACTTTGCTAAATGAGCCCTGATGAGGAGTATCAATACTGACTGATTGGGTAGAGATAGATGCAGATGGAGCGACAGAGAGAGCTACAATGCAGGAATCCAAACATAGTGCAGTGCTAGCAAGCTACAACAATGCGACAGGCACAAGTGTGTCGCACCAGTGCAGGATGGCACAGAGAGGTGTGCAATGGTGTGAGTTGCATGGAGTGTTGCAGAAGCTCAGAGGTCAGAGAGGGATCACTTGTCAGCAGCAAGTAGAGCTTCAACATTAGAGTATGTTTCTAGCCCAACAGAGAGGTCATTTGGGAGGGTTTTTTTTGTTCTGAGAGTTGCTGGAGCAAGCACACATGGTAGAAGTGTTGCATGCAAAACATTCCAAAGGTACAGGATTGGGTTTGAGTTGAATGCCTTTCTTGTTGAGAGGGAGTGTTGAAAATAGCAACAAGAAATTCTATAAATAGAAGTGCTAAAAATAGCAGTTTGAGTACCAGTGTTGGATTGGGCAACATGGAATGAAAAATGGAAGTGCTAAAAATAGAAGTTATATTTTTAGTAGTTCAAGATGGATTCCTATTTTAGTCAATCCCTAGACTAAAAATATGAAGTAAAATTCGAATTTGAACTTAACAACTGTTTGAAAATAAATTAATTAATTCTCCATGAGTAAATTAGTTGTGAAAAATCAAACATGAAGTCTATGTGAGGACATGCAACAATTTGTCTATTAATTGATGAATTTATCCATCAATTAAAGAGATAAGGATGAGTTGTAATGTTGAGTTGTAATCAGTTGACTTAGTTTAACTTAGTCAAGTCCAATTAGATTAATTTAACAATTTGTTTAAATTAATGAGAGTTCAGTTAGTTAATGCTTGCATGCATGTAACTACTGTATTTCAGATAACTGAGTATTCACTCATGGATAACTCATGCATGTCAGTTCAGACACAGACCAGTTGAGATCAAAGAAGGGACAATGTAATATCAGTTGGATGAATATTTTTCTTATAAAGGAAGCTCATCCATGATGAGGATTTATCTCCTTCAGGATTGCATAGTTGGATCAGAGGTTAGTAAGTGTGTGAAGATGCCAATTCACACAAGTGGCTGCACTGGACCCCAATCAAAATTGCGCAAAGAAATAGAAGGCTTGGAGGGTAGACCAGAGGTTATATAGAGGCCTTTGAATGTCTATAAGAAGCAGAGGTATTGCAGAGAGAGCAGGATAGATTTTGAACTGACTCTTTTGTAATACTGGTTATATTTCCACTTGTATGATAATTAAGGGCTGGGGTTTTAGGCTAAGGTTTTCCCTGGGTAAATTCTTCTATGTTCTATGTGATTGATTCCTTCTTATCAGCTATATGTGTTCTTATTGATGTTGCTCATGTTCGATTAAGCTTCCGCTAAATTGTTTGTAGAAGTAGATCAAATGTTTTTCTTTAGTATATTGCATTACCAGGTGATCTACTATGGAATTTCTACAAAGTGATGCAAGAGAAACCATTTCCTACCATGCCAATTTTTTATAATAAATTACTTCTACATTGTCTTTATGAATCTGATGGTTATACAAAACCCAACAACATGTATGACCTATATCATTTAATCATGTTAATTAAGTATGGACAATTACAATTGATATATCATTTGTTGTAATAAATAATGATATCATCATATAAACATGATACATTAAATGTGGAGACTCAAAGGAAAAAACACTAACAACGTGCTTAGCCTAATTTCTTTATTTATTAATCATTTTCTACATAGATATTAAAAAACAGGCCTTAATTCCTTCTTCTTAATTTCAAAGATCATTGGGTTGTCAAGCTAAAGAGCATTGTAGCCTCAACCATTCTTTAGTCTATTCATTCTTCAACCATTTCTTTCGTCATGGGTTCCTCTTGTTCCTACATCTTACAACTTCCATGTCCAACACTTCATGAATGGTACTTTCTTCCCCTTCTCTTAGTTTTGTTGGAAAAATGCAAAGTGGCAACTATTAATTCCAACTTTCCTTAACCTTAATATTTGATTGTGAACTTAGTTAGTCTTCTTGTGTTATTTATTTAGATATTATTATCAAACAAATATCAAGAACAAAAATAGTAGAACAGAGGACACAGAAATTAGGCTCTCAGCCAGGGAAAAAACCCCTCCAATGGGAAAACCCAATAAAATATTCTCTTCTTATAGGATCTACTTCAAATGAGATAGCAAAGACCCAATCCCTAGACCAAGTCCTCCTCCAAGTACCAAGTCAGCCCTTCCAGTCATGTCTTTCCATAATCTAGCACCAACCAACTTCAAACTGCAACTTCGACTTTCTAGCTTTAGTACTATTGCTTTGACCTACAACTTTAGCCCTGTAGCTGTTGTAGAAAATCTAAGTCAACACTTCAAGAACTCTTCCTTAATCAAGGCATCTCCTTCCAAGATCAACGAAGTCAAACCAGAATATCTTTCTCTCCTAGCTAATTGATACTGCAACTCGAACCTGTAATTTTGCCTTTCTTGGAAGTTGTAGAAACCCTAATCCTTTGCATGTGTGTGAGAGATATAGCCCAAACACAAGATTTCTATCCTTCCTTTCTTCTTTCAGGCCTCCGCTGCCTTTTTCTCTTGTTTCCCACCTATGGATCCAACTTCCTTCTTGAAATCAAACTTGTGAGTGAGTGAGTGACAAATGGGGTTGAAGTACTTGTATTTATAACCTTTCCAAGGGGTTGAATTGCCTTCTTTAGGCTGACTTAATGCTGCTAGGGCTGACTTGTACTTTTGGAGTTTCCAAGACTTTCTAGACTAAAAAATAATTCCTTATTTAATTACATTTTTCCTAGAAGGGTCTTATAAACATGATGTTGACTTTCTTGACTCATGACAGTGACTCCTATGACCTAACAAACCCTAGAAGCATGACGAACATGATTTTACCTAGAATACCATCAATAATGAGCATGAAACCTATGCTTTAAAATAATAACTTTTTCTTTTCTTCTCTTATTCATTACATAAAATACATATTGAAATGAGTACAACAACAATTATGAAGACCGAAACTAGTTACATTTCCAACAAGTCTAGCAACAAATCTTCCTTATGCAACATCATCTTATCCTCTATTAACATAACATTTGCTTCCTCATTTTTATTTTATTCTTCCCATTTCATAGGCTCTTCTTACTTTGATACCGTTTTATATAAGAGTTATCACCCCCCTACAATATCAATGTATCACAATGGACCATCCCATCTATATAGTCATCATGAATCACATGATTACATAGAAACCTAAGATTTATGATCTATGTAATTTACTGACATTAATCAACTATTCAATAATAATAAATAAGACATTTACTATCTGCATATGGGGTGACTAAGGTGGAAAGGGGGGGGGAAGGTTGTGTTTTTATTGCCCCACCAACTGATGACTCGATGTGACATGGCAACACCCCGCCCACCACCCCTAGAGAACATTCATGTAATGAATAGCATGACAACCATTGTTACAAGGAAACCCATGCAAACAAACACTTTAAGAGATATACCAAGGTATGTAATCTGTCACAGTACTGCACCCATGCATCAACTTGCTTACTGCAATCCTATCAATCCATCCAAATTCAATGAGGAGCCATTAATTTATGCTTCATTGGGATTCTACATTCTACCTAAGGATTTTCTTAGCAAACACATAGATGAATATCATTATATTGAGGTGGCCTCGACAATTATTTTAATGTATTCATGTAAATTATATAAAGTGATGTATTAATATCAATTATGGGAAAAAGCATGGAGCTGGGTTAATTTTTTTGGTGAAATAGGTTATGTTTTGGTGGAAAAAACAATGGCTCAATCAATCCATTCAAGCGCTCGATTGAGCTCCAGGCACTAAAAAAATAGCTCGATTGAGGGTTAAAAACTAACCCTTAATCTTTGAGAACAATGCCTCTCCCTTCAACTGATCAAACAAGTCATTAATCCTCAACAAAGAGTACCTATTCTTAATTGTCACCTTGTTCAACTACCCATAATTGATGAATAAATTGAGGGCACCATCTTTATTCTTCACAAACAAGATTGGTGCACCCCAAGGCAACACACTTGGCCTAATGTATCCCTTGTCAAGCATTTCATTCAACTGAAACTTCAATTCCACTAACTATAGAGTGCTCATCCTTTACGGTGCCTTTGATGCTGGTGCTCCTCTTGGTACCAACTCAATAGAAAATTCCACTTCCTTGTGAGGCAATAAATTTGAGATATTTTTCGGAAATAAATCATGAAACTATTGTAAAACTAGGTACCTGCATCCTCAACATCCTTACCTTTGTCACTGGAAATATGATCTACAAATAAGATACACCCTTTCCTAAAATTGTGCTTTGCCTACATACCTGTAACCATTCTAACCCGTGTTGCCTTCTTCTTATCATGCAAGAATCTCTACTCTCCATTGTCATCAAAGCACTCAATAGCCCTATCATAGCATTCCACCTTAGTACTATGAAGATACAACCAATCCATAACTAGAAGCATATTGTACGAACCCAATGGATGTACATTCATATGCATTGATGTAGACATACCATTCAACTCAAATGCACAAACTCTTACCCAATGATGAAATCATTTCTTAGTACCTGTAGCCAACTACACTAACCAAGAATATGCATGTACTTCCTTATTCAAACCATGCTTATCCACCAGGACGTGACTGATATAACTATAGTTATATCCAGGGTCAATCAAAATAGAAACAACTAGATCACAAATCTTACATTCCATCTCAATAATATCTGCATGTTGATCAACTTGCTTACTATCCAAAGATGCATAAATTTGAGGAATACTCTGTCCAACATCCCTAACTTTTTGTGCTTCTTTAGCATTGTAAATCTACAGTATGCCACACTAATGTTGCACACAATCTCTCTTGCGATGATCCTAGCCACAAGTCCAATACTGTAAAGGCTTCCTGCCATCACACTTGTTCTACTCCTCAAAATAAAATCCTTGTCCTTTTCAGTTGTATTGAACCTCTTATGTGACCCTACGTTCTCTTTGTTGCTTGTATCCGGTAATATTCGTCACTTCTTATCCCACTTTCCCTTTTTATTGTCATTACCATTCCACTCCTATTTGGATTCATACATATATTTCTATTGCTCATAACTACACTTTAAATTTTTTATGGCTTCCTCCAATGATCTAGGCTCATCAATATCAATCTTGTTCTTGAATTTTACTAACAACCCAATGATGAATCTTTGAATCTTAGGTTTCTCCTCCTTAAGACAAGGTATATACCTCAATAAATAGAAGAACCTACTAGTATACTCCTCATTATTCATAGATCTTGTAACAACTCTGGTGAAAATTCAATGCAATAAAAGTAAATAAAGGAAAAATAATAACCATAGATGATGGGACACTTATTCCAAGTTGAATTTTGGGAAAAATATTAGTGATGGGGATCACTTGTGATTGTTTATAGCCAAGGAAATTGACAAAGGAAATGGCTAAGGCTTTGGAAAGGAAAAATGGCATTTTTAGCACATTTAATTACGAAAATAATGGAAATTGGGACAAAAGGGAGACAAAAGGTCACAGGTTGCATGTGAGGAGAAAATTGAAGGAGAATAATGGAAAATGAAGAAAATAGAGGCCTCATTCATGAAAAGGCTTCTAAGGATCAGTTGGCAACCTTTTGTTAGTTCAGTTTTGTAACTCTCTAATTATTCTCTCTCTCATATTGTTGGAGACTTAGATTTTTCTTGGAGCACTGTTGGTGGGTGTGGTATACTTGGATTCTAGGATCAAGAAGGTAAAGGAAGAGCAGGAAAGCACAAGAGGGTATTAGGATCAATAGTTACATCATATTTTCTTGCAGGTACTGAGTTGGTATGTTTCCTTCACTAGTTCTGGAATGCATCGCATATAAATGTGGATTTTTGGTTGTGATTTGTCATTGGCATAGAGGATGGCCGGGATTGACAGTGGACTCCCTAGCATTTCGATTTTGTGGACAACCATGGTGATTGTGGGTTTACTTTCATTATTTGTTTTCAGTTGGCTCTCATGTTTCCTTATCTTGGGCTGAGTTACTAGCCCTGGAAGCCTTGGTTGGACAAATGCTCTAGAATCCCTAGGTGGGTTGAGTTAATAGTCCTAGAATCCCTAGTTGGAAAAATTTTCTAGAAGCCTTGCATAATATGTGGGTTGAGTTACTAGTCTCGGAAGCCGTGGTTGGAAAAACTCTTTGGAAGGCTTGGATGGAGACCAATTTGATGATGGTTTTGTGATGTCTGATAGTGAGATGGAATCACTATTTGATGGGTTGAGGTGGATGGCCTCTGGAAGAACTGGATGATTTTGATTGATGTGTTCTATGAGATCCCACATTCATGCTTGGAATATGGCATAGGGGTGAATGGATGAAGAGAGATTTTACTTAGCCATTCTAGGACTAGGTGGAACGTGGAAGTTCCATCTTGAGTTTGGATTTTGTATCATTAATGAAATGTTATTTCTCCTTTTATTTATATGATTATTATGATGGATTATATGTGGTATATATGACTATGATTTCATTGATATTTCTGTCCCTAATATGTTGGTTATGTATGTGTTTTATGACAGGAGCCATGTGTGGCTCTCATCATGTTTTTACTTGTAATTGAATGATCAATGTATCTATGGCCTAATGGATGGAATGGAAATTGATGTGTTGAGGAATCAATGGTTCTTAACGATTCTCTACTAAGTATGAGACCCCTATGCTCAGGACTATTATTTACACCTGTATATTACATATTCGTGATATGTTTGACGAAATGCATATCATGGCTAGTAGGGGTCCAGTGAAGGTCTTGAACAAGTATTTGCTTTAGTACTCTCATTTCCATGTTATTTTAATGATATGAAGAGATGGTTCAATTATTCTCAGTGACCTAGGATATGGGCCTAAAAAAGTGGCTGAAATCCCGGAGTCATTGGCATATCACTGACAAATTTAGTCTCTAGTCGCTAGTAGGTAAGCCTATGAGAGCGACTTTGGGTTTCTTGACACTGTCATGCCTACAACATGAGAGTGACGAAGGCTTCAGTTGTCCAAATGTTCAGTGGGACCTAAGGGCAAGTTGTCTAGAGTATTGGATTGGTTCCTAAGAGTCATGTAGTTGATGTTAAATGTTCGTATGGTGTATTTCCATCAGTTGCAATTACTTAACGTGACTTAGGAGGTCGAGTCATATCATAGTGGCCTCTTGTCGCATGTTTACCCCGACTGGATGGTTGCCTCGGTAGATGTGGGAGGAGGGTGTTACAGAGTTGTATCAGAGCATGGTTCACCCTTCGAACTCGATGGGCTATGTGTTGGTCATGCATGCATGCTAATTTCATGTGTGTCTCTCACACTTTCATTCAATGTGTTTGTTGCATTTGCATGATATTTTTCATGGTTGAAGTGATCTCGTCATTTGAAACTTGATGTTTTGTTGTGGAATTTATTGTCGTGAGTATGTGACTGGTTACATGTCGATTTATGTCACTTACATGTATCGTTATAGTGTGATTGGTTACATTCTTTTATGTTTGGTTACATTATTATATGTTTGATTGCATGTATCATTCTTGTAGGTTTGATTTCAAGTATTGTGCATCCATGATTGATGATACGTGTTTAGGCATATGTGTGGATGGTTATGCATCACTTTTTCATGTTCATGTTTGCTTATGGTTAAGTGTACAATGATTCAATGATGGTGGTTGCCATGGGCGAGATTGTGGTGTGTGTTGTTATTGAGATCATGCATTGATGATTGGACCCTAGTTAGAATGATGGTTGCATGGTCACGTGCTTGCATTTTATTTTTCTATAGGATCTCATGATTATGTTATGCATGTATCACGTTGATTTCATGATCTTGCAGACTTACAATCAAAATAATAGTTACAATTAACAAGAATTTTAACTATGGATACTACCAACCATGCCATACCATGGGTCATCAATACCACATGCCCAAAATCCATTCACATTTCACAATCAAAATATTTTATAAATACTATTTTTAAAATCTAATTCTATTACAGTTTTGGGCCAAGAGACACTCTCCACCCCAATATGGAAGAGTTGTTGTAATGTCTAGTTATATTTTGTTATCTAAACATTTTGACCATTTCAAATTACATAAAAATAAAAAATATCATTATTAATTAACCCATTTTGACTCAATAAAATTATATAAAAGTAAAAATTAAACTAAAAGAATAAAATTAATAAATAAACCAACCTAGATCCATCTGAACTACAAATCTAGAAGGCTCTGAGAGGGATCAAATCTCTCGAGGTTCAAACCTTTGTTCAATTTTTGCACTCAGAGAAGAGGTTTTCACCTTGAGGGATTTGATCTGTAACATGTACATCCCTTCTAATACTACTTATATGAAGAAATTAAAACTTAGTAAAATAAAACAATTTATTTATTCCTTATTTATCGCTTTATTGCTTAATCAACCATAAATGTTTATAAATTGAATTCCACCATGATAAACATCAATAGGAGTCTAGTATTTAGGTTATCTGTAAAGTTTCCAAAAATATGCAATTGATTAAATTCCCCTCATTAATTTTTAGGTTTTCATATGCCTCACACCTAACAAATCTACAAGTATAAGATTTGTGCATATTTAATGGTTGGTATTCACACGTTTTTACCTATAATGTGTATATGTTATAATTATTTTGGCGACAAATATTAATCTAGCCCATACCAACACATCATGTCAATCTATAGATCATTCACATGTTGTGATGAGTACCTACTATATTAATGACGATCCATCTAAATCTCGTTGCTAGGGTTGCTTGCCCTAATCTAGGCCATATATCTCGAAGGAGTGAATCTAATGATGGAGTTCGCTCCAGGACAGTTGAGGTAACTGACTGCCTCCCTAGCCCTGACTGTAATTCCCCATTCTCGTCGAAACCACTTGGAGCTTTGCAACCTATCTCCTGTAGGGTTTTGATAATGCTCGAGAATTGTTCGCCATAAGAACACAATTTTCCTCTCTGAGTTTTGCTAAGCCACGACCATCAACACCATAACTTGTTTAGCATGATTTTTTTTACATCCCTTGCTCACCATACATTGGTGATTGTAGGCTCAGTGCCCAACATCCATGACAGGTTGTTCACTAGAGTCTTGGTTGGTCTTGGGGCACAGGTACTCACAACAGAGTTCTTCGATTATCCTTATTGAAGATTTCAATGATTTTCACCAACATCCTTACCTATTCTCTTGTAGGTTTTTCCTATGCTGCTACACCAAGGCTAGCTACCCTTGGTAAGTGAGAACCAACACCAGTTCTTTGTTGTGTTTTACATTCTTCCTTATTACCAAGTTTGAAGCTAAGACTTCAATTAACTTGCACCTTTATTTATTTGTAGGTAAATGGTTATGGGTTCTAATTTTCGTTGGTTATCAAGGAATTTTCACAACAACCACATTATCTCCCTCACTCTTTATTGTATCAAGTTATCCTACATGACAATGTTAACTTACCCAAATTTTCTTCCTCATTGGCTTGTATAAAGTTCACGGCTAGGGTTTCATTGTTTGTTTTATGAATCCATCCAATTTACGAACAAAGTTTTGATTAGCCAGCCCTAGGGTTTGATAGTGATATGGCTTGTCTGGTTTGAGTTAGAATTTAGGGACTGTCCCGATAATAAGATTGTCAAGTGTGTTTCTGTTATATCGAGTTCTATAAATTATGAGGTCTCATTTTCTGCTATAATTACCCAACAATATTTTGTGTACAAATATATTTCTGTTACATTTTCCTTGGGCAGTAATATGATCTAGGAGCAAATATAGTTCTCACTATCTACATTGGTTTGATTTTTCTTAAAAAGGTTAATTATGCAACAATAACCTGTAATGCATGAATGATAATTTCCTCTCTGCAAGATATGGCAAGGGAATATGAATTCTTGTATAAAACTATCTAAAATTTCTACTTTGTTGTTTCTTTTTCATTGGGTAGCTGTGATAAATCTTCTTCTCTTTTATGTCCTAGAGGTTCTTGAAATAAGCTAGTTTCCAGACATCTTGACACCTAAATTATTCTATTAAAAGATCCATTAGTTTTTAATATATTCTGTTAACAAATTCATTCAACTGTAAAAAGAACCCTCATCGTTTGATTACTAAGGTCCAACTCTTCTATAGCAGAAGAGAAAGATGATATAATTTTCTATAGTAAATATGATATTTCTCTTTAGGCGTTCAATTTAATATATACATTTATTGTCTTGTTGGTAATTAAATTCCAATAATTTAATGAAGTTCATTTGTTTACTGTCTTGAATTGAAAGTTGCATGTTTTAAATAATTACAACTATTTGTAGTAGTGTATCAAATGGTTATATGTTGCATATTTCAAGACTTTTCTACGGTACTGTCTGCCGTTTCAATTCATCTATTTGTATATCTTGATTGTTTACCCTTTTAAAGGTCATGGGGCTATCGTTAGCAGTCGGTGAACTGTCTAGCTTCAGGAACTAACCCGATTCCTTAATGAAAGTCATAATTTATCGAAACCTGGTCACCTAGTCACCACTTTAGGTTACCCAATGCTTCAGCTATACATATTACTTTCCCTTTTGATGTTTAATTCTGGAAAATTAATTTTTCAATTGTTTCTTTGTCCTCTTATTACTTACTTCTATAGGTTGAGCACCTAACCTAGACTGTAATTCTAGACAAGACATCCTACATATATTTAATCATTTTCTTTTTCTATAATTGTCTTAATCACATATTTCTTTTTTGAAAACATTATGTACAAATAATCAATCAGTTCTCTGGAACATTTTTCCTAAAAACCATTCTTTCATCAGTTCATTACTGAATGTTGACAAATAAAAATTTCCAAGAGAGTCTACCAAACCTTTTCCATATCCATAATTATTTAGTCAGAAACCTCCCCTTACACAGACATATAAAAATAAATAGTAGGGCAATTTCAGTACTTATCTGCATCCTGATAATCCATTTTGGAAAAATAATTCAGGAAGACCACTCCTCCCTATCAATGAGAATGACTATTAAATCTAGTTTCCCCCCCCCAACTCTCCCAATTTCTAGAGATTTTGTTCGACTGACAGCCCTTTTGGTAAATTAATTTTCATTAGAGCTTCACTTATCATAGCTAGAACTTACAATCTTCTTTTCAACTTAGAGCCTTCCAATTGTCCTAACCAGCTCAAGAATTCACTCTTAGGGCAACATCCTGCCTCTAATGACTACCCTCCTCTAAACTTCTTCTAGCCAAAAAGAACGATAGAAACCTCCTCCTCTCTGAGATTTTACTTTAAATCTCTACGTGGTAGGAGAATAACTATCCTTCGCATTCGTCTGGAAATTGGGAAATCATGTGGGTCTTCCTGCGAGTTTTTCTTTCTAGATTAAAACATTAATCATAAAAATAATAATAAAATTCTTTTAAGAGTGTATCAAAATTTCATTAGGTTCTTAACCAACCTAAAAAATTACCAGATTGAAAGTAAAGTAATTAACAATAATTATAACTATTTTTTTTCTAATGCAACTTGAGGTGTTACATCTCCCCCTCTTTATGCGTAACACCATCCTCGATGTTGACCTAGTCTTGAAGAAAACCAGGATAAGGTTGTTGTACAAAGATTTCATATTCCCAAGTAGCTTCCTCTATGCTAAACTACTTCATCTACAATTTAAATTGGGTGGTAGCTCGCCTCCATTGCATTATTTCTCTCTGAAACTCTTCATGTGGCTTGACCTGTAACATCAGTTATGTATAAGTCATTAATCGTGCAGTACTAGGTCAAGGAAAGATATATATATATATATATATATATATATATATATATATATATATATATATATATATATATATATATATATATATATATATATATATATATATATATATATATATATATATATATATATATGTATGTATGTATGTATCTATATATCTATATCTATATATATATATATATATATATATATATATATATATATATATATATATATATAGATATACCTACATATATGTTGTTAATACCCCCTTTACCTACACATCTTTCTAATTAATGATGTGTCTCGTGTCATATACATATTTTTTTAACAATAAGACATGAAATACATTGTGGACTCATATCTGACTGCATAATGCAAGTTGATAAGCTACTAGAGCTATTCTTTCCAAAATTTTAAAGGGTCCACAGTAGCGAGGGCCTAACTTCGTACAACCCCCCATATTAAGGAACTCTTTTTGGGCTTCACTCTCACATATACATGATCACCAACATGAAATTATCTATATGTTTGTTTTTTATCATCATAAGCTTTTTTTCTATCCCGAGCAACTTTTAAATTTTTTCGTACCATTCTCATTGTCTCCTCCATTTCTATCAATGTATCTAGCCACGTATTAACTTATCCTTAGGATTGCCCCAGTTAGTTGGTGTTCTACACCTTTCTCCATATAGTACTGCAAATGGGCCCATATTTAGAGATTCATGGTAGTTGTTGTTGTATGCAAATTCAACTAAATGAAGGTACTCTTCCCATTTAGTTGGTTGTTGCATTGCATACATCCTTAACATGTCTTCTAAGACTTGATTTACTCGTTCAATTTTCCCATCAGTTTGTGTGTGATATGCAGTGCTAAACTAAATTTCAGTTCCCAAAGCATAAAATAAGGCTTCCAAAATGCAGAGATGAATTTAATATCTTTGTCTGATATCACTACTTTAGGAAGTCCATGTAATCTAAAAATTTATTTCATGAATATATCGACAATTTCTACAGTTTTATAAGTGGATTTGAGAAGAATAAAATGTGTTGCTTTTCTTAACTTTTCCACCACCACCATGATGAAATTGTTTTGTTTCCTGAATCTCGGAAAACCTGTTATAAAATCCAACGTAATTGTATCCCATTTCCACTTGGGAATAGGAAGTGGGTGAAGCAGACCAACTAGATGTTGATGTTCTTCCTTAACTAGCTGACACTCTAAGAATTTAGCTAGGTATTCTATGATATCTCTTGTCATACCCAACAAAAATAACCCTTTCTAATTGTAGAAAATAAATTTTTATAGACCGAATGTGCCATATATGGACTCCTCTAAAATTCATCTAACATATACTGCCTAATAGTTTTTTGATTTGGCACATAAATCCTCCCTGTAAAAGTCAACAACTGGTCTTTATTTATTCCATAATTAGTTTTTTCTCCATAATCATGTATTTGCTTAGCTTACTGCCACAAGAATTCATATTTGGGGTCTTTCATAACAACTTCTCTAATTTGATTTGAGAAATTAATTTCTATCTGGCTGAATGATATTTCTTATAAGTGATGCAATTTCCTACTTACGGCACCATCCAACCGATTTTACTTTCCTTTCAAATGTTTGATGTCGAAATCAAATTCGCCCATGAAGGTAGTCCACCTTGCCTATCATGCGTTTAAATTAGGTTACTTAAAGAAACTTGTTAAAGTTATATGGTCTATCATTAAGAGAAACATTTTTCCTAATAAGTAATGCCACCACATTTTCAAGGCATGCACCACTACTATCAACTCTAGATCATACGCTGAATACCTCTGTCCATGATCCTTCAACTTACATGATGCATAAGTTATCACTTTTCCTTACTGCATCAGCACACCACCAACTCCCTCTTGACAAACATCCATGCATATAGTAAATTCCTTCTCAAGGTCTGCTACCTTCAGTACAGGGGTTGTGGTTAATAACTACTTCAAGAGTTTAAAGTTGTGTTGACATTCAGCTGTCCACCGAAAAGCTCTTCCCTTTTTCTTCAAAGAGGTAATAGGATAAGAAATTTTGGAGGATCCCTTTATAAATCGTCGGTAGTAACCTACCAAACCCATGAAAGGTCTAATAACTATCATAGTTTTGGTACAGACCATTCCATGATGGTTCTAATCTTCTTAGGGTCTACAACTATACACTCTGAAGAGATAATATGTCCTAGATATTGGATTTGGTATTTATAAAAATCACATTTGTTGTATTTAGCATACAACTGATTCTCCCACAAAACTTGCAATACTATATCGAGGTGTTCTTTATGTTCCTCCAAATTCTTGGAGCAAATCAGAATATCATCAATAAATATTAAAACAAATTTGTCTAGATAAGGGTGAAAGATACCATTCATCAAATTGATAAAGGTTGCTAGAGCATTGGTGAGTCTGAATGATAACACAATAAATTCATAATGGCCATAACATGTTATAAAGGTTTGTTTTGCAAATATATTATTCTCTTATTCTAATATGATGGTAACTTGATCGAAGGTTACCATTATAGGAGAAGATACCATTCTCGCTATTTACAATGGTTTTTGTTTTAAAGGTTAATTATGTAAGAATATCATGTAATGCATTAATGACAATTTCCTCTCTACAAGATATGACATGGGAATATAAATTCTTCCACAAAAATGTTTGAAAGTTCTACTTTGTTATTTCTTTTTCGTTGCACAACTGTGATAAATTTTCTTCCCTTAAATGTTCTACAGGTTCCTGAAATAAGCCAGTTTCCCGACATCTTGCCACCGAAATCATTCTATTAAAAGATCCATTAGTTTTTAATAGATTCTATTAACAAATACCTTTAACTGTAAAAATAACCCTCGTTGTTTGATTACTAAGGTTGAACTCTTCCACAAAAAAAGAGAAAGATGATAGATGTTGCTATAGTAACTATGGTATTTCTCTTTAGGTGTTCAATAGAATATACACATTTCTTGTCCTGGTGATAATTAATCTCCAACCATTGAATGGAGTTCATTTGTTTACTATCTTGAATTTAAAGTTGCATGTCTGAAATAATTACAACTATTTATAGTAGTTTCAGTTCATGTATGTGTATCTCTTGATTGTTTACTCTTTTCAAGGTCTCAGGACTATTATTAGCAGTCGGTGAATTGCCTAGATTCAGGAACTAACTCAATTCCTTAATCAAAGTCACAATTTACAAAAACCTAGTCACCTAATCACCACTCTAGGTTACCAAATGCTTCAACTATGCAAATTATTTACAATTTTGATGTTTAATTCTAGAACATTACTTGTTCAATTGTTTCTTTTCCCTTTTATTACTTACTTCTATAGGGTGACCACCTAACCCTGATTGTAATTCCAGAAAATAAATTCTACATGTATTTAATCATTTTCATTTTTTGTAACTATCCTAATCACTGTTTTATTTTATGAAAGTATTATGTTCAAATAAACAATCAATTCTCCAAATCATTGTTACTAACAACCATTATTTCATCATTTCTTTACTGAATGTTGACAAATAAAAATTTCCAATAGAGTCTACCAAACCTTTTCCTTATCCATAATTATTTAGTCAGAGACCTCCTCTTACACAGACATATAAAAATAAATAGTAGGGCAATTTCAAAACTTATCTGCATCTTGATAATCCATTATGGAAAACCCATTCAGGAAGACAACTCCTCCCTACCAATGAGAGCACCTATTACATCCAGTTCCCCTGAGCTCTCCCAATTTCTAGACAGTGAGTTCATCTAAGAATCTTTTTGGTCAATTCAATTGCATCAGGGCTTCACTTAGCCTAGCCAAAACTTATAGTCTTCTATTCGACTTAAAGCCTTCCACTTATCCTAACTAGATCAGGAATTCACTCTTAGGGGACTGTCCTGCCTCAAATGGGTATCCTCCTCTAAACTTCCTCCAACCAAAAAGAACAAGAGAAACCTCCTCCTCTCTGAGATTTTCCTTTAAATCTCTAAGTGGTAGGAGAATAACTGTCCTTCCCAACTGTCTGGAAATTGGGAAATCTTGTGGGTCTTCCTGTGAGTTTTCCTTTCCAGATTAAAACATTAATCATAAAAATAATAATAAACTTCTTCTAAGAGTGTATCAAAATTTCATTAGGTTCTTAACCAGCCTAAAAATTTACCATATTTAAAGTAAAGTAATTAAGAGTAATTCTAAGTTTTTTTTTTTTTCTAATGGAATTTGGGGTGTTACATGATCCCTCTGGAGCTCTTGATAGATCCAAACTTAAGATGGATCTAAACTAGTAAGGAGAGATAAATGGGAGAAATGGTAACTGTAAAGATAATAATAAGGAAACATAAATGGGTCGTGGACAACAAGAGGGGCAGATAAATGGGGCCATGGTTTGGAAATGACCTATGCTCTTCTAGTGGTGGTAGTTTTTACAGCGAGAGAAACAGAAAAGGTGAATCTTGTGGTGGTCTTGCAGCGATAGATGCAGAAATTGTGTAATGAATTTTCCATAGTCTAACAAAACTGCTTTTTTTTTCTAAAAGTTATGGGAATTCCGACCATATTTTGAAAAATATTGGCAAGGATTTTTGTAAATCCAAGTTACAACTGTCAAATTTCAAGATTTTAGGTGCCCTAGAAGATTTTAATAGTGTTGAATCCATTTACACCATCAAAAACATGATTCAAACACCGTCTCTACAATATTTTTTGATTTTTTTTGCCCAGATTCCAGTAACTTTTGACTGGCCAGGAAATTCCTCCACTTCCATAAATGACTCCAACGAATTTTCCCTATTAATTGTTGCTCATCCTGGGGCCGTGATTTTGACTCCTAGTCATCTTGGGGTGGTGGTGATTGAAAAGTCAGTAGAGATGCCATGACAGAGTGGTAAAAATAAAAGGGAGCATCTTAAGACAAATGCTATGAGTGGGTAACAAATTGATATTTAACAAATTTGATTGAAATGATCCAAGGTGTCGTGACTAAATTAAAGGTGTAGGCTAAGGCTTGTTGGCAACACCGAATTGTATGATTTCATGTACAATTTAATTATGTAATATATATATATATATATATATATATATATATATATATATATATATATATATATCGAGCATACTCTAATTTCTGGGAGATGCCCCTCCAACTTATAATGATGTATTGAATGATTTTCCGCTATGCATTTATATTGATGAATGATTAATTGAAGAGTTTATTCCGTTCGATAAGAACACTTGAAGTAAATAATTGATTAACTATTTGGTTAGGCATAACTTGTACATTTGAGTATTGGTGAAGAGAAAAAGTGTAGCAGTGCCGCACCCGCCTATGTGTCATTGAAAGACTACCCGCGGCATAGGGGCGTGATGCTCCCCCAATGTCTCCACCTCTATCACTTTATGTCTTTTTTCTTCCCTCCCATATATATCTAGAGTTAATATATATCATGATATATTAATATATATTATAATAAAGAAAATTTAATATTGTATTAATCCAAGTTATTAAATTTAATAATATTAATATTATAATATATTAATATGAATATTAGATTTAATAATAATAATATTATTATTATTTTTTTGCACGGTATGAATAATAATTTGACCCACCTAAATAAAACTTCTTTTTTGGGTGCTAGTAAGTATAAAGAGGTTTGTGGAGTAAATACAAAAAGAAGTTTTATTTATTTAACATACCTCTATCTCTTTTATTTACCATGGTATTTGGCCCAAAGGCTAGATATATAATTAGATATTGATTTATAATCATATTTAATATATTTTTATTTATTTACGATACCTCTTTATACCTCTTTTATATTTATTTGTTTACCATACTTCTTTATACCTCTTTTATATTTATTTATTTACCATACCTCTTTTATAAATATGGTATTTCGCTCATGCTCTTAATAATTATTTGTCCCTATTTGACCCACAGGCTTCACCTAAATAAAACCTCTTTTTTGTGTGTTAGTAAGTATAAAGAATTTTATGGAGTAAATATAAAAAGAGGTTTTCTTTATTTACCATACTTCTAGTTTATTTATTTACCATACATCTGGAGTAAATATAAAAAGAGGTTTTATTTATTTACCATACCTCTAGTTTATCTATATTTTTATTTATATGCTATACCTCTTTTTTTAGTGTTCCAAGACCTCTTTATATTTTAAACTTATATTGAGTGTTTACGTTTTTACGTGAAATCTATCCCCATGCTAGTCTGCGGAGAGCTTGATGTAATTATGATGATAGTCATGTTTATTTTAGAATAAGACTTTGATATTTTAATTTATTTATCTATAATTATGAAGTGAGTGATATATTTTAATTTCCATGAATATTTTAAAATAGCTATAAAATAAAGATTGAGCTTTATCTCAAAAAGAGTTGTGCTCTTTCTACTCTTTTAATTAAATTAATTAATTAAAAAAAGTCATATGCACCAATATCTATCTACATATTTATAAAGAAAACTAATTTTATAGCATGAAGCCTCGCAACAATAACACGGAAGGAAGAGATATAGAAATCGTCATATTGACTACGAGAAGAGAGGGGTGAAGGAAGAAGTTGCAGTATTGACTGCTGGTCTTGCAGCGATAAACATGGAAATTGCTGTAAAATAAATAGAGAACATTCATGTAATGAATAGCATGACAACCATTGTTACAAGGAAACCCATGCAAACAAACACGTTAAGAGATATACCAAGGTATGTAATCAGTCATAGCACTGCACCCATGCATCAACTTGCTCGCTGCAATCCTATCAATCCATCCACATTCAATGAGGAGCCATTAATTGATGCCTCATTGGGATTATACATGCTACCTAAGGATTTTCTCAGAAAACACATAGATGAAGATCATTATATTGAGGTGGCCTAGACAATTCTTTTAATGTATTCATGTCAATTATATAAAGCGATGTATTAATATCAATTATGCGCAAATGCATGGAGCTGGGTTAATTTTTTTGGTGAAATAGGTTATGTTTTGGTGGAAAAAACTATGCCTCAATCAATCCATTCAAGCGCTCGATCGAGATCCGGGTGCTAAAAAAATAGCTCGATTGAGGGTTAAAAACTAACCCTTAATCTTTGAGAACAACACTGCTCCCTTCAGTTGATCGAACAAGTCATCAATCCTCAATAAAGAGTACCTATTCTTAATCGTTACCTTGTTCAACTGCCCATAATCGATGAATAACTTGAGGGCACCATTTGTATTCTTCACAAACAACATTGGTGCACCCCAAGGCAACACACTTGGCCTAATGTATCCCTTGTCAAGCATTTCCTTCAACTTCAACTTCAATTCCACTAACTCTAGAGTTCTCATCCTATATTTCTTTGATGTTGGTGCTACTCATGGTACCAACTCAATAGAAAATTTCACTTCCTTGTGAGGCAATAAATTTGAGATATTTATTGGGAATACATCCTGAAACTGTTGTAAAACTAGGTACCTATTCAAGACCTCAAAATCCTCAACATCCTTACCTTTGTCACTGGAAATATGCATTGCAAATAAGACAAACCCTTTCCTACAATTACGCTTTGCCTACATAGTTGTAACCATTCTAACTCATGTCGCCTTATTCTTATCATGCAAGAATCTCTGCTCTCCATTGTCATCAAAGCACTCAATAGCCTTATCATAGCAGTCCACCTTAGTACTATGAAGATACAACCAATCCATACCTAGAAGCGTATTGTACGAACCTAATGTAAGTACATTCATATGCATTGATGTAGACATACCATTAAACTCAAATGCACAAACTCTTACCCAATGATGAAATCATTTCTTAGTACCTGTAGCCAACTTCACTAACCAAGAATATGCATGTACTTCTTTATTCAAACCACTCTTATCCACCAGGTCAGGACTTATATAACTATAGTTATATCCAAGGTCAATCAAAATAGAAACAACTTGATTACAAAGCTTACCTTCCATCTCAATAATATATGCATGTTGATCAACCTCCTTATTATCCAAAGATGCATAAATTCGAGGAATACTGTCCAACATCCCCAACCGTCTGTTCTTCTTGAGCACTGTAAATCTGCAGTATGCCACCCTAATGTTGCACACAATCTCTCCTGCGATGATCTTGGCCACAAGTCCAATACTGTAAAGTCTTCTTGCCATCACCCTTGTTCTACTCCTCAAACTAAAATCCTTGTCCTTTGTCAGTTGTATTGAACCTCTTGTGTGACACTACGTTCTCTTTGTTGCTTGTATCCGGTAATATTCCTCGCTTCTTATCCCACTTTCCCTTTTTATTGTCATTACCATTCCACTCCTATTTGGATTCATACATATATTTCGATTGCTCATAACTGCACTTTAAATTTTTTATGGCTTCCTCCAATGATCTAGGCTCATTAATATCAATCTTGTCCTTGAATGTTACCAACAACCCAATGATGAATCTCTGAATCTTAGGTTTCTCCTTCTTAAGACAAGGCATATACCTCAATAACTCCAAGAACCTACTACTATACTCCTCATTATTCATATATCTTGTAACAACTCGTGAAAATTCCATGTAATAAAATTAAATAAAGGAAAAATAATAACCACGGATGATGGGACACTTATTCCAAGTTGAATGTTGGTCAAAATCCTAGTGATGGGGATCACTTGTGATTGTTTATGGCTAAGGAAATTCGCAAAGGCAATGGCTAAGGCTTTGGAAAGGAAAAATGGCATTTTTCGTACATTTAATTATGAATATAATGGAAATTGGGAGAAAAGGGAGGCAAAAGGTCATATGTTGCATGTGAGGATAAAATTGAAGGAAAATAATGGAAAATGAAGAAAATAGAGGCCTCGTTCATAAAAATGCTTATAAGGATCAGTTGGTAACATTTTGTCAGTTCAGTTTTGGAACTCTCTTGGAGACTTCGATTTTTCTTAGATCACTCTTGGTGGGTGTGGTATACTTGGATTCTTGGATCAAGAAGGTAAAGGAAGTGCAGGAAAGCACAAGAGGGCATCGAGATCAATAGTTACATCATATTTTCTTGCAGGTACTGAGTTTTTATGTTTCCTTAAATAGTTATGGCATGCATTGCATATAAATGTGGATTTTTGGTCTTGATCTGTCATTGGCATGGAGGATGGGTAGGATTCACATTGGACTCCCTAACATTTCCATTTCATGGGTATCCATGGTGATTGTGGGATTACTTTCATTGTTTGTTTTTAGTTGGTTCTCATGTTTCCTTAGCTTGGGCTGAGTTACTAGTCCTAGAAGCCTTGGTTGGACAAGTGCTCTGGGAGCTTTGTAATAGCTTGGGCTGAGTTACTAGTCCTGGAAGCCTTGGTTGGACAAATTCTCTGAATCCCTAGGTGGGTTGAGTTACTAGTCCTAGAAGCCCTAGTTGGACAAATTATCTATAAGCCTTGCATAATATGTGGGTTTAGTTAGTAGTCTCGATCGCCTTGGTTGGACAAATGCTCTGGAAGCCCTAGAAGGCTTGGATGGAGACCAATCTGGTGATGGTTTTGTGATATCTGACAATGGGGTGGAATCACTATTTGATGGGTTGAGGTGCATGGCCTTTGGAAGCACTAGATGGTTTTGATTGATGTGATCTATCAAATCCCACATTCATTCTTGGAATTTGGCATAGGGGTGAATGGCTGAAGAGAGATTTTGCTTTGCCATTCTAGGATTGGGTGGAACGTGGAAGTCGCATCCCGAGTTTGGATTTTGTATAATTAATGAAAGTTTATTTCTCCTTTTATTTCAATGAGAATTATGATGGATTATATGTGGTATATATGACTATGATTTCATTGAAATTTTTGTCCCTAATATGTTGGTTATGTATGTGTTTTATGACAGGAGCCATGTGTGGCTCTCATCATGTTTTTACTTGTAATTGAATGATCAATGTATCTATGACCTAATGGATGGAATGGAAGTTTATGTGCTAAGGCATCAATTGTTCTTAGCGATTCTCAGCTAAGTATGAGACCCCTATGCTCAGAACTACTATTTACACCTGTAGATTAAATGTTCGCGATATGTTTGACCAAATGCATATCATGGCTAGTAGAGGTCCAATGAAGGTAATGAACAAGGGGTTTCTTGAGGCTGTCATGCCTACAACATAAGAGCAACCAAGGCTTAAGTTTCCAAACGTTCAGTGGGACCCAAGGGCAAGTTGTCTAGAGTATTGGATTGGTTCCTAAGAGTCCTGTAGTTGATGTTAAATGTTTGTATGGTGTGTTTCCACTAGTTTCATTCCTTAACGTCACTTAGGAGGTCGAGTCATATCATAGTGGCCTCTCATCGCATGTTTACCCTGATTGGCCGGTTGCTAAGGTAGATGTGGGTAGAGGGTGTTATAGAATGGCATCAGAGCATGGTTAACCCCTCAAAATTGATGGGCTATGTGTTGGTCATGCATGCATGTTAATTTCATGTGTGTCTCTCACACTTGCATTCGATGTGCTTGTTGCATTTGCATGATGTTGTTCATGGTTGAAGTGATCTTGTCATTTGAAACTTGATGTTTTTTTGTGGAATGCATCGTCGTGAGATATGACTGGTTACATGTCGATTTATGTCACTTACATGTATCATTGTAGCATGATTGGTTACATTCTTTTATGTTTTCTTACATTATTATATGCTCAGTTGCATGTATCATTCTTGTAGGTTTGATTTCAAGTATCATGCATCCATGCTTGATCAAACGTGTTTAGGCATATGTGTGGATGGTTATGCATCACTTATTCATGTTCATGTTTTCCTATGGTCAAGTGTATAGTGATCCAATGATGGCGGTTGTCATGCATGAGGTTGTGGTATGTGTTGTTATTGAGATCATGCATTGATGACTGGACCCTAGCTAGAATGATGTTTCCATGGTCATGTGCTTGTGTTTTATGTTTCTATATGTTGTCCTGATTATGTTATACATGTATCATGCTGATTTGTTGATCTTGCAAACTTACAATCCAAATAATACTTACAATTAACAAAAATTTTAACCATGGATACTACCAACCATACCATACCATGGGTCATCAATACCACATGCCCAAAATCCATTTGCATTTGACAATCAAAATATTTTATAAATAATTTTTAAAAAATTTAATTCTATTACAGTTTTGGGCCAAGAGACACTCTCCACCCCAATATGGAATAGTTGTTGTAATGTCTAGTTATATTATGTTATCTAAACATTTTGACCAGGTCAAATTACATAAAAATAAAAAATGTAATTATTAATTAAACCATTTTGACTCAGTAAAATTATATAAAAGTAAAAATTAAACTAAAAAAATAAAATTAATAAATAAACCAACCTAGATCCATCTGAACTATGAATCTATAAAGCTCCAAGAGGGATCAAATCTCTCGAGGTGCAAACCTTTCTTCAATTTTTGCACTCAGAAAGAGGTTTTCACCTTGAGGGATTTGATCTGTAACATGTACATCCCTTCTAATACTACTCATATGAAGAAATTAAAACTTAGTAAAATAAAACAATTTATTTATTCCTTATTTATCACTTTATTGCTTAATCAACCATAAATGTTTATAAATTTAATTCCACCATGATAAACATCAACAGGAGTCTAGTATTTAGGTTATCTATAAAGTTTTCGAAAATATGCAATTGATTAAATTTCCCTCATTAAGTTTTAGGTTTTCATATGCCTCGCACCTAACAAATATACACGTATAAGATTTGTGCATATTTAATCGTCCGTATTCACATGTTTTACCTATAATGTGTATATGTTATAATTGTTCTAGCAACAAATATTAATCTAGCCCATACCAACACATCATGTCAATCTATAGATCATTGACACGCTGTGAGGAATACCTACTATATTAATGATGATCCATCTCAATCTCGTTGCTAGGGTTTCTTGCCCTAATCCGGGCCATATATCTCGAAGGAGTGAATCTAATGGTGGAGGTCACTCAAGGATGGTTGACGTAACTGACTACCTCCCTATTCTCGACTGAAATTCCCCATTCTCGTCGAAACTACTTCGAGCTCTGCAACCTATCTCCTGTAGGGTTTTGATAATGCTTGAGAATTTTTCACCACAGGTACACAATTTTTCACTCTAAGTTTTCCTAAGCCACGACCATCAACACCATAACGTGTTTAACATGTTTTTTTTTATATCCTTTTCTCACCATACATTGGTGATTGCAGGCTCAGTGCCCAACATCCATCACATGTTGTTCACTAGATTCTTGGTTGGGTTTGGGGAACAAGTACTCTCAACATAGTTCTTCGATTATCCTTATTGAGGATTTGAATGATTTTCACCAACATCCTTACCTATTCTCCTGTAGGTTTTTACTATGCCACTACACCAAGACTAGCTACCCTTGATAGGTGAGAACCTGATCCAGGTGGATATTGGTGGCCACCTGCCAAATCCACCTGGACCCCCACCATTGTCTTTCTCAGCATTTTCAGTTTCCTTAATTGTAGCACAATTTACTATTTTTAGCAGTTTTTCGGGTCCTGAACTTCCGGAGCTGTTTTGAGGCCCTAAACGATGTTTTTTGGGGAATCCGGGGGCAACACAAGTCCTGGTGTTGCCCGTTCCAACAATGATAGTGCTCGAATAGATCTTTCTAATGAGCTATTGTACGCGTCAAACGGAGATCATATGCCAAAGTTACGACCCCGGGAAGTTGATGTACCAACTTACCCCCAAACGGGGCCCACAGTTTGGCGTTTCATCTCCTAGGGTTAGGTTTTGGAATGTTAAGGGTTTTTCCATTGTTTCTCAACAATAAATAGGCCTTCGAGCCTCATTGTAACACAGTTCAGAGGCATGTAGCCATCACATCTCTTCTCAGAGATAAGCTACCATCGCCCTAGCTAGTTCATTTCCATTTCTGTTTGTAAGCATATTTCAGTATTTTCCATTAATGAAACGAAGTATTATTTCCGCTGCATATTTGTGTATATGGTTATCTCTGTAATGTGTTGCATTCCTGTTTAAATCCGGATCAGTGGTATCAGAGCGGTCTGCTTTTTCTCTGTTTTTCTTTGCATGTCCCCAACAAGGTCGGGATATAAGGAGTTAGGGCTTGAACTGGTTGAACCTTTGCAAGACCAGCCTCGCAAATCCCGACGGCCTCCCATGGCGGACGAGAAGAAAGACGAGGTGGCAGGAGATCCCTTCAAAATCTTGCTCAAAGAAGCGCTCGAGCGACAACGGAACGCGATGATGGACAGCTTTGCGCAGATCCTTCAGCGGCTACCCAGAAGCGGCGCATCGGCTTCCAGCAGCTCCTCTGGAAACGCCACACCCTTTAAGGTACAAGTTAATTTTGAAATCCCCATATTCGAGGGTCAGATAGACGTCGATGCCGTAGATAAATGGTTAAATCTGCTAGAGGGTTATTTTTCTGTTCATAAATTTTCGAGTCGGGAAAAGATTGTTTTTGCTCTTCTCAAAGCAGCCCCCCACGTCAAGGACTGGTGGGAAACCTACTGCGAGCAGAAGGATGAAAGTACTGGCTCACTATTTTCAGTCGCACCCACCTGGGATTCGTTCCGGGATGCCATCAAGGAGCAGTACTACCCTGTCGGAAGCTATGAGGATGAATACATAAAGTGGACCACGCTACGGCAGGGAAGGGACCAAGACGTGCCAGAGTTCACCAATATTTTCCATACCCTTCGCACAAAGTTGGGTATCAAGGATTCGGAGCAACATTTGATACTCAAATACCGTGGCTGCCTGCACAAGTACATCCAGGAAGAAATACAGTTCCTAAACATCCCCTCGCTCGGCGCAGCATACCGGTATGCCGTCAAGGTCGAGCAGAAGTTTAAACAAAAGAAGCGAGACTTTGGATCTGCGAATCCAAAGCAGGGGAAAGGTGCCCCTAAACCACAGAACAAAGGACAAAGCCAAGGCAGGACAGCCCAAGACAACCAGCCGAAGCTGCAAGCAAAGAGCAACACCGCGAAGCCGAGAAAGGACACTGGAAAATGGTGCGAGTTCCATAAGAGCTCCACTCACAACACAAGTGAGTGTCGGGCCAAGCAGTCACTGGTGGCTGAGCTAAAGGTTTCAGAATTAGATGCATGTTCCGACTCTGAGTCAGAACCCGATAAGGGGTATGAAAAAGGGAAGCAGATCATTGATGCGGATCCCAGCGCCACTGTTGCTACCGCAAAGATCCAGAAAAATGAACCCGAAGATCCAGAGGAGGAGGAGCATCTCTTCCACTCCCAGATGTGGGTAAAGGGCTCCCCGATACAGTTCATTGTTGATAGCGGGAGTTAAAAGAACCTCATTTCGGCAGAGGTCGTGAAGCGGTTGGGCTTACCGACCACAGCACATCCACAACCATACACCATTGGGTGGCTTCACCAAGGGCGAGATCTCCGCGTGAGCCAGCAGTGTCGCCTTCCATACAACATCAAGCCCTTCACGGATGAGGTATTGTGTGACATTGCTCCCATTGAAGTTTGTGATGTATTACTAGGACAACCATACTTGTGGAAGCGACATGCTGTGTATGAATCAAGGCCCCGTGCTGTTATTATTACATTGGGAAATAAGTTGTTCAGGATACCAGAGGTAGCACCACCTGCCGCCATCTCTTTGATTACTGCAAAACAATGCAGTAAGATCATTTCCAAAACCAGGAAATTTGTTTTCCTGATCATACGCCCTCAAGGGAAGAAGAAGACAGTGGCCGCGACCTCCAAACGGGGTCCCTCTGCACGGCAGCTACAGATGGACAAGAATGTGGAGGAGTACGAAGCCATCTTCACCTCCCCGGCAGGGGTTCCTCTGCACTGTCAAGTCAAGCACTCCATCGATCTGACCCCAGGTGCGCCGCTACCCAATGGACCAATTTATCGGCGCTCCGTTCTGGAGAACAATGAAATCAAGAGGCAGATTCAGGAGCTCCTGTAGAAAGGTCACATCTGTCCGAGTTCTTCGCCCTGTGGGAGCCCGATAGTGTTGGTACAGAAGAAGGATGGGACGTGGAGACTCTGTATTGACTATCGGGCGCTGAACAAGATCACTATCCGTAATAGGTACCCGATCCCGCGGATTGATGACCTCCTAGACCAACTAAAGGGGGCGAAATATTCAGCAAGATCGATCTAAAGTCAGGATATCACCAGGTACTAATTGAACCCTCAGATGTGTGGAAGGCTGCCTTCAAATCCAAGGAGGGCCTCTTCGAATGGTTGGTCATGCCTTTCGGATTGACGAATGCTCCTGCAACCTTTATGAGGCTAATGGATGACATATTGCGGCCATTCACCAACTCCTTTGTAGTAGTATACTTGGATGACATTCTGATCTTCAGCCAGAGTTGGGAAGAGCACCTCCACCACATCCGACAGGTTCTCCAAACACTGCGGCAACACAAGCTATGTGCCAATTTGGAGAAATGCACTTTTGGCATGACCGAGGTTCAGTATCTGGGATACATCATTGATGAACATGGGGTGCATGTCGATCCAGCCAAGGTCCAAGTCATTCGGGATTGGCCCTCTCCAACCACTCTAACAGAGCTCCGCAGCTTTCTAGGTCTTGCCAACTTCTACCGCAGGTTTGTGTTGGGATTTTCTCATATTTCTTGGCCCTTGAGTCAAGTCACCAAGGGCGGGGTGAAAGCAAAATTCTTTTGGTCTGAATCTCAACAGAAGGCATTCAGGGAGTTGAAGGATCGCCTCTGCACGGCACCAGTGCTCGCGTTACCAGATTTACAACAACCATTTGAGGTCGAGACAGATGCCTCTGACTATGCTATTGGGGCAGTCCTTACTCAACATGGACATCCAGTGGCATATCACAGTGAAACACTTTCAGACACGGTCCGGAAGTACCCCACTTATGATAAAGAGATGTATTCCATTGTACAGGCCTGCCGACAATGGAAGCATTACATTTTGGGGAAGGAAACGGCCATCCACACAGACCACCAACCTCTGCAGTTCATACAGACCCAAGGGAAGTTACAGAATGATTGCCATCAGAAGTGGTCTAAATACCTGCAACAGTTTCACTTGAATATCAAGTATAAAAAGGGCAGCACCAATAATGTTGCAGATTGCCTCAGTCGACCACCGATCATGGCGCTAACCACCGTGCTCAACTCTTGCGGGCACGAGACTTCTGATTGGCCACTTATCTACAAAAGCGACCCAGAATTCGGCCACACATACCAGACACTCTTGGAGGGTCGGCAGGTTGCAGATTTTCACCTCCAAGATGCCCTATTATGCCGCCTCGGTCACCTTTGTGTTCCTTCAAGCGAGCGTGCCAAGATGATTTGGGAAGCACACTACAGTCGGGCTGCTGGGCATTTCGGGGTCGAGAAAACAGTGGCAGTACTGCAAAATTATTTCTATTGGCCGAATCTTCGACAGGATGTTGGGAAGTACATCCGATCATGTACTGCCTGTGCCATTGCCAAACCGACCATTAAGAAGCAAGGCCTCTATACCCCGTTGCCTACCCCTAGTCGACCTTGGGAATCCATCTCCATGGATTACATGTCAGGCCTTCCTTCCACTAAGCATGGAAATGACTGTCTTTTTGTGGTCGTCGACAGGTTCTCAAAGATGGCCATTATGATGGCCTGCAAGAAGAATATCATAGCAGAAGCCACTGCTAAACTTTTCTTTGAACGAGTGTGGGTGCACTTTGGGATCCCACAGTCTATCATCTCAGATCGGGACAGTCGGTTTCTCAGCACCTTTTGGTCCAGTCTCTGGTCAATGCTGGACACCAAACTCACGAAGTCCACAGCCTTCCATCCTCAAACTAATGGCCAGACAGAGGTTGTCAATAGGATGATTGTGCACATTATGCGCATGTATAACTCAAAGCATCCACGCACATGGGACGAGAGCCTCCCCTACGTTCAGCACAGCTACAACTGAGCTCTTCACAGCTCCACTGGCCATAGACCTTTTCAGGTGGGTTTGGGATTCCAGCCACTATGCCCCATTGATGTGGCCATGCCACTTGCAGCTACTCACATGAATTCAGCTCATGTCCAGTCCGAAACAGATAAGGCCACGAGCTTCATTGAGCGCATCCAACATATTCGCCAGCAAGTCCATGACATTCTTGAGAAATCAAATGCCAAGTACAAGCAGCGACATGATCAACATCGGGTGCCACACAAGTTTCAGGTGGGCGACAAAGTCTGGTTGCATTTGCAAAAGGAACGCCTTACTGGAGCCTATCGGAAATTGAGACCACTCCGATATGGTCCTTACACCATTACTAAGGCTATGGGAGACAATGCATTTGAGCTCAGCATTCCCCCATTCCTTGGCCTGCACCCAGTATTCAATGTGGACCGCCTTCAGCCATACTTTCCACCATTGCTAGACACATCCGACATTGCAGAACAGCTCAAACCCACAGAATTAAATCCAGATTGCATGGAGCAAGCTGCAACTGATCGGATCATGGACACACAGATCAAGAACACTCGCCAACAGAATATCCAACTGTATCGAGTTGTCAAAGCGGGCCAACTCCTTCAGCAGGGCAAGTGGCTCACCAGGGAACAAGTTCAGCAGAAGTTTCCTCATCTCATGGAGGAGCTCAACGCAATGGGGACCATTGCTTCCTAAGGGGGGAGGAATGATCCAGGTGGATATTGGTGGCCACCTGCCAAATCCACCTGGACCCCCACCATTGTCTTTCTCAGCATTTTCAGTTTCCTTAATTGTAGCACAATTTACTATTTTTAGCAGTTTTTCGGGTCCTGAACTTCCGGAGCCGTTTTGAGGCCCTAAATGACGTTTTTTGGGGAATCCAGGGGCAACACGAGTCCATGGAATGGACTGGTGTTGCCCGTTCCAACAATGATAGTGCTCGGAAAGATCTTTCTAATGAGCTATTGTACGCGTCAAACGGAGATCATATGCCAAAGTTACGACCCCGGGAAGTTGATGTACCAACTTACCCCCAAACGGGGCCCACAGTTTGGCGTTTCATCTCCTAGGGTTAGGTTTTGGAATGTTAAGGGTTTTTCCATTGTTTCTCAACAATAAATAGGCCTTCGAGCCTCATTGTAACACAGTTCAGAGGCATGTAGCCATCACATCTCTTCTCAGAGATAAGCTACCATCGCCCTAGCTAGTTCATTTCCATTTCTGTTTGTAAGCATATTTCAGTATTTTCCATTAATGAAATGAAGTATTATTTCCGCTGCATATTTGTGTATATGGTTATCTCTGTAATGTGTTGCGTTCCTGTTTAAATCCAGATCAGAACCAACACCAATGCTTTGCTATTTTTACATTCTTCCCTATTACCAAGTTTGAAGCTAAGACTTCAATTAACTTGCACCTTTATTTATTTGTAGGTAAATGGTTACGGTTTCCAATTTTTGTTGGATATCAAGGAATTTTCATAGTGACCACATTATCTCCCCCGCTCTTTATTGTATTAGCTTATCCTACATGACAATGTTAACTTACGCAAATTTTCTTCCTTATTGGCTTGTATAAAGTTCACGACTAGGGTTTCATTGTTTATTTTATGAATCCATCCAATTTACAAAGAAACTTTTAATTAGCCAACCCTAGGGTTTGATAGTGATATAGCTTGTTCGGTCTAAGTTAGAAGTTAGGGTCTGTCCCGATAATAAGATTGTTAAATGTGTTTTCGTTATATCCAGTTCTGTAAATTATGAGGTGTCATTTTCTGCTATAATTACCCAACAATATTTTGTGTACAAAGATCCATCTGTTACATTTTCTTTGGGCAGTAATATGATCTAGGAGCAGATATAGTTCTCACTATTTTCATTGGTTTTATTTTTCTTCAAAAGGTTAATTATGCAGCAATAACTTGTAATGCATGATTGATAATTTTCTCTCTGCAAGATATGGAAAGGGAATATGAATTCTTGTACAAAACTATCTAAAAGTTTTACTTTGTTGTTTCCTTTTCATTGTGCACCTATGATAATTCTTCTTCCCTTTTATGTCCTAGAGGTTCTTGAAATAGGCTAGTTTCTCGACATCTTGACACCTAAATTATTCTATTAAAAGTTCCATTAGTTTTTAATATATTCTATTAAAAAATTCATTCAATTGCAAAAAGAACCCTCGTCATCTGATTACTAAGGTCCAGCTCTTCTATAGCAGAAGAGAAAGATGATAGAATTTTCTACAGTAATTACGATATTTTTCTTTAGGCGTTCAATTGAATATGTACATTTACTCTCTTGTTGGTAATTAACTTCCAGTGATTTAATGAAGTTCATTTGTTTACTGTCTTGAATTTAAAGTTGCATGTTTTAAATAATTACAACTATTTGTAGTAGTGTATCAAATGGTTGTATGTTAAATATTTCAAGACTTTTCTACGGTACTGTCTACAGTTTCAGTTCATATATTTGTATATCTTGATTGTTTACCCTTTTAAAGGTCATGGGGCTATTCCTAGCAGTCGGTGAATTGTCTAGCTTCAAGAACTAACCCAATTCCTTAATCAAAGTCATAATTTACCGAAACTTGGTCACCTAGTCACCACTCTAGGTTACCCAATGCTTCAGCTATACATATTAATTTCCCTTTTGATGTTTAATTCTAGAAAGTTACGTTTTCAATTGTTTCTTTGTCCTCTTATTACTTACTTCTATAGCGTTACCACCTAACCCTAACTGTAATTCCAGACAAGACATTCTACATATATTTAATCATTTTCTTTTTCTATAACTGCCTTAATCACATATTTCTTTTTTGAAAACATTATGTAAAAATAATCAATCAATTCTTTGGAACATTTTTGCAAAAAATCATTCTTTTATCAATTCTTTACTGAATGTTGACAAATAAAAATTTCCAAGAGAGTCTACCAAACATTTTCCATATCCATAATTATTTATTCAGAAACCTCCTCTTACACAGACATATAAAAATAAATGGTAGGGAAGTTTCAGTACTTATCTACATCCTGATAATCCATTCCGGAAAAGTCGTTTGGGAAGACCACTCCTCCCTATCAATGAGAATGACTATTACATCTAGTTCTCCCCCCTCGTTCTCCCAATTTCTAGAGAATTTGTTCAACTAAGAGTCCTTTTGGTAAATTAATTTTCATGAGAGCTTGACTTAGTGTAGCCAGAACTTACAGTCTTCTATTCGACTTAGAATCTTCCACTTGTCCTAACCAGCTCAAGAATTCACTCTTAGGGCAGTGTCCTGCCTCTAATGATATCGTCCTCTAAATTTCTTCCAGCCAAAAAGAACAAGAGAAACCTCCTCCTCTCCGAGATTTTCCTTTAAATCTCTAAATGGCAGGAGAATAAATGTCCTTCCCAACTGTCTGGAAATTGGTAAATCTTGTTGGTCTTCCTATGAGTTTTCATTTCCAAATTAAAGCATTAATCATAATAATAATAATAAGCTTCTTTTAAGAGTGTATGAAAATTTCATTAGGTTCTTAACCAACCTAAAAAATTATGAGATTGAAAGTAAAGTAATTAACAATAATTCTAACTATTTTTTTCTAATGCAACTTGGGGTGTTACATCTCCCCCCATTTATGCATAACACCATCCTTGGTATTGACCCAGTCTTGAAGAAAACTAGGATAATCATGTCACACAAAGATCACATATTCCCAAGTAGCTTTCTCTACGCTAAACTGCTTCAAATACACTTTAACTTGGGTGATAGCTCACCTCCATAGCATTATTTCTCTCTGAAACTCTTCATGTGGCTCGACCTGTAACATCAGTTATGTATAAGTCATTAATCATGCGGTACTAGGTCAAGGAAAGAAATAAATATATGTGTGTGTGTGTGTGTGTGTGTGTGTGTGTTGTTAATACCCCCTTTACCTACACATATTTCCAATTAATGACGTGTCTCGTGTCATATACATATTTTTTTAACAATGAGACATGAAAAACATTGTGGACTCATATGTGACTGGGTAATGCAGGTTGATAAGCTACTAGACCTATTCTTTCCAAAATTTTAAATGGTCCACAATAGCGAGGAGCTAACTTCATACAATCCACCATCTTAAGGAACTCTTTTTGGGCTTCACTCTCACATATACATGATCACCAACATAAAATTCTCTATATGTTTGTTTTTTATCAGCACAAGATTTTTTCCTATCCCTAGCAACTTTTAAATTTTGTTGTACCTTTCTCACTGTCTCCTCCATTTCTATCAATGTACTTGGCCATGATATTAACTTATCCTTAGGATTACTCTAGTTAGTTCGTGTTCTACACCTTTTTCCATACAGTACTGCAAATGGGTCCACGTTTAGAGATTCAGGGTATTTATTGTATGCAAATTCAACTAAGTGAAGGCACTTTCCCACTTAGTTGGTTGTTGCATTGCATACATCCTTAACATGTCTTCCAAGACTTGATTTACTCGTTCAATTTTCCCATCAGTTTGTGTGTGATATGCAGTTCTAAACTAAATTTCAGTTCCCAAACCATAAAATAAGGCTTTCCAAAATGCAGAGATGAATTTAATATCTCTGTTGGATATCACTACTTTAGGAAGACCATGTAATCTAAAAATTTATTTCATGAATATATCAACAATTTGTACAATTTTATATGTGGATTTGATAAGAATAAAATGAGTTGTTTTTCTTAACTTTTCCACCACGACCATGATGGAATTGTTTTGTTTCCCGAATCTAGGAAAACCTGTTATAAAATCCAACACAATTGTATCCCATTTCTACTTGGGAATAGGAAGTGGGTGAAGTAGACTAGCTGGAAGTTGATGTTCCACCTTAACCAGTTGACACTCTGAGAATTTGGTTAGGTATTCTATGATATCTCTTCTCATACCCAGCGAAAAATAACCCATTTTAATTGTAGAAAATAGCTTTTGATAGCCCAGATGTGCCATATATGGACTCCTCTGAAATTCATGTAACATATACTGCCTAATAGTTTTTTGATTTTTCACATAAATCCTCCATGTAAAAGTCAACAACTGGTCTTTATTTATTCCATAATTAGTTTTTTCTCCAGAATCATGTATTTGCTTGGCTTACTGCCACAGGAATATGTATTTAGGGTCTCTCATAACAACTTCTTTAATTTGAATTGAGAAATTAATTTCTAACTGGCTGAATGATATTTCATATAGGTGATGTAATTTCCTACTTAAGGCATCAACCACCCGATTTTCCTTTGCTTTCAAATGTTTGATGTCAAAATCAAATTCATCGAGGAAGGTAGTCCACCTTGCTTGTCGTGTGTTTAAATTAAGTTGCTTAAAGAAACTTGTTAAACTGCTATGGTCTATCATTAAGAGAAACATTTTTCCTAATAAATAATGCCACCACATTTTTCAGGGCATGCACCACTACTATCAACTCTATATCATACGCTGAATACTTTTGTTCATGATCCTTCAACTTATGCGATTCATATTTTATCAATTTTCCTTACTGCATCAGCACACCACCAACTCCCTCTTGACAAACATCCATGCATATAGTAAATTCTTTCTCAAGGTCCACTACCTTCAGTACAGGGGTTGTGGTTAATAACTTCTACAAGAGTTTGAAGTTGTGTTGACATTCAGTTGTCCACTGAAAGGCTCTTCCCTTTTTCTACAAAGAGGTAATAGAATAAGCAATTTTGGAGGATCCCTTTATAAATCATTGATAGTAACCTGCCAAACCGATGAAAGGTCTAATATCTACCATAGTTTTGGGTACAGACCATTCCATGATGGTTCTAATATTCTCAAGGTCTACGGCTACACCCTCTGAATAGATAATATGTCCTAGATATTGGATCTGGTCTTTATAAAAATCATATTTATTGTATTTAGCATACAAATGATTCTCCCGCAAAACTTGCAATACTATACAGAGGTGTTCTCTATGTTCCTCCAAATTTTTGGAGTAGATCAGAATATCATCAATAAATATTAAAACAAATTTGTCTAGATAAGGATGAAAGATACCATTCATCAGATTGATAAATGTTGCTAGAGCATTTGTGAGTCTAAATGATAACACAATAAATTCATAATGCCCATAACATGCTCTAAACATTGTTTTGCAAATATATTATTCTCTTATTCTAATCCGATAGTAACCTGATCGAAGGTTACCATTCTAGGAGTAGATACCGTTCTTGCTATTTACAATGTTTTTTTTCTTTAAAATTTAGTTATGCAACAATATCCTATAATGCATTAATGATAATTTCCTTTCTACAATATATGACATGGGAATATAAATTCTTGTACAAAAATGTTTGAAAGTTCTACTTTGTTGTTTCATTTTCGTTGTGCAACTGTGATAATTTTTTTTCCCTTAAATGTCCTGCAGGTTCCTGAAATAAGCCATTTTCCCGACATCTTGCCACCAAAATCATTCTATTAAAAGTTCAATTAGTTTTTAATAGATTCTGTTAACAAATTAACTGTAAAAAGAACCCTCGCCTTTTGATTACTAAGTTCCAACTCTTCTGTAGCAAAAGAGAAAGATGATAGATGTTGCTATAGTAACTACGATATTTCTCTTTAGGCATTCAATTGAATATACACATTTCTTATCATGTTGGTAATTAATTTCCAACCATTGAATGAAGTTCATTAGTTTACTGTCTTGAATTTAATGTTGCGTTTCTGAAATAATTACAACTATTTGTAGTAGTTTCACTTCATATATTTGTATGTCTTGATTGTTTACCCTTTAAAGGTATTCAGACTATTATTGGCAGTCGGTGAACTTCCTAGCTTCAGGGACTAACACAATTCATTAATCAGAGTCACAATTTATAGAAACCTAGTCACCTAATCACCACTCTAGGGTACCTTGTGCTTTAGCTATATAGATTATTTACCGTTTTGATGTTTAATTCTAGAACATTACTTGTTCAATTGTTTCTTTGTCCTCTTACTTACTTCTACAGGGTGACCACCTAACCCTAATTGTAATTCTAGAAAAGAAATTCTACATATATTTAATCATTTTCATTTTCTATAACTACCCTAATCACAATTTTCTTTTATGAAAACATTATGTACAAATAAACAATTAGTTCTCCAAATCATTGTTGCTAACAACCATTCTTTCATAATTTCTTTGGTGAATGTTGACAAATAAAAATTTCCAATAGAGTCTACCAAACCTTTTCCTTATCCATAATTATTTAGTCAGAAACATCCTCTTACACAGACATATAAAAATAAATAGTAGGGAAATTTCAAAACTTATCTGCATCTTAAAAATCCATTCTGGAAAACTCATTTAGGAAGACCACTCTTCTCTACCAATGAGAACACCTATTACATCCAGTCCCCCCAAGCTCTCCCAATTTCTAGACAGTGAGTTTGTCTGAGAAACTTTTTGGTCAATTCAATTACATCATGGCTTCACTTAGGCTAGCCAGAACTTATAGTTTTCTATTCGACTTAGAGCCTTCCACTTGTCCTAACCAGCTCAGGAATTCACTCTTGGAGCAACATCTTGCCTCCAATGTGTTAAGTGTGAAGCCAAATTCACGCGGGATTCTAGATCCTTCTAGATGAGATCTTTCTAAATCTCCAGGATTCTAGATATTTCTACACCGTCATTAGTTTCTAGATCATTCCAGACCTCCATCTGAATAACATACAAGATTATAGATCCTTCTTCAGCCTCTATAAATTTGTAATTTCTCTGGCCAAGGAAAGGAAGCCAAGGCCCAAGCATTGTTATGTAATGCAAAGTGATTTATGTTCTCCAGTGATTGTTTTATCTATTCTGTTGTTTTTGATTGAGTAATCTTGTTGTTTCTCCATTTGTCTGTCTCTGTGAATTAGTCTCTGCTATTGCTGTCTAAGTCTCTGGGTATAAATCTGTTGTGCATTATGTATGCTCTAAACTAACAACTGGTATTAGAGCTAGGGTCGAATATCCATTGTACAAGGCACTTAGTGCCATCACCTTACTTTGGCAACGTTCATTAAAACGTTGGTTGTTACCCCCGGAGCTGTTGAAGGATCTATCCAAGAAATCGCTGAGGAACCCTGGAACTAAAAGACAGTCGCTGCAAGAAAAACAAGTTCGTGGACCTATGTTGAAACATGGAGAAGTTGAGTGGGGCTAATTTTTCCCTATGGAAATCACAGATGGAGGATATAATGATTTTAAAGGATCAGTATTTTCCGATCGAGGGCACAACAAAGAAACCCTCATCAATGAAAAATGAATAATGGAATAAGCTAGATAGAAAGGCGATTGGAATAATATGCCAATATCTAGTAAATAATGTGTATTTCAATGTGTCTAGAGAAAAGACGGCAGACGGATTACGGAAGAAGCTCCATGATCTATATGAGAAGAACATGGCATCAAACAAAGTGTTCTTGATGAAGAAGCTTTATAATCTCAAAATAAAGGGGGGTGCTTCAATGGTTGAGCACCTGAATGCATTTAATATTATTACTAATCAACTTGCCTCTGTTAAAATCATTCTAGATGATGGAATTAGAGCTATTTTGCTAATGTGTTCTATGCCAAAAAGCTGGGAAAATTTAATTGTAGTTATGAGCACTTCAATAACTATAGGGATGCTGAAGTTTGATGCTGTCAGTAGCAGTTTAATGAATGAGGAATTGCGATGCAAGTCAATTGCGGAAAACCAAGGAGGAGAAGCTCTAGCTCTAGCTGATCGTGGCAGGAGAATGGACCAAGGCCAGCAAGGGCGATCAAGATTGAGAGGCCGATCAAAATCAAGGAGACGCATAATCCTCCATTTTCATTGTGGCAAACCTGAGCACATTAAGAAAGAATGTTGATTCTGGAAGAAAGGACAAAAGGATCAGAGACCATCCAATACAAATCACAAGTCATCTAGCACAAATGAAGGTGAGACTACTGTTGTAGCCACAGATGGTGATGTGTTGTTTATTGTTTTAGTAGAGGATGCATGTGTATATACATCTAGCAGTAGCTTTGATTGGATCCTTGACTCTGGGGCATTTCACCATGTAACCCCATGCAAAGATAGTTTTGTTTCATATAATCCTGGTGATTATGGTAGAGTGCATTTGGGGAATAATCATTTTGCAGCATTATTGGAGTGGGAGATGTCTAGATCAAGATGAAAGATGGACAAGATATATTGTTGAAACAGGTCAGGCATGTACCCGAAATGCGCATGAGTTTAATCTCTATGGGATGACTGGATGATGAAGGCTATTTGACAAGCTTTGGAAAAGAAGTCTAGAAAATTGGCAAAGGTGCATTGGTCATGGCCAAAGGACCCAAGATAGGAACATTATACACATTGAAGACACTGATAGGAAAATCAGATTTGGCTGCTGTCACAAAAGAAGGAAATTCAGCAGATCTGTGGCATAAGCATTTGGGTCACATGAACGAGAAGGGCTTAAAAATCCTTGTTGGTAAAAATTTATTGCCGGGTTTGGAATCCTACAATCCTGATCTTTGAGAGCATTGTATATATGGTAAACAAAGAAGGGTTTCATTCCTTAGAGGTGGCCATGTCAGAAAGAAAAATGTGTTAGAATTGGTACACTCAAATGTGTTTGGGTCTGTTAACATCAAATCATTAGGAGGAGCATCATATTTTGTAACATTTATAGATGATGCATCCAGGAAGGTTTGGGCATATCCTATGAAAAATAAAAGTGAAGTGTTTGGAATATTTCAAAAATTCCATGTTGTTGTTGAAAGAGAGACTAAAAAATTGCTGACTTGTTTAAGAACAGATAATGGTGGAGAATATTGCTCAAATGCATTTAAGGAATATTGTAATAGGTTTGGCATAAAGCATGAGAAGGACGTGCCTTGTACTCCTCAACAGAATGGTGTCGTAGAAAGGATGAAGCGCAGTATTATGGAAAAGGTGCAAAGTATGTTGTCCAATTCCAGTTTGGTTTTTGGGCTGAGGCAATCAGGACCGCTTTCTACCTCATAAATAGATCTCCAACTACATCCTTGGATAGCGGTATCCCTAAAGAAGTTTGGACTCGTAAGAATTTGAATTATTCTCACTTGAAAATCTTTGGATGTGAAGCATTCGTACATATTCCCAAAGAAAATAGAACTAAGCTAGATGATAAATCTGTGAAATGAATTTTTTTGGGATATGTGGATGAATATTTTGGTTATCGTTTATGGAATCCAGTCAACCATAAATTACTAGAAGTAGGGATGTTATATTTAATGAGTCAGAAATTTTCAAGAGGACTGTAGGTGAGTTGGAGGTGAAGAAGGTTATTGACAGGTTTGAAAAGCACCAGGAAAACATACCACCAATACAAGAAAATGAATAGCAAATTCAGGAGCATGAAGAACAACCAGTGGAAAATGATGAACAATAAGAAGAAGGAATCCTACAGGAACCTTTACAGGAGGTTCAACTTGATAATGCACCACCACAGTTGGTTTGCAGATCTTCTAGGCCTCATAAGCCTTCACAAAGTTATCCTCCTTCAAACTATATTTTGTTAATTGATGAAAGTGAACCTAATTGTTTTCAAGAAGCTTGTAAAATTGAGCACAATAAAGAATGGAAGAAAGCAATGGAAGAAGAAATGAACTCTTTGCAGGAAAATAAAACTTGGGAGCTAGTAAACCTCCCAAAAGGTAGAAAGGCTCTACAAAACAAATGGGTGTACATGATTAAGCATGAAGGTGACCTGGATTAATGGATTAAAATGTCATCCATTAGAGTCATTCTTGGTCTAGTTGCTGCTTTAGACCTAGAATGTGAACAGTTAGATGTAAAAACTACACTCCTTCATGGTGAATTGGAGGAAGAAATTTATATGGAGCAGCTAGAAGGCTTCATAGAAAAAGGCAAAGAAGGCCTTGTTTGTAGGTTGAAGAAGAGTCTCTATGGGTTGAAACAGGCACCTCGAAAATGGTACAAGAAATTTGATTCATTCATGTTGGAACATGGTTTTCAGAGGTTGGAAGTTGACCATTGTGTCTATATCAAGAGGTATGATCAAGGAAAGTATATCATATTGTTGTTAAATGTGGATGAAATGTTGATTGTTGGGCATGATAAGAATAAGATCAATAGATTGAAGAAAGATTTTGGTAGCAAATTTGCAATGAAGGATTTGGCACCAGCATAATAGATATTGGGCATGCAGATTATGCATGACAGGAAAAACACAAGGTTGTGGGTGTCATAAGAAAAATATATCAAGAAGGTCTTTGACAGGTTTAATACGAAGGATTCCAAGCCAGTTGGTACACCCATTGCAACCCACTTCAAGCTGAGTACTGAATTATGTCCTAGTAATGACAAAGAGAAAGAAGAAATGAGCAAGTTTCCTTATGCTTTAGCAGTTGGCAGTTTGATGTATGCCATGGTATGCACATGAATAGACATTGCATATTCAGTGGGAGTAGTGAGAAGGTTCCTTGCCAATCCAGGAAAACAATATTGGCAAGCAGTAAAATGGATTTTGAGGTATCTAAAGGGTACTAGTCATTATTGTTTATGTTTTGGCCATGATGAGACTGTGCTTGAAGGATTTACAGATGCAGATATGGCTAGAGATATCGATACCAAAAAGTCCACTACAGGTTATTTGTATACATTTGTAGGTGTAGCAGTATCTTGGGTGTCAAGGCTACAAATAATAGTACCCCTCTCTACAACAGAAGCTTTTAAAGAGATTTGTGGATGCAACGATTCCTTGGAGAGATAGGAATAGAGCAGGACAAGTATGTGTTACATTGTGATAGTCAAAGTGTCATTCACTTGTTGGAAAACCCAGCATTTCATTCAAAAACCAAGCACATTGACTTAAGGTACCATTTGATCCGGCATGTGTTGGAGGAAGAACAGTTATCCTTGGAAAACATCCATATAGATAGGAACCCTACTGATATGCTCACTAAGATTCTACCATGAAATAAACATGAGTTATGTAGAGGCATGGTAGGACTCGGTGTGACTTGATGATTCTTATTTGGCTTCAAGTGGGAGAATGTTAAGTGTGAAGCCAAATTCACACAAGATTCTAGATCCTTCTAGATTAGATCTTTCTATATCTCCAGGATTATAGATCTTTCTACACCATCATTAGTTTCTAGAGCATTCTAGATATCCATTTAAATCACATACAGGGTTATAGATCCTTCTTCAGCCTCTATAAATTTGTAATTTCTCTGGCCAAGGAAAGAAAGCCAAGGCCCAAGCCTGTTATGTAATGCAAAGTTATTTTTGTTCTCCAGTGATTGTTTTATCTATTCCACTGTTTCTGATTGAGTAATCTTGTTGTTTCTCCATTTGTCTGTATCTGTGAATTATTCTTTGCTATTTCCATCTAAGTCTCTGGGTACAAATCTATTGTGTGTTATGTATGCTCTGGTCTAACACAATGAGTATCCTCCTGTAAACTTCTTCCAACCAGAAAGAACAAGAGAAACCTCCTCCTCTCCAGGACTTTCCTTTAAATCTCTAAGTGGTAGGAGAATAACTGTCCTTCCCAACTATCTAGAAATTCAGAAATCTGGTGGGTCTTCTGGTGAGTTTTCCTTTCTAGATTAAAAAATTAATAATAATAATAATAATAAACTTCTTTTAAGAGTGTATCAAAATTTCATTAGGTTCTTAACCAGCCTAAAAATTACCGTATTTAAAGTAAAGTAATTAAGAGTAATTCTAAGTGTTTTTTTTCTAATGGAATTTGGGTGTTACATGATCCCTCTTGCGCTCTTGATAGATAAGGAGTTAAGATGGATCTAAACTGGTAAGGAGAGATTAATGGGAGAAATGGTAACTGTAAAGATAAAGGAAACATAAATGGGGCCGTTGACAATAAGAGGGGAAGATAAATGGGCTGTGGTCTAGAAATGACCTATACTCTTCTAGTGATGGTAGTTTTTGTAGCGAGAGAAACAGAAAGGGTGAATATTGTGGTTGTCTTGCAGTGATAGATGCACAAGTGTGTAATGAACTTGCCATAGTCTAACAAAAATGTTTTTTTGTTCTGAAAGTTATGGAAATTTTCACCATATTTTGAAAGGAATTGGCAAGGAATTTTGTAAATCCAAGTTACAACTGTCAAATTTCAAAATTTTAGGTGCCCCAGAAGCTTTTAATAGTGTTGAATCCATTTCCACCATTAAAAACATGATTTCAACACCGCCTCTACAATATTTTTTGAGTTTTTTTGGCCCGGATTCCATTCACTTTTGACCATCCAAGAAATTCCTCTGCTTCCCTAGATGACTCTAATGAATATTCCCTATTGACTGCTACTCATACTGGGGCTATGATTTTGACTCCTGGTCATCTTTGGGTGGTGGTGAGTGGAAAGTTTGCAGAAATGTCATGAGTGGGTAAAAAGGAGCAGCTTGAGACAAATGTTGTGAGCGGGTAAAAAATTGATATTTAACAAATTTGATTAAAATGATCCGAGATGTGGTGAGTAAATTGGAAAAAAAAAATGAAAAGGACTATAATAGAGAGATAAATGTGCGTACGCTTCCGGTCTTTTCATAAGTTGGAAAAATTAGAGAGAGATAAATAGGTGTCAAACACTAAAACATTTTTAATCATATAATATCAACTTTATAACATCTTTTCATTTATCATAACAAACTTCTATATGATAAGAATTGGAAAGGGCTATAATAGCGAGAAAAAGTTGAAAGCTCTTAGTGGTCTTGTAGCGATAGATGTGGAAATTGTGGAATGAAAGGTGAATGAAGTTGCCCTCTTGACTGCACCGATGGACGCAAAAGTCGCCATCTAGAAGAGGAAATAGAAAGGTACGTGAAGTAGATGTATTGACTTCTACTCATCTTGGGACGGTGGTGAGTGAGAAGTCACCAGAGATGCTGTGATAGAGTGGGAAAAAGCAAAGGGAGAATCTTGAGACAGATGCTCTGAGTGGGTAACAAATTGAGTAAATTGGAAAATTTTGAAAAGGACAATAATAGCCGACACTTCCGGTCTTTTCATGAGTTGGAAAAACTAGAGAAAGAAAAATGAGGTGTGGGAGACTAAAACTCGTGAGTTGGAAAAATTAAAGAAAGATAAATCATAACATATCAAGTTTATAACATTTTTAATCGTATAATGTTCGTTTATGATTATAATGATAACAATCTTTTACAACAACAGAAAAACATTTTCCAACAAATGAGCATGTATATGTATCTCCTCACTCACCATTCAAATAAATATAGGTGGTGATGCATCTTTATTTCGTTTGTTCAAAACAAAATGCTTTTATTTTCAATTTTTATTTTATTTATTATAATAAATTGTTTTATTCGAAATTTTAAATATAATGTTAACGTGTTAATTAAATTATTTTAGATATTTTGAAACAATAATATTGGTTGAAAGATATAGGTTTCGATTTTGTAGATTCATTTAGAGCGATCAAATCTCTAGAGGTGTAAACTTAATTTTTTTTAGAGTAAAACTTGAGGAAAGGTTTTCACCTCAAGAGATTTGATTCGTCTTAGTGCTTGGTATATCCAGAATTAAGAGTAAGATGGATCTAGACTGGTTTATTCTTGTCTTGCCAAACAAAATCTAACGAACATATGATTAATTTGATAAAAAATCATCTATTATTAATATAATAATTTTAAATATGTTAAATATTTTATTTTCAAATTTTCTTAGTTACTTTAGTTTGTTGAGATGATAAATATTGTTAATAACTTTGATGACGAAAAACAATGAAATAAAATTTTTGAATGTAAAGTGACAATGTAACAGTGTTGTTGACATGATAAATATTGGTTGAATTGAGGCTTCTGTGATCCATAACAATTATAAGAAGAAATTTCGGCGTAAATCACATTCAGAAAATCATTGTTGACGCGTTTCGAACCAACCAGTGTGGTTCATCGTTACGACAAGTTGAAAAATCAAATCTATCTTTGCCAGTTAAATACTTTGAGCAGAGCCTGCAACGGCTAACTAGGATGATGCCTAAATTTGACTAGGGACTAGGGCCAAACAAACAAGTAATAAATCAAATGTAAATAAGGGACCTTACCTATGCATAAAGTAAATTTAATTAAATTGGTAGCTTAATAAATCGTTAAAAATATTAACTATTTAATAGATAAATAGAAATTATAAATGTTAGTATCTAACTAATAAAATTATAAAATTTATAATTTAATTAAAGGGGAGGTTAAGTTATAAAAAAAAAGAAAAAAGAAAGGAAGAAAGAAAAAAAAGAAAGAAAAAAAAGAAGAAAAAGAAAAAATAAAAAAAGAAAAAGAAAAAAGAAAGTAAATAAATAAAATAAAAATAAAAATAAATAAATATATAAAAAAATAAATAAATAAAAATAAGAAAATAAATAAATAAATAAATAAAATGAAAATAAAATAAAAAATAGATAAAAAAATAAAAAATAACTAATAAATAAATAGATTAAATAATATATATATATATATATATATATATATATATATATATATATATATATATATATATATATATATATATATCCCTGAAAAAAATAAATAAATAGATAAAATACCTTTAAAAAATAAATAATAATAATTATAATAATGGGGGGTTATTTAATAAAATAAAGAATAATAGTAAAGATATTATTTATTAATATCTATCAGGAAAAATAAAAATAAAGAACGACACAAATAAAAAAGAAGGAGAAGGTCAGGAAAAGGACCAAAAGAAAATCACATAGCAAGAAGGGGAAACCCTAGGAGGAAGGAAAGGACAAGGCTCCAAGGGGAACAACGAAAGTTAGAAAAGGAAAAAATGGGGAAAAGGAAAAGAAAGACTAGGAAGAAAGGGCAAGGATCCAACAACTACTGATCTTCCAGCCGTCATCTCTATTGAGATTGTTAGGTCTTCTTTCAATTTCAATAACTTCCCTGAATTTACGATGATGGAACTGAGCAACTTTGGCAATAACCTTGGCCTCCTCTATACACACTTGATGCTTGGTCTTCTCAGCTTGTTCTGCTAATGCTGAAGACTTGGTTCTCCCATGTCTTAGGTCAGCTGCATGTTCGTTGATCCTCTGATGGATGGAGCACCCTGTTCCTTCGATATAGGGAGTCCCACACGAACAAGGGATCAACTAGACACCCTTCATGTCCTTCGGGTCAATGGGATCTTTCACCGATTGGAGGGTTTTACGAATGGTGTTGAGGGGCCTAAAGGTTGAGGGAATATGATACCTCTTAAGGATCTGAGCAATCTTGTCTGTGGTTCCTTGGACATAGGGAAGATGGACACCTAGTCGGCGCTCTTTAGATTCTTTTTAAATTAATGAATTTTTAGAGGCTTTTAGGAAAGCCTTATTACCTAGGCGCCTACTATAGCCATTCTCGACAAAGACATTAAGGAGATGGGATATCTCCTTATCAAAGCTCTCATTGTCATAAATCCTAAGGGCATGAGTAGCGAGGGTGTTGAGAACACCCATCTTTTGAGCAGGGAAATGATGGGAATTGGCATGAAGATACTGCTTAGTATGTGTTTTCTTCCGGAATACTGAGTGTCAACTTGATTCCTTATTTGTGTGGGACCCCCTTATATCGGGGAAATAGGGTGCTCCATCCATCAGAGGATCAACGAACATGCAGATGACCTAAGACATGGGAGAACCAAGTCTTCAGTGTTAGTAGAACATGCTGAGAAGACCAAGCATCAGGTTTGCATAGAGGAGGCCAAGGTTATTGCCAAAGTTTCTCAGTTCCATCATCATAAATTCAGGGAAGCTATTGAAATTGAAAGAATGCCTAACAATCTCAATAGAGATGACGACTGGAAGATCAGTAGCTGTTGGATCCCTGCCCTTTCTTCTTAGTCTTTCTTTTCCTTTTCCCCCTTTTTTCATTTTCGAGCTTTCGTTGTTCCCCTTGGAGCCTTGTCCTTTCCTTCCTCCTAGGGTTTCCCCTTCTTTCTCTGTGATTTTCTTTTGGTCCTTTTCCTGACCTTCTCCTTCTTTTTGATTGGTGTCACTCTTTATTTTTATTTTTCCTGATAGATATTAATAAATAATATCTTTACTACTATTCTTTATTTTATTAAATAACCCCATTATTATTATTATTATTATATAATTTTTTTTAAAAGGTATTTTATTTTTATTTTTTTTAATTTTTAATTTTATTTATTTATTATTATTATTATATATATATATATATATATATATATATATATATATTGTGAGACTTTTGACGAGGGTTTCTTCGATTCGGCCCTGGTTGCTGTTAGAGCTTGCGGCGGCAGGGCGACCTCGAATCTGTGCCGGCCCCCACCGACTTCGTTCGCTTGGTGCTCCAACGGGACAGCAGCATCTGGTGGTTGTTTTCGACGGCTCCGGACGAGGTTTCATTTTCGGCCTCCACTTCCCTCTTCCTGCGATTTTTTTCTCTGCGCGTCTCTGAACTACTTCGGCACCAGATACCCTCTTACCTGATCCTCAGCGCGTATCTGAACGGCTTTGCCTTGAGTTCAGCGTGCGTATCTGAACGGCTTTGCCTTGTGCACAGCGTTTGGGCGGCGGCGGAGGGTGACCTCTCTCGGCGGACCTCGGCTCGGTTTATAAAGCAGAGATCCGGTATTAAGTGCTCTGTTTTAGGGCGTCGGTGAAGTTTCTCTGACTCTCCTCGGATCTTTTATTTTGAGTTTACTTCCTAGCCTGTGCTGAACCTTGGAGCGGGAGCGGGGGCTTATTTGGCCCTATGGGGGCGAGGTGGCTGCCCTAGCCGCCTCTGCCCCCGGACTCAAATCACCATAGCTCCTGATGGGCCCTGATGGGTTCACATGCTGAGCTGTGGTTTACTTATTTTGGTTTTTTCGCCGGCTCTCCTGGACAGTTATTAGAAGCGTTGAGGGATCTGTGATGTGGATCTGTCTCTGCATCGATTCGTGCCGTCTCTACAATGGCTGGTTCTGGTTGGCTATGTCTTATGGCTTCTTTGGATATGGGCGGTATCTTCCTCTGGCTACCTCACAGCAGGAGAGTTGAGGGGATGGGGGGTGTGGCTTTCGTGGCTGCCCTTTTTCCATTTCGTGCCTCTCCTCTTTGTTCTGGCAGACATTTGGAATTTTCTGCTCTTTCTACAGGAGCTATTGATTATTTTACTGGTTTTTTTTAGATGAGATGGGTAGTGGTATCCACATGTTGGTTTACAGATCCATTCTACTTGCTGCCCTGTTTGAGGGTTTTTGAGATATCGTTTATTTACTGTTATTAGCTTGTTGGGTAGGAATACTGCTCCCTCCGTGGAGACAACCTGCTTTGTTTTTGTTTATACAGTACCACAGACTGATCTTGTTAGGCACTGATGCCTATATATGAATGCTTCGGCATCTGCAAAATGTAATTTCTTAACTTTAATAGAAATTACGACTTTTTCCCAGGGGAATATATATATATATATATATATATATATATATATATATATATATATATATATATATATATATATATATATATATATATATATATATATATATTTATTTATTAGTTATTTTTATTTTTTATTTTATTTTATTTTATTTTTTATTTTATGTTTTTTTTTTTTTTTCTCGGTAAATCTATTCTATTCTATTATATACAGAAAAACATTACAAACATAGAGTCAGATTGCCCAAGGCCGACTGTGGCTCTTTGGACCAGGATTTCTCAGCACAAGACTAGCCCTCGCAGGGGCAGCACGACCAGACAAAACTACCTTCACAGTACATCGTAACACGACAGTGTATCCAGACCATACAAAATCATCCCGCGCAGGGGCACCGTAGCAAAAAAATGCATCCCTCGCAGGGGCCTCAAAAGACTTATCGCCACATCCCTTACGGTCCATACAAACATAGCCAGAGCAGACATAGACATAAACATAAACCAGAGAGACATAAACATAGACATAAAATCGAAACAGGACCTGAACAATTATGGAGGACGATAGATTGAACCAGTGGAGGTTATTCCTCCGGCTTCTCCTCGAAAATTCTGCACCATCCATAATTCTCTCGTTCTTCTGCAGTGGGGAAGGAGGTCTAGTCTTCAACATTATTCTCCTTGGAAGTCGACCCCTCCTGAGCCTAAGGGCGATTAGGAGTTTGCTCGGGCGCCCCCGCTGGTCTCTCCTCGTCGTCTTCCAAGCTTTCACCAGGGAGTTTCTCCTTACTGCGCGAACCACCTTCACCATCCCGAGTTTCCTCACTGAATAAAACCGAAATGTGTGCATTAATGCGGGGTTTGTCCATCGAGCTGTCGAAAGTGAAGATGGCGGAGCCGAACGCAGGAAGAGGGTCCGGTTCAGAGCTTGGACTGCTAGCGTCCATGAATTGGCTCGCCTGGAGGGGATTGGCCTCTGCCCTTATGTGGTAGTGACAACGACAACATTGGAGATGGGGCTCTGTGACTGGAGGACGAGAAGACCCTCCCCGAGCAGAACCTCGTTGACTGAGCAATCTTTGCCGGGGTCTAACCATCTTTGCAGGAGTACCTATGGCTTGAAGCAGTGTAGCAATAGAAGACCTTCCCAGCTTGAGACGACCCCCAACAGAATTGAAGCTGCTCCCAGCAGACTTGGGACAACACTCAATAGAATTGAGACAGCAACCAACAGATTTTCCGGGCTTGAGACAGCCCTCAACGCCTTGGAGGCAGACCTTAACAGCAAGAGTTGTAGCCTGGATAACAAGACTGCAAGCAAGAGCCTGAACTTCGTGATCCCAACGCGGAGTATGAACCTGCTCCATTCCATCACCCTTCTTAATATCCTCAACATTCCCTCGAGACTTGTTCTCCATAACTGCAATTTGCAGTCGCACCAATTAACCGGACGCTGCATTGAATGACCTTCGCTCTCACCTGAGCTCTTATTCCTCGGCGGCGAGAGACGCATTGAATTCTAAGTTTATGCTCGAGGCAGCACATGGCTGGCATGTGGCTCCTCACTGCCACCCATCCTGTCACCCACATCCGGGTCAGCAGCATCACATTGGACCAGGCTATCGCATTCCTGAGCCTGGACAATATTTGGAATTATGATGGTATTTCCAGTGAGAAGGGTGTTCTCGCTTTCCACTCCTATATTGGCGAGAAGGTCAGCAACCTTGTTGCCTTCCCTTTTTATATGATTAAAAGAGATGGCTCTGTTGCTGCGAAGCAATTGTTCAATAGCCTCCAGCCTTGCTTCGAGCCTCCAGCTAGTGGCGATTTTCCTTGCTTGGGATCTATTCTGGATGCGCTTGGCCATGTTTATGAGAATCTGGGAGTCTCCTTCCACGACCAGGGGTTGGAGGTTGAGATTCCAAGCGAGAGTGAGCCCTTGCCAGAGTCCCTCTAGCTCAACTGAGTTATTAGTATCCCATCCTATGTTTCCAAAGTATATCTGCATGGGAGTGCCTTCATGATTTCTTAAAATTCATCCAAAACCAGCCATTCCAGGGTTGCCTTTGGAGGCGCCATCGAAGTTGAGCTTATAGGAATGCTTTGGGGGGGGGTCCATTTGCCTTTGTTGCTGTTGCTGCTTTTGGCAGGGCCATTCTTATGAAGTTCCTGAGGAATATGCAGTTGCCAATTGTCTAGGATACTTTTCTCATTGTTTTGAGAGGGAAGATCTTCCTGTGTCCAGGATCGGAGCAGTAGCGTTTCTTTGATATTCCCACAAAACCTCTTCCATATGTCCTCGATCGGAGAATATTGGTTTTTGAATATTCGTTTTTTTCTTTCCTTCCATATGCTCCAGAGGATTAGACCTGGGATTATGTTCCATAAACAATTGAGGAGCTCACTTTTATAAGGTTTCTGAGGCCATTGTCTTAAAGAGTTGCTAATGTCGTTCTCCATTCTGCATCTTCTTTGACTTTTGAAGCTTGCCTTTTCCCATAGCTGATTGGCTAAGGGGCAGGAGTCCAGGAGGTGTTGGAGAGTTTCCTCATTATGCTTGCGATTATAACAAATGGATGGACCATGAAAGTTTCTTTTTCTTAATTTATCCCAAGTGAGGATCCTTTTATGTCCTACCAACCATAGAAAGTAAGAGACTTTAGGCCAGGAGTTGAGCTCCCAGATTTTGCGCTAGATTGGGTCAGAGGGAGTGGTTATTTTATTTTATGTTATATATATATATATATATATATCTTATTTATTTATTTATTTTTCCTCTTCTTTTTTTTTTAACTTAACCTCCTATTTAATTAAAATATAAATTTTATAAATTTATTAGTTATATACTGACAGTTATAATTTCTATTTATCTATTAAATAGTTAATACTTGTAACTATTTATTAAGCTACCAATTTAATTAAATTTACTTTATGCATAGGTAAGGTCCCTTATTTACATTTGATTTATTACTGGTTTGTTTGACCCTGGTCCCTAATCAAATTTAGACATTATCCTAGTTAGCCGTTGGAGGCTCTGCTCAAAGTATTTAACTGGCAAAGATAGATTTGATTTTTCAACTTGTCCTGACGATGAACCACACTGGTTGGTTCAAAACGTGTCGACAATGATTTCCTGAATGTGATTTACGACGAAATTTCTTCTTGTAAATGATAAATATTGTTAATAACTTTAATGATGAAAAATGATGAAATAAAAATTTTGAATGTAAAGTGACAATGTAGTAGTGTTGAATGATAGAAAATGTGAATAATAAGAATGTATTCAATTACAAATAGTCTTCATTGTGATTAATCTCAAACTATTTTCATCTTCGACGAAGGCACAGTTGAAACGAAGTAAAATGGGTAGGTCGCATTGCACATTAGGTCGCAAATGAGTCGCTACACTATATGACAAACGGGTTTGCATGCAAGTCGCAACACAAGTGTGATGAGTAGACTACATAGGTCGCTGCAGTGTGTTATTGTGTGGGTGTGGTGGTGAGCTGAGTAGCTAGGTCGCTACTGCAGGCTGACGACAGACACACTGCGATATAGAAGTCTGGGTGAAGAGCGCAAGGCGCCGAGTTGTATTACACCATGCAACACTGCACGAAAGACACATGGGTGTGCCAAGGGGTTAAGAAGTGTAGGTAAGCTGCCGGAGGAAGGACAAGAGTGCGAGTGGGCCGAGGAAGAAGTGCATGGGCATGGTTGTGTTGAGAGGCAGTCCAATACTTAGTTGGGCATGCACGAGGCACGAGCTTGGCAGGTTTTATAGGCATGACTTGTAAAGTAAAGGTGTGCAGGACAAGGCTTGTTGGCAACACCGAATTGTATGATTTTATGTACAATATATATATATATACCAAACACTTAATCAATTATTTACTTCAAGTGTTCTTATCGCAATAGAATAAACTCTTCAATTAATAATTAGTTTCCCCTCCCACTTATGATGATGTGTTGAATGATTTTCCACTATGCATTTATATTGATGAATGATTAATTGAAGAGTTTATTCCGTTGCGATAAGAACACTTGAAGTAAATAATTGATTGAGTGTTTGGTTAGGCGTAACTCATACATTTGAGTATTGGTGAAGAGAAAAAGTGTAGCAGTGCCGCACCCACCTATGCGTCGTTGAAAGACTACCTCGACATAGGGGCGTGACACTCCCCCTATCTCTCCACCTCTATCACTTTATGTCTTTGTTCTTCCCTCCCATATATATCTAGAGTTAGTATATATCATGATATATTAATATATATTATAATATAGAAAAATTAATATTGTATTAATCCAAGTTATTAAATTTAATAGTATTAATATTATAATATATTGATATGAATATTAGATTTAATAATAATAATACTAATATTTTTTTGCATGGTGTTAATAATAATTTGACCCACCTAAATAAAATTTCCTTTTTGAGTGCTAGTAAGTATAAAGAGGTTTTATTTATTTAACATACCTCTGGTTTATTTGTATTTTTATTTATTTATCGTATCTCTTTTATTTACCATGGCATTTGGGCCAAAGACTTGATATATAATTTGATGTTGATTTATAATAATATTTAATATATTTTTATTTATTTATGATACCTCTTTAATATTTATTTATTTACCATACTTCTTTTATAAATATGGTATTTTGCCCATGCTCTTAATAAGTATTTGTCTCATGGTATTTGACCCATAGGCTTCACCCAAAAACCTCTTTTTTGCATGTTAGTAAATATAAAGAGGTTTATGGAGTAAATATAAAGAGAGGTTTTATTTATTTACCATACTTCTAGTTTATTTATATTTTTAGTTATTTACCATAGGTCTAGATTAAATATAAAAAGAGCTTTTATTTATTTACCATACCTCTAGTTTATCTGTATTTTTATTTATCTACCATAGTTTTTTCGCTATTGGTAAACCTCTTTATATTTTAAATTTATATTGTATTTATATACTAATAATTCTAGATTGATTTTTAAATAGGGTCAATATAGATTAAAAATGTTAAATGTTAAACATTACATTTACACATTTACGTTTACATGTTTAAATTTTTAGGTGAGATCTATCCCCATACTGGTAAGAGGGTTTGATGTAATGATGATGATAGTCATGATTATTTTAGAATAAGACTTAAATATTTTAATTTAATTATCTATAATTATGAAGTGACTGATATATTTTAATTTCCACGAATATTGTAACATAGTTATAAAATAAAAATTGAACTTTATATCAAAAGGAATTGTGCTCTTTCTACTCTTTTAATTAAAATGATTAATAAAAAAAAATCATATCGATAAAAACGCGGAAACTGCATAAAAGGTAGAAAGATAAGGTAACTCACCAATTGATTCCTAGGCGGCTTGGGTCAGTGGTGAGTGACAAGTCCAGACTACCATGACACATCGTGTCACGATCTCATCCTAACTACGTTTACAACAGTAAAAAATAAATAAATTATTATGATACTCAATCCTTAAAAGTCACCTCGTGACTACTATGGAATCTGTACCTTGATATATCAAACAACTTATGCACATGTCTTCACATTATCTTATGTTAACGGTTTATATCTCCACCGAGAGGGTGATGTTCCCTACGTGTTCACATACGATATAACAAGGGTGCTTTGGCGTTATACGCAACCTTAACCATGTATTCAACACTCATTTAATAAGCCGCCAGTTGGAGAACGGAAGTTAAACCAACTCATCCGTCCATGGCCAGGTGGCGTAGGCCCATGTGAATTCCATGTGACTCACGGAAGGTTGTCCTCGGTGGGTTTCGCGCCAGGGTTTCCCGCTTAAGTGAAAGATGGTGATTACTCTGCCTCATCGGACGGCTCATAAGTGTTTTAGGGTTTGGCAATTGTTACATAAGGCTCCGGGTTCCTTGGTTCAGTCCATTTGCTCACTGGGCGTTTTCACAGCTCGACAGCTCTCTCACAAACCCCACCAGCTCTTGCCTTACTACTCAGGTATAGTTCTTCCGCCTTGATTGAACTGGTACTCTGTTACAGTTCTGTTCATATGATAACCGATGTTTATTACCTTCAAACCCTCGGTTACTTCGTCCGCTACAGTTTTTACATTGAATGTTTTTGTGTGCAGGAGGGTTTATCTCCACAGATTTCCACCGCTTGCAGGAAGGGTTCGCTGGCTACGGTGTTCCAGGTATGTGTATATTTATCGTTTAAATGTATTCCTGTGAGAGAAAGCCAGCTTATGAAGCTGGATTGCCTTCATTTCCTGGTCCGAGCCATGGCTCATGACATTCCCTTTATATGTCACAGGTCTGGTTTTCTATTTGTTCACACCCGGTTGCGTTATGCAGGCGGCCTCCTCATGCTGGACCTGTATTGTGTGAACCTTAGGGTTGCTAGGGTATGATTTTGGCTACATGCCGGTTGTATAATTGTACATTTGGAATTTGAACTGGGTTTTCTAGAACCGATTGTTTAAGTCAGATCTGTGTAAATGACAAGCGTTTCTGTACAGTTTTAATAGAACTTTTATGTTTCAGTTCTACTATGTTCTTCTTTGGGCTATAGTCCTTCGTCAGGTGCCTTATGCAAATCTGTTATCAATTTGCTATTGTTGATAGAGTATCTCACACTCGGCTACAGGCTCTAACGATGTATTGATGGCCGACTCTGGCTCTTATGCTACTAGTACGAATGAAATGCTAATGGTTAACTGTTAATACTGCTTTTGTATTCGTTTGTATGTGAATAATACCCTACAGGGTTCACCTGATGGTAATGAGTTTAGTCCTGTTACAGACTTAGTATAGTTTTGATTCCTTAAAGACTACTTATATTCCGCATGGCATAACTGTAGAGTTTCTATAAACTGAGTATATTCCGCATGCATCTGTCTTCAAGGTTCTTTAAGTGTTTTATGTTTCTTCTGTTGCGACACGAAGGGTTCCGAATTGCATTCGATATAATGAATGCAGAGTCCTCCTTTCTGCATAAACGGTAATAGTTATCCGTGGCTGGTATTGCCTTAATATAGTAATGCATAATCTTGGTTAAACAGAGTTATGTTCTTGTATCAGTATTATTCTATGAAAAGTCTTCTGGACATGTTTGTAACACGATCATTTCTTATGAAGAGTCTTCTTGTTTACACAACGTGATTTTTATATGAGCACTAGTTCCAGCGCGAGTACTACGCGTGTGTTTATTTAAGTTCTGTAGCTCTTTATGGCTGTAAATTTGTCTTCTTTTCAGAACCGAAAGACTCTGTTACTCATTTACTTCTCTCTGTCTATTGGTATATTGCTATGGTCTCTCTAACCCTTTTTCATTCTGTTCTGTTTTGAGTATTTGTAATGTAAACACCCAACTCATTACCATAGGCGAATATGTGACTTAATCTCAGTAGACTAAGTTGCAGGTAGGTTTTTACATGCATGAATCTTTACAATAACTACAGTTATCTCATATTTATTGCTTAACAGTAAGAAAGCACAGATAGCTGTATTTTTATCTAATAAAAGAAAGCACAGACACTGTACTCTGTCCATATGCTACCATTACCTTTTCTTAGACTAGAACTCTGTAAGAAACGCATACCTAGTTAACCTGCTACCGGCGATTCTACTCCAAGAGTTCACCTGCAATCGTTTTTTCTCTTATCCTCCCAACCTTGAGATCCACTTGCCTTGGATTCTCCCCCCGAGCCGTCTTGCAGGCCTGCAGCCCTCAACAAGACTCATGCACTACCATGCTAGGTTATCTGGTCTCTACCAGACTTAACCTCTTTTCTCACTCTGCTCCCCCTCTGGAAATCTCCTCTCTGTCTGTTCATCCACAGCCCAGAGGTTTTCCTCCCAGGACCTTTCCTGGGGTGAGAAGCAGTTGCTTTATTAGTTTCATAACTGATTTTTATTTTCTTTTAATAGAAAATCCTCCTTCAGAAGGCTGCCAGCATTTCATAAATATACACATGCAAAATAATCTCATATATCCACTTTCATAATTAACAATGTCATTTAGTAATGACAAGTCACCACACATACAGTTTTTACCACAGTAATTATTCCAGAATTACAAGTTACCAGGGTCATTACATCTTCCCCCCCTGGGATTGGACATCGTCCCGATGTCTATTCCCATTAAATAAATTTGGGTAAGCCTTTCTAAAGAGTTCCTCATCTTCCCATGTAGCCTCCTCAGGCCCATAGTGCTGCCACAGCACTTTAACTTGCGTAATAACCCGTTTCCGCAGCCGCACTTCTCTCCGGTCGAGAATGCTCTGTGGTGCGACCAGGACCTCGCCTTCCGGTTCGACCTGCAGACAATCAATACCTTTAATCAGTTTCCTATTAAGTATAGATGCATAATCAAAACAACCGGATTAATTCTTACCTGCACATCTTGCCATTGGATAACATGTTTAGGGTCATATACATATTTCTTTAGGACAGAAACATGAAACACATTGTGAATCCTAATATGAATTGGCAGGGCAAGTTGGTAGGCCACTGGCCCTACTCTAGCCAAGATTTGAAAAGGTCCAAAGTATCGAGGAGCCAGCTTGGCGCACCCACTCCACTGCAGTGTGCTCCTTCTGGTTTGAATCCTCACAAACACATGGTCACCAACCTTATACTCTGTGAATCTTCTTTTCCTGTCCGCAAAGCTTTTCTGTCTGTCTTGTGCAGCCTTTAAGTTTGCACGCACTCTTTTCACCATATCTTCCATATCCTTAAGCATTTCTGGACCCAAACTCAGCTTGTCCTCAGGTCCACCCCAACTTGAGGGTGTGCGGCACTTTCATCCATACAGGACCTCAAAGGGACTTAGCTGGGTTGAGGTGTGATACCCATTGTTATATGCAAATTCGACCAGATGCAAATACTCTTCCCATTGACTTGGTTTCATCATCACATACGCCCTCAACATGTCTTCCAACACCTGATTAACTTGCTCAGTTTGACCATCGGTCTGTGGGTGATAGGCCGTGCTAAAGTTCAACTGAGTACCCAACTCAGCAAATAATGTTCTCCAGAAAGTGGAAGTGAATTTCACATCACGGTCTGATATAATTACCTTTGGTAACCCATGCAATCGGAACACATTTTGCATAAAAAGGTGAGCAATTTGCACCGCCTTGTAAGTGGACTGCACAGGTATAAAGTGCGCTGCTTTACTCAGCTTATCCACCACTACCATGATAGAGTCATTGCCTTTCTTTGTTCGTGGCAACCCAGTTATGAAATCCATGGAAATGGTTTCCCATTTCCATTCCGGAATAGGCAAAGGCTGTAACAGTCCTGCTGGATGCTGATGTTCCGCCTTAATTTGCTGGCATTCCAAACACCGCGCCAAGTACTCCACTACCTGTTTCTTCATTCCTGGCCAATAATACTCCTTCTTGAGCGCCGTGACCATCTTTTGGTACCCTGGGTGGCCCGTGTAGTGGCTGATATGGAACTCATCTAAAATCAGCCTCTTAAGGTCATTTGAATCAGGTACATACAATTTCTTATTAAAAGACAACATTCCAGCACTATCTAGTGTGTATCCTTGCTGTAATTTTTCATTAACAGATTGTTGTACCTGCTGTTTTAAGTGCTGGTAATCAGAATCGCGACTTGCTGCTGCTTTTATTTGTTCAACCAGCAAATTCCGCCACTTGCTGACTGAAAGTTCACATAAACAATGAACCTTTCGACTTAATGCATTTGCCACTCGGTTTTCTTTGCCCTTTAAATGCTTTATCTCGAAATCAAACCCACTTAGGAAATCTGCCCAACGGCCTTGTCTCGCATTCAGGGTAGGTTGGCTGAAATAATGCGTCAAACTGTGGTGATCTGTTAACAACAGAAATTTCCTCCCTAGGAGGTAATGTCGCCACATTTTCAGCGCATGAATGACAGCAGTTAACTCTAAATCGTAAGCAGAGTATCGCTGCTCATGCTCTTTTAGTTTCCTTGATTCATACGCTATTACTTTTCCTTCCTGCATTAATACTCCTCCCACACCCTCCTTGCTTGCATCGGTGCACACTACGTAATCCTTATTAGGATCAGCTATACTCAGGATGGGTGCAGTGGTGAGTAAGTGCTTCAAGCGGTCAAAGCTCTGCTGACATTCTGGTGTCCATCTAAATACCTTACCCTTTTTCTGCAATGAGGTGATAGGGTAGGCTATCCTAGAAAAACCTTCCACAAACCTCCGGTAATAACCAGCTAATCCCATAAAGGATTTGATATCAGCAACATCTTTGGGTATGGGCCACTCCATAATAGTTTTTATCTTCTCAGGGTCTACTGCAATTCCTTCTTTAGTAATCACGTGGCCCAAATACTGAATTTCCTCCTTGAAGAAATCGCATTTGCTGAACTTAGCGTATAGCTGATGTTCTCGAAGAGTTTGTAACACCAACCTAAGGTGCTCTTCATGCTCCTGCTGGGAACGAGAATATATCAGAATATCGTCGATAAATATCAGCACGAATTTGTCCAAAAACTGATGAAACACGCTGTTCATCATACACATAAAGGTGGCAGGTGCATTGGTCAAACCAAAAGGTAGCACTACAAATTCGTAGTGTCCATAGCGTGTCCTGAAGGCGGTTTTGGGAATGTCCTCATCTTTAATCCTGATCTGATGATAACCAGATCGCAAATCGATCTTGGAAAATACTTTTGCCCCTTTCACTTGATCAAAAAGTTCATCTATCCTGGGTAAGGGATACTTGTTTTTGACCGTGAGCTTCTTCAGCTGTCGGTAGTCTATACACATACGTAAGGTCCCATCTTTCTTTTTCACAAATAATACTGGAGCTCCCCATGGTGATACACTGGGACGTATGTACTGTTTATCCAACAGCTCTTGTAGTTGCATTTTCAACTCTGTTAACTCTGGTATGCTCATTCGGTATGGTGCCCGTGATACTGGTGCTGCTCCCGGTATTAATTCTATAGTAAAGTCTATGTCCCTCTTTGGGGGTAGCCCTGGTACCTCTTCAGGAAAAACATCTGCAAATTCCTGTACCACCGGGATATTGCCTAGTGCAGACATCTTATCTTTCTGGTTTGCATAACCAACTTGAATGGCGTAGATCTGACATTTCTTTCTAAGGCACTTAGCTAACTGAGAAGCAGTGATAGGTCGAATCTGGACAGGGTGTTTAATCCCCTGCAATTCTTGTTGCTGGCCCAAATCATCCTTGTAATAAATGGTTTTGGTTTTGCAGTTTACTAAGGACCAATGCTTTTCCAGCCAATCCATACCAATCAGGATGTCATAAGATCCTAATGGGAGTATATTCAGGTCTGCTGTTATTGGCTGTCCAGCTATGCTTAAGGAATAGTTATTAATTTTAGCTAGAACCCGTCTCTTGGCTCCCGTAGCCAACGGTACCAACCATGGATTTTTGAACCTTTCCGATGATAGCTTACAATGTTCCACTACTTTTGGGCTAACATAGCTTAAAGTAGCTCCTGGATCAATAAGAACAGCTATAGAGAGGTTTGAAATCTTACCTTCAAATTCCACCATGGTCGATTGATATTCCGCTTACCGGTCCTCCAAGGCTGCGTTAATTCTTGGTACGCTGCGTGCCACATCCCCAACGGTTGAGGCTTCGTGGATCTGAGATATTTGGTCGACTCCTTTACGCTGCGGGCAGTTTTTAACATAATGCGGTCCTCCACATCCCCAACACTGGACTGGAGGTCTGGTTCCTTCAATTTCTGATCTGGCAGGCGGTTCACTAACCCTGCTTTCACTTGGCTTGGCCCGGAAGGTACCTTTAGTTGTATTTCTGTTAACTTCCCCTTCCCAGCACCCTTACCACCATTTCCACGACTTCCCTTGTTATTACCAGCAACTCTGTTGCTTTTTCTGTCATTCCATCTTTTGCTTGAAATATCTCCTTTTTGTTTGTTCTGCTGGTAACAAATTCTTGCCTTACGAATTTCCTCGTCCATGGTTTGGGGATTGTCAAACTCTATTCGTTCCCTTATATAGGCTGGTAGGCTGCTCACAAATCTCTGCACTTTGGCCTTTTTCTTCTTTGATATATGGCACATAGCGAAGCAGGGAAGTGAAGCGGTTAATGAATTCATCCATGGACTGCTGTCCCAATTGTAAATCATGGAATTCCCGTGCCTTCTCATCATAAAATCGCTCGGTTAGATATCTCTCCTTAAGTATTTCTGGAACTTTTCCCAAGTGATGTTCTGTTCACTCAATCCTTTTACAATTTTAATTTCTTCCCACCACAAGGTTGCTTTACCCTGTAGCTGGAAGATGGCCAGCCGCGCCTTCAGATTTTGGTCATATTCATACAGTTGGAAATACTTGTTAATGTTAATTAACCAAGCCTCTGCCGCTTCTTCCTGCTCTCCATCGAAAAGTGGAGGTTTGATTTTCCGGAATTCTCCCTGTAATTCCATTTTCTGTCTCTTTGAGGTTTGCTGCTCCAGAACATTGTCGGAATGGTCCTCCTTCTCCTCTGAAATCTCAGGTGCGTAATCCCGTTCTTCAGTTCCCCTTTGCTGTTCCGCACTGGGATTCGCTAATGGTGGATTTTGTTTGTCTGACAGACTCTTTAAGATTCTTTCCTGTTCCACTGTTAATCGCGCGTTGTCTTCTCGCAGACGCGCCATCTCACTTTTCAGCTCTTGAACAGTCTGCAATATTGCCAGATTGGTACTGCGTGTCTCAGCACCAAGCTGTATCCACAACTCTGGATTTTCCTGACGGACGCTGCCTGCTCCCTGCATTTCCTCCATCTTGCTTGTTGACTGCTAGTAGATTGTTGTATCTGTATCAATTTCCTAATTGATAACAAGGAAATCAATTTAGTTGAATCTATTATTTCCTCAAGTATGCACTGTGTAATAAAAATATTTTTTTTTTTTTACAGCTGGGCTTTGCTGCTCCAGAGGTCACAGTTTTGGAACCTCTGCTCTGATACCACATTGTCACGATCTCATCCTAACTACGTTTACAACAGTAAAAAATAAATAAATTATTATGATACTCAATCCTTAAAAGTCACCTCGCGGCTACTATGGAATCTGTACCTTGATATATCAAACAACTTATGCACATGTCTTCACATTATCTTATGTTAACGGTTTATATCTCCACCGAGAGGGTGATGTTCCCTACGTGTTCACATACGATATAACAAGGGTGCTTTGGCGTTATACGCAACCTTAACCATGTATTCAACACTCATTTAATAGGCCGCCAGTTGGAGAACGGAAGTTAAACCAACTCATCCGTCCATGGCCAGGTGGCGTAGGCCCATGTGAATTCCATGTGACTCACGGAAGGTTGACCTCGGTGGGTTTCGCGCCAGGGTTTCCCGCTTAAGTGAACGATGGTGATTACTCTGCCTCATCGGACGGCTCAGAAGTGTTTTAGGGTTTGGAAATTGTTACATAAGGCTCCGGGTTCCTCGGTTCAGTCCATTTGCTCACTGGGCATTTTCACAGCTCGACAGCTCTCTCACAAACCCCACCAGCTCTTGCCTTACTACTCAGGTATATTTCTTCTGCCTTGATTGAACTGGTACTCTGTTACAGTTCTGTTCATATGATAACCGATGTTTATTACCTTGAAACCCTCGGTTACTTCGTCCGCTACAGTTTTTACATTGAATGTTTTTGTGTGCAGGAGGGTTTATCTCCACAGATTTCCACCGCCTGCAGGAAGGGTTCGCTGGCTACGGCGTTCCAGGTATGTGTATATTTATCGTTTAAATGTATTCCTGTGAGAGAAAGCTAGCTTATGAAGCTGGATTGCCTTCATTTCCTGGTCCGAGCCATGGCTCATGACATTCCCTTTATATGTCACAGGTCTGGTTTTCTATTTGTTCACACCCGGTTGCGTTATGCAGGCGGCCTCCTCATGCCGGACCTGTATTGTGTGAACCTTAGGGTTGCTAGGGTATGATTTTGGCTACATGTCGGTTGTATAATTGTACATTTGGAATTTGAACTGGGTTTTCCAGAACCGATTGTTTAAGTCAGATCTGTGTAAATGACAAGCGTTTCTGTACAGTTTTAATAGAAATTCTATGTTTTAGTTCTACTATGTTCTTCTTTGGGCTATAGTCCTTCGTCAGGTGCCTTATGCAAATCTGTTATCAATTTGCTATTGTTGATAGAGTATCTCACACTCGGCTACAGGCTCTAACGATGTATTGATGGCCGACTCTGGCTCTTATGCTACCAGTACGAATGAAATGCTAATGGTTAACTGTTAATACTGCTTTTGTATTCATTTGTATGTGAATAATACCCTACAGGGTTCACCTGATGGTAATGAGTTTAGTCCTGTTACAGACTTAGTATAGTTTTGATTCCTTAAAGACTACTTATATTCCGCATGGCATAACTGTAGAGTTTCTATAAACTGAGTATATTCCGCATGCATCTGTCTTCAAGGTTCTTTAAGTGTTTTATGTTTCTTCTGTTGCGGCACGAAGGGTTCTGACTTGCATTCGATATAATGAATGCAGAGTCCTCCTTTCCGCATAAACGGTAATAGTTATCCGTGGCTGGTATTGCCTTAATATAGTAATGCATAATCTTGGTTAAACAGAGTTATGTTCTTGTATCAGTATTATTCTATGAAAAGTCTTCTGGACATGTTTGTAACACGATCATTTCTTATGAAGAGTCTTCTTGTTTACACAGCGTGATTTTTATATGAGCACTAGTTCCAGCGCGAGTACTATGCCTGTGTTTATTTAAGTTCTGTAGCTCTTTATGGTTGTAAATTTGTCTTCTTTTCAGAACCGAAAGACTCTGTTACTCATTTCCTTCTCTCTGTCTATTGGTATATTGCTATGGTCTCTCTAACCCTTTTTCATTCTGTTCTGTTTTGAGTATTTGTAATGTAAACACCCAACTCATTACCATAGGCGAATATGTGACTTAATCTCAGTAGACTAAGTTGCAGGTAGGTTTTTACATGCATGAATCTTTACAATAACTACAATTATCTCAGATTTATTTCTTAATAGTAAGAAAGCACAGATAGCTGTTTTTTTATCTAATAAAAGAAAGCACAGACACTGTACTCTGTCCATATGCTACCATTACCTTTTCTTAGACTAGAACTCTGTAAGAAACGCATACCTGGTTAACCTGCTACCGGCGATTCTACTCCAAGAGTTCACCTGCAATCGTTTTTGCTCTTATCCTCCCAACCTTGAGATCCACTTGCGTTGGATTCTCCCCCCGAGCCGTCTTGTAGGCCTGCAGCCCTCAACAAGACTCATGCACTACCGTGCTAGGTTATCTGGTCTCTACAAGACTTAACCTCTTTTCTCACTCTGCTCCTCCTCTGGAACTCTCCTCTCTGTCTGTTCATCCACAGCCCAGAGGTTTTCCTCCCAGGACCTTTCCTTGGGTGAGAAGCAGTTGCTTTTTCAGTTTCATAACTGATTTTTATTTTCTTTTAATAGAAAATCCTCCTTCAGGAGGCTGCCAGCATTTCATAAATATACACATGCAAAATAATCTCATATATCCACTTTCATAATTAACAATGTCATTTAGTAATGACAAGTCACCACACATACAGTTTTTACCACAGTAATTATTCTAGAATTACAAGTTACCGGGGTCATTACACATCGTTTACATTCTCATGCTTAGGTTATAAATAATGTCATAGTTTAAATGTTCTTATCAATTTTAAATTTATTGGTATTTGATTATTTTTTATATAATTATGGCACATTGTTTACATTCTCATGCTTAAGTTATGAATAATGTCATAGTTTAAATGTTTTTATCAATTTTAAATTTATTATTGGTATTTGATTATTTTTTTAATGTAATTATGGTGATAACATTCAGAATAAGACTTTAAAATTTTCATTTAATTATCAATAATTATTAAGTGAGTGATATAGTTTTAACTTCCACAAATATTTTGAAATAGCCATAAAACAAAGACTGAGATTTATCTCAAAAGTAGTTATATTCTATTTACTCTTTTAATTAAAATGATTAATAAAAAAAAGGCATATTAACATGTTTCATATCAATCTCAGCTATGGCTTTTTGGGCAATGTGGTATTAGTGAGCCATGGTATTGGCCCATGGTATTGTAACAAACTCAATTTACATGTTAAGAATCTCCATGGTAAAGTGGGGGACAATATCCATAGTTAAGGATTTTGTTACCTATTTTTTAAATGTATATTTGTTTAATTCATATATCAATCATTTTTATAATTAATGGTAATAATTTTAAATAAAGTTATAATTTAGTTATTTTTTATGAATTTTTCTAACTTTGGAAATTTGAGATATCATGATGTAAATGTTTCGATGGCTACCAATGTGTACCAATTATTTTATATATATGGTCACGTTAACAGTAATGTTTTTTATGTCATCATAAATTTGAGTATAGATTTAGGTATAGATGTGAGAAAATTATAAAAAGCTAAAAAAATTATTATTATAATTTTTTTTTTGAAACGACTTGAAAAATTCAAAAGCAATAATAAATAAACGAAAATAATGTCATTAAATTAAGTACAAATGTGAGAAATTCAAGGAAAATCAACCATTACTTCAATAAAATTTATGAAATAACTTGAAAATTTGAAATGTAATTTTATATAAAAATTTTAAGGAAATTGTAGTACTAATTGTGTGTAGGTGTGAGAAAGTGATACAAGAGAAACCATTTTCTACAATGTCAATTTTTTATAATAAACCACTTCTACATAGTCTTCATGAATCCCATGATTATACAAAACCCCAACAACTTGTATGACCTATATCATTTAATGATGTTAATTAAGTATGCAGAACAAATTGTCTTCATGAATCCCATGATTATACAAAACCCCAACAACGTGTATGACCTATATCATTTACTGATGTTAATTAAGTATGAACAACAAATTGATAGACCATTTGTTGCAATAAATGATGATATCATCATATAAACATCATAGATTATACAAAACCCCAACAACATGTATGACTTATATCATTTAATGATGTTAATTAAGTATGCACAACAAAAATTAATAGATCATTGGTTGTAATAAATACTGACATCATCTTATAAATATGATAAATTAAATGTGGAGACTCAAAGGAAAAAAAAAACACTAACAATGTGCTTAGTCTATTTTCTTTATTTATTAATCCTTTTCTACATAAATATTACAAAACTAGCATTAATTCCCTCTTCCTCTAAATTTCAAAGATCATTGGGTTGTCAAACCAACAAGCATTTTAGCCTCAACCATTATTTAGTCTCTTCATTCTACAACCATTCATTTCTTCATGGGTTTCTCTTATTCCTACATCTTACAACTTCCATGTCAACACTTCATGAATGGTACTTTATTCCCCTTCTCTGAGTTTTGTTGGAAAAATACAAAGTGGCAGTCATTGATTCCAATTTTTCTTAACCTTAATGTTTTCTTGTGAATTTAGTTAGTATTATTGTGTTCTTCATTTAGATATTTTTATCAAAAAAATATCAAGAAAAAAATAGTAGCAACAGAGGACACATAAATTAGGCTCTCAATGAGGGAAGAAAAACCCCTCCAAGGGGAAAATCGGAAAAATCTTCTCTTCTTAAAGAATTTGCTTCAAAAGAGACAACGAAGAGCCAATCCCTAGACCAAATCCTCCTCCAAGTACCAAGTCAACCCTTCTAGTCAAGTCTTTCCTTGATCCAACCTCAACCAGCTTCACACTGAAACTTTGACTTTCCATCTTCAATACTACTACTTCAACCTACAACTTGAGCCCTGTAGATGTTGTAGAAAATCTAACTCAACCCTTCAAGAAGTCTTCCAAGGTCAACCAAGTTAAAACAAAATATCTTTCTCTCACAGCTACTTGATACTACAACTCAGACCTGCGATTTCAACCTTCTTGGAAGTTGCATAAACCCTAATCCTTCACATGTGTGTGAGAGAGTGAGCCCAAAAACAAGATTTCCTTCCTTCCTTTCTTCATTTAGACCTTTTCTATCTTTTTCTCCTGCTTCCTAGCTACAGGTCGAACTTCCTTCTTGAAATTGAACTTGTGAGTGAGTGAGACACAAATTAGGTCGAAGTGCTTGTATTTATAACTTTTCTAAAGGGTTGAAATGCCTCCTTTAGGCTGACCTAAAGTTGCTAGGTCTGAATTGTACTTTTGGAGTTTCCTGGATTTTCTAGGCTCAAAATAATTCTTTATCCAATTACATTTTTCCTGGAAAGGTCTTATAAACATGATGTTGACTTTCTTGACTCATGACAATAACTCATATGACCTAAAAAAACCATAGAAGAATAATGAACATGCTTTTACGTACAATACCATCAATAATGAGCATGAAACCCATGATTTAAAATAATAAATTTTTCTCTTCTTCTCTTATTTGTTACATAGAATACATGTTGAAATGAGTACAACAACGATTATGAAGACTGGAACTAGTTATATTTCCAACAAGTTTAGCAAAAGGTTGCCTTATGCAACACCATCTTATCCTCTACTAACATAATATTGTCTTCCTCATTTTTATTTTCTTCTTCCCATTTCATAGGCTCTTCTTACATTGATACCATTTTATGCAAGAATTAGCACCCTGCTACAATATCAAAGTCTCACAATGGACCATACCATCTATATAGTCATCATGAATCATATGATTACGTAAAAACCCAACATTTATGACCTATGTAATTTACTGACATTAAGCATCTATCCAACAATAATAAATAGGTCATTTATTATTTGTAGATGGGGTGAGTAAGGTGGAAAAATGGGGGTGGAGGTCCTCTTTCCATTGTGCCACCAACCCATGATTCAATTGGACATAGCAACACTGCACCCCCCCTAGAGAACATTCATGTAATGCATAACATGACAACCACTAGAAGGAAACCCATGCAAACAAACAATTTAAGAGATATTCCAAAGTATGTAATGGGTCACAATACTGCACCCATGTATCAAATGGCTCACTTCAATCCTATCAATCCATCCACATTCAATGACGAGCCATTAATTAATGCCTCATTGGGATTCTACATGCTACCTAATGCTTTTCTTAGCAAACATAGAGATGAAGACCATTATCTTGAGGTTGATTCCATAATTCCTTTAATGTATTAATGTCAATTATATAAAGAAATTATTTAAAAAACATGTGTTCTATCTTCAAATAATTATATATTATTAAAGTGAAATATTGGAACACTACCACCAAAATGTGTTAGTCTTGGAGCATCATGAATTGTTAATACAAGTATTCCATGGAATTGAAATTTCCTCTACCTTATTGGTTTACAGATGTCATACATAGTGATGTTGACCCATAACTTTAGTAACTCGTTGATAAGAGGCTTGATATATACATTCATATGTTTAACTTGGTAGTTACCTAATTGTTTGAAATTAGATATAATTACTACCATGATATGTATATATATATATATATATATAAGAAAATGAACAAATATGATACATTATGAAACACACAAGAGAAATGAAATGTTGCATTTGAAAAATTACTGTAAAGAAATACCTATAACAATCATTGTCAACATTATGTGCTCCCTCTTTATTGAAATCTAAGGAGGAAGGTTATTTTTTATAACAAAAATTGGCCACATTGAGTAAATGGACTTGAGATCTCCAAATGGATTAAAACCATCAACTGCCAATGAAATCCTAACATTATGAGCTTCATCTTTATAAAACGAGCATTTTCTCTCAATTTCCCTAAATCATAACCATCTGTAGGAATTTGAAGAACACCCTCTCCACTTCTCTTTCATGCATGGTAATCCATAAAATGTGCTATGTTTTTGTACATGAACAATCACTGGAAATGTGGAATTATTGGAAAAATGGAAAAGAACCTTTGGAGGCACTTTTTTTTTTATTTGATCAGGTTCGATATCAACTGCTCTAACATTATGGGAAACTTTTTTTGAAGAATGTTTTCCATAATATAAAATATGATCATTAGAGCATGCATCTATAGCTTGATACTTCGCTCCAATTTATTTCATAATGGCATATAAATCTCAGTAAGGTAAAATATTTGGTGATGGTAACATAATTTCACCTAGTAATCTATAACATAAAAAATCACTAGTTAGTGTAAGTAATATTAACCATAAATATTTGATTCTTATTTTACAGATTAATTAACACAAAGAAAGGGAAAAAATAAACCTTTATGTATAATATGTGATAAAACATATTACATACCTTAGGATATGTGTTATACAAGTGTTTGAGAAACTATCATCATAATTATGACAATGTGGAGATATCTCATTGCAATATCGAAAAACATGGCCCTAGTTTAAAATTAATTAAATAAATGAATTAATTCTTATAATTTTCGATTCTACAACCAATTTAGTCAAACTTTCATTCTATTTTACCAAAATTTATTTTTATATGCAGTAGTGGGTTGATCTAGACATTGTTTCCCATTACTAAGATTGGTACAATAAACCATGTATCCTCTTGCGAACCTAGCTACCTATTCTTGCATCTTGGACCAATACATATACCTATGCAAATTGGCCATTGTTTTCCCTACACAAAAGTTCCCTATTATGACAAGCCTCCTGAAAAGTTCATGTAATAAAATTTAATAAAGGAAAAATAAGACCACGGTTAAGGGATGCTTATTCCAAGTTGAATGTTGGGCAAATATATCCTAGTGGGCATAAATGGATGTGTGTTTTTGGCTAAGGAAATTGGAAAGGGCTAAGGCAAAGGAATTAAAAGGAAAAAAAAACTTTTTTAGCACATTTATTTATGAAAATAAAGGAAATTATGAGAAAAGTAAGGTGAAAGTTCATAGGTTACATGTGAGGAGGAAATTGAAGGAAAATAATGGAAAATGAAGAAATTAGAGGCCTCACTCATAAATGGGCTTATGAGGATCAGTGGGAAATATATTTTCAAACCTTTTGTCAGTTCAAGTTTGGAGCTCTCTCAGTATTCTCTCTCTCACTCTTGGTCACTTAGAGTTTTCTTGGAGCCCTTTAGCTTTGGAGCAAGGAAGGAAAAGCAAGCAAAGGGAAAGAAAGAAAATAAAAGATCAAGGAAGGAAAAGTAGGATCAAATAGCTAATGAACCTCAGTATTACAACAAGAATGTTGCAACTCCCAAGGCGACGAACTTTAATTATCAACCTGTTGAGGGCCCCGAAATCGGGTCAACAACAAGGGGGATACCCACCCGGTCGGGAACCTGGTTGGCGGCTCCGTGCCCGTTTGGTGTAGCGGGTCCGACTGGGGGTAATGGGACCAGTTTCCCAATGTGAGGGGTGTGTGTGTGTGTAGAGTTTGATGGTATTGATCTAGGGGTATTTTAAGCTAATTTAATTCTAACTTCTAAACTAACTCTATGCTATTGTAATCTAATGAAAAACAATACATCTAATCTACGCTAACCCGGGGTATTTTTCTTCTATTATGCAATCTAAAAAGATTTCGAACAATAGCTGGTAATAAAGATCATTCAGCTATCATAAGAATAGAAATCCATTAAGATAAACCATTCTGCATAAAAAGTTAGGCAAAATAGTTGTGAACAGCATATCGCATAATTAGTTATTCATATGTCAAGCACAAATAAATGACTCCACCGTACAGAAGTGCCAAATGGTAATACACACATTCATACATTAACATATAAAGAACTCAGTTGCATATCACTTTAGGAATATAAGCAGAAATTAGTCAAGAGATAAAAGTACCATTTATGACTGATTTCACTAATAAACTTCAAGCAATAACGATTTATTTCTACTTGTTCTAATATCTGCTAAGAGTACAGAAGTGCAACATCAGTAACAGACATTAAAATGCAAACATAAATAAATCTCGATCCATCCATTCATCAAAAACCCCCTCCGAGGGTGCAAAAGTGCATGTTCTGAGGACAAGTTTTTTGACAGATTTCCGGACCCTTCTCCAAATGCCATGAGAAGGGTTAAATACTACTAACTAATTAACCTTAATTACACAAATTTAGGGAACGGCTTCAAATGACCGCCCTTTTACTAAAAGCAAATTTATTTCTAAAAATCAAATCTAATTTCTAACTGTTTCTGTATCTGCTCCTTAGTGCTGTAAGCAATGCGCTGTTCGCCCTGAAAGAATCGGCTGGTTGTCCTTTCCTTTTGTTCGAGCTTGATAATTAGAAATGACAAGAGCTGGCACCTCTTTCTGATAGACTAGAAGATATTTTCGAAAACCTTTCTCTAGCTGGGTGTATTCGCTGTGCGTACACTTAGTACAACCCAGGTTCCTTTCGAACAGATTTTGCTGTTGCTATTTCGGTTTCCGATCGTGCGAATGAATCAATGAGTTAGGAGTCGCGCTGTATGGACAACCCCCTGTATCGAGAATTGCTTTCGTTCTTTGTTCCAGGCTTTTCTGGAGCGTCCTCCTTCTTTTGCGTTTCTCTTTTTGCTTTACCCAGTCTGAGCTTCAAGACCTTTTGCAAACACGCTGCTTTTGTGCGCCTTTGACTCTGAGTCTTAGATAGTCTATTTTCATCAACGCCTGTTGGGTGATACTCTGGAATCCGCGGTCCCGCTGCATGCGGCATCCATTTTGCGGAGGCATCTTCTCTCTGTTATCCCATTGGCGCTTTCCTCTTTTCCTTAGATGTTTCCTGCATATGGATTTATATCAGTTACATGTCTTGCAGTTTACGCAAAGAAGAAGAGAAATGACGAAAAGATTGACATGAAAGCATTAAGTTCTAATGAATGCGTAATTCTGACACTCATCATGATTTGACTCTTCGAAAAACGCGATACAATCATTCTTGGATACTGAAGCATGCGATCATTAATTTCCCTTAAGGTACGCGCTCAATTTTGGGTTTACCGTTTATGTCGGAGAATTCTTGCGATGAGTCCTTTATGCAATTGGAATCGCAGTATCGAGGACTGCGACGTCATTAAGTGTTATCGCAAATTGCCAATATCGCAGATCGCAGTTTTGTATGATCGCAGATCGCAGATCGCAAGATCGCAAGATTTTTGCTTTATCACTCTGTGCTGCTTATGCGAAATTGCGACGTGCGACGTCGCATATCGGCCGACGGCGATTCCTTAGGTTTTCCCTTTTTGAGCGCTTTTAATGTGCGCGATGCGATGGGTCCTCGCATCGCTCTTTTTCAGTGCATTTATGCGCTTTGGGAAAACGCTTCTCTCTACCTTTGCGACGCGATATAGCTCTTAGGGAGTTAATACAAAAGATTTTTTAAACAAAATATTTTTTTGGATTTTTGGTTAAGGGTCCCCCTTTGCTTGATGTTATTACTAATATCAAACAAAGAGGGGGGTTGTTGGTGACCACAACAATGGCGATTCACTGTGAAGAACCAGTTATCTCTGCTTTTCTATTGACCGTTGACTTCCGAAACAACAAAATTTTTATATGTCTAAATTTTGTTATGGACAGATAGAGTAGATTACCCCCCACCTCGTCAACGATACTTTGTCTCAACCTTTTTTATATCCCAATTGCTTGCTTCCTTAGGCTTTTTCTTGCATTCGCACCAGACATTACTTCGTCTTGATTAAAGATAAAATAAGGTCTTCTCTGCGTACTGGCTTAAAAGTATGCTCATTTGTCGTAGGTAGAGCCTCTGCTGCCTGCAAGCATCCATAGCCTCGACAGAGTTACCATGTTATCCAGCAATGATCCTTTTTCCTGCTTGAGGTTACTCGCAACATTCTAGAGAAAAATCCTTTTTTGACACACTTTTCCTTTTTTAATTCTCTAAAGAACAATGTCTTGGTTTGGTGGCCAAATTATGACACAGTCATTCACTTGATTTACACTTTTGTTGAACAAGCTAGCTCGTGATGAGACCTCTTGTCTTTTGATTGCAACAATCTTAAGTCATTGCCCTGTTTTGATAGACAGTATTGGCAAAGTCAGCAAGTTATAATATCTGTGATCATGATAAGCCGACTCGTGATGAGACCTCTTATTCTTTGAGATATAGTGTTTTCTTTGGATTGTTTCTCTGAATGCTGCAATTTCCTTTTAGCGGGGAGGAAGTCATTGTTTTTCCTTAAGAAAGCTCTGGACGGCAATAATAGAGTTTTTGAAAACAACAGTTTTGCAGAGAATACTTATTTTATTATTGATGATACCTTTCATTGTGCTGATACAAAACAATTCTTTACCAAAGGTTGCTTTCGTCAAAGTTTTTTGAGGTTGAAACTAATATCATAATCAGAGTGAAGTTAACTCTATTTTTCAATAATAAAATTCAGATTTTTCAAAAATTTTGCTATTTGTACAAGCGAAATCAAAATCTGATAGAGAATTGGCGTGCTCTTTCATGCATCCTTTTTAAATGATCATTTACAACCGGTTTTATTCATAAAAAGAGAAAAACAAAACAAAATAAAAACTAAAAATTAAATCTATCCTACAAAAATTAGAAGAATTCTCTTCTATGGAAAATACATTTTGAGAATTTGTCCATTCACAGGCAGAGAATCTCTCCTGCCTGTTAAATCTTGCAACACAAAAGTTGATGGGCCTATGACCTCTACAATCTGAAAAGAACCAAGCCACAGCTTCTGGAATTTCGTATGTTTGCCCTTTTCTTCATGAGCCTTATCCCATTTTAAAACTAAATCACCCATCTGAAAGTTTTTCCTGGTCATTATGTTTGAGTCAAAAGAGGATTTTATTAGCGCTTGGTGATGAGCATGGGTTTTCCTAGCTTGTTCTCGTTGTTCTTCTAGTTTGGTTATTTCCATTTGTCTTAATTGTAAGGAGGAAGTAGGTACTTCATCAATGTATTGCACTAAAGACAAAGAGGGAATGACTAGGTGAGTCGGAAGAACCACTTCTCTCCCATAAACTAAATTAAAGGGAGAAGTGTCGATAGAAGCTTTCTTTGTAATTCTATCTGCCCATAAGGCATTTACCAGCGCTTTGTGCCAATTCTTTTGGTTTTGGTCGACTGTCATTTTAATAATCCTGATTAGGTTCTTGTTTGTTGATTCGGCCAACCCGTTACCTTGCGGATAGTAGTTGGCAGAATACTTCAGTTTGAACCCTCTTTTGAGTGCAAACTCAATCATTGCATTTCCAGAAAAATATGATGCATTATCAAACATTAAGGCCGTTGGCAATCCAAACCTAGTGATGATAAACTGATCTATGAATTCAATAATGTTTTCACAATTAGCTGTATTGAGAGGAACTGCTTCTGCCCATTTGGTAAAATAGTCAGTTGCCGTGAGGATATACCTATGCTGTTTAGAAGAGTGAGGAACAATCTCACCTATTATGTCCAGGCCCCATTGACTGAACGGTTGCTCAATGTTAACCGGCTGTAGTGGCATGGATGACTTCTTTTGTTTCCCTGCAGCAGTCTGGCAGACTTGGCATTTCCTTACGTAATTGTATGAGTCTTTGAACAGCGTGGGCCAGTAATATCCTGCACGCAAGATTTTATGGGCGGTGGCTTCTCCAGCATAGTGTCCACCTGCTGGTCCATCGTGAAGTTCCTGCAAAACCTTTTCGGCTTCAGTTTTCTCAAGACATCTAAGAAGCATAGAATCGAAATTTCTTTTAAACAGAACATCATTTATGAGCTGGTATTGTTTAGCTTTCAATCTCAGGGCTCTCTTCTTGGTGTGATCCAGGTGAAATGGAGCATACCCGTTCTTAAGAAAATAAATGGTGTCAGCATATAATGATTCTGCGTTGTTTAGGCTTACCTCATATGTGTGTACCTCTTCAGACGAGTTCTCAGGAATTTGCGATGCTCCAGCTAACATCTTGCAGAAGCCTTGACCTCTCACGATGTGTGCTGGCATGATCTCAAGATCGTACTCTTGTAAGGCGGTGATCTAATTCGCCCTCTTTTCGCCCACGTCCTTCTGTATCAGGAGGTTTCTTACCGCTGGGAACGGTACTATGACTTTGGTATGGGCTTTTAGCAAGAAAGGTCTAAAATATTTGATCGCTTTGAAAACGGCATATGCCTGTTTCTCTACGTTTGAGTAATTAAGTTTAGCACCTTGTAAGTTCGAGCTAAAGAATGCGATTGGAGCTTCTGCCCTTTCTTGATTCGCTTGAGTTAAAATCGCAGCATAAGATTTCTCTGAGGCAAACGTGTATAAGATAAAAGGTTCTGAAAAATTTGGGGTTGCTAAAGATGGAGCGTTGATGATAGCTTGTTTGGGATATTAAGTTGAATGCTTCGTGCTCATCTAGACCCCATTTGAAATTTGAATTCTTTTTTATCATATTTTGTAAGGGAGAAATAATACGTGAAAAATCTGGGACAAATCTTTTGACAAAATTGATCTGTCCAAGGAAGGATTGCATGGTCTTTTTGTTATGGGGGATGGATATCTCAGAAATTTCTTTGATTCTGTCAGGTTCAATGTGAATACCAGATTTTGACACTATGAATCCTAGCAATTTCCCTTCACTTAATGCGAAAAAAGATTTCTTTGGGTTAAGTGAGATCCCATACCTTAAACATCTTTGAAATATTTGTTTCAAATCTTTGAGGTGGTCGCTTCGGTTCTTGGAGTACACTGTTATATCGTCCAGGTAAATCACTATCGATTTATTGACTAACCCTTTAAACGTGATGTCCATGGCTCTCTGAAAGGTAGCTCTGGCATTGATCAGACCAAATGGCATCTTCCGATATGCATAAGTGCCCCATTTGGTTCAAAATGTAGTCTTTAACTGATCATCGGGATGCACCAGTACTTGATTGTATCTTGAAAATCCATCCAGGAAAGACATTAATTCTGAGCCTGCTACTGCCTGTAATATTTGTTCCATAGGTGGGAGGGGAAAGTTATCTTTCTGACAGGATTTGTTGAGATTTCGGAAATCGATACAGATTCTAATGTCTTTGTTTTTCTTCCTAACAGGTACCATATTGGATACCCATTTGAATTGCCTGACGGGGAAAATTATTCTGTCTCTCAACAACTTATTAAGCTCAGTTTTTATCTGATTTTCTAAGTTAGGGTGTATTTTTCTGAGCTTCTGCTGGACAGGTTTTTCATTGTCAATCATAGGGATAGTGTGCTGAATGATAGAAGTGTTGTAAGTCTTCAGCTCATCGTAATTCCAGGCAAAAACGTTTTTGTACTGTCTCAGAAGACAGATATATGCTGATTTCTCTTAAGGGGCTAGGCCGTGGCCTAGGTTAACGTTTTGTGGCTTCTAATCGGTCCCTAGGTTTACTAATTCATAGTTCAGGGTAGAACTGTAAAGTTTAGCATTGGCGGACCTTTTAAACCGACTTTTAAAATCATATAAATCTTCTAACTTGACCACTGATTTCGGTATAGCATTGTCAGTGCTACTTTGTTGTATTTTGTGATCATGACAGTCTTCGTTGATTATATGGTTTGAGTAGGATCCTTCAGAAGTAAGGAAATTTACGATGTCAGGATCGTCGTTGAATACTCTCCAATTGGTGATGTTGTCAGGGATGGATGGTCTAAAGATTAATTCTATTGAAAACCTATCAGGACTAAAATCTTCAGAAGGAATAAGTCTAGAGGCTACGTTAGCTAACAGGTCTGCGCTCGCGTTTTGAATTCTTGGAATTGACGAGATGTTGAATGCTATGAAATGTGCAGTGAGATCTTGAACTAACGATTGATAGTGATTTAAATGACTTGACAGGCAACGTATGGTGTTACGTACCTGTTTTACGACGATCTTAGAATCTCCAAAGACTTGAAGATACTTAACGTTCAATCTGATTGCTTTGTATAGGCCTTGAACCAAGGCTTCGTACTCCGTCGTGTTGTTCGTGCAATTGAACTCAAGTCTGCATGTGAGCATAATCTTGTTCCCGTCCGGGCTAATCAGAACGCATCCTGCTCCTGCTCCCTCATTGGATTTAGAGCCATCAAAATATAATTTCCAAAATAAAGATGTATTTACAGAATTATCTAAAAAACTAAAACATTTTGAGTCATCAGTTTGGGAGAAATTTTCAACTTGGGATAAAACTGAATTCTCTAAGTAAGGTGAAATATGAGCATTGAAATTGCCGAGGAAAGAATCTACTGCGTAATTGCCCACAATGCTGCTATTGTATGTTATGGCTTCATTTTCTCCTTCCAGTTCTGTCACTATGTATTTTTGGTGCAACTCTCGTTCAACCTTTATCTGATTTGGTTTACCATTGTATGGTAACCACATGTGCGACCAGTCGGTTGAGAAATATCCGTGGAGTTTCTCCGACCAATCCCTGCTAAGAATCAAACCATAGAACTCAGGGATATCAGCTACTAGAATGTCGATAACCTGACACACTTTTGGGTTAGACGACAATCTTATGGTCACCTGATTAAGTTCACCAATCACTTCGACTTGGGATCGATCAAGTTGAACTATACGTATTGCGGATTTTTGAGGTTGCACATTCAATTTGGCACATATTGACCTGGGTAAAATATTCGTTGAAGCACCAGAATCGACCAAGCAATTGTGCACGTTTTTATTGAAGATTTCATATGTGAGAAGAAAAGGAGGAGTATGAGATCTTGATCTTCCTCCAATCAAGGCGATGTCATTTGGATCAATCTTATTGATCGCGTTGGTTGGAGGCCTTCCCAGATTGTGGGAAGCTCCAGCTGTAGGTAAAGATGTAGTAGGCACAACATGTAATTCTTTCATCATTATTTTCTGTTGGTGTTTCAATTTGCTCAATTCATAAAGAGTGATGTTAGCCCTAGTATTCTTCATGTCATCAATGATGTTATACTCCATTTCATCCGACACTATCAGTGTTCTTGATGGAGGTGCTTGATCAGATTGGACTGGGCTAAACTGGGTCGCTTTAGCAGTTGTCTTTTTTGTTGCGACCTTATCTTTTGTTGCAGGGCTTGCGCCCTTTTGTTTTGGGGTAGTTTGGGGAGGATCAAGTTGATTTTTGCTTCTCGTGCTAACCGGAAATGCTTCTTGATCCTATTTGTTATAGCTCCAAATCTCACTCTTATGGTTTGTGATGCTGCACTTATGGCCTAGGGCAACCCCTCCTTCCAGACCTGGTCCAAAAATTTAAAAAAACAGTGTTTTATTCCATATACGCGACATTTCCCTGAGTTAAACGCGTGTACACGCGGGTCTGTCATACCCAACCCGCGTGTATCTATTAAAACACTTAAAAAATAATAAATTCCTCTTTTTCGGGCGGAGATCGCGGGTTTTACCTGCTGGATCACCTGTTAGTGCCCGTGGCCCAACAGTTCCCAACCAACTCCTAACTAAAAAACTACTTTGGAGAGGGTATAAAAAGACATCAAAGGGAAGGCCAAGGGGAGAGAGAAAGGAGAGCAAGATTATTATGCTGAGATTTTCCCCTTAGACCAGGTCTGAAGTCCTTGGTGCTTTCTGCACTTCCCCCATTTTGCATAGGAAACCCTTGTTTCCATGTGTATTAGTGATCATTCATCCTTGATATCATCATTGAGTAAGACTTGGAAGGGGCTCTTGTTGGAGGCTTGAGGCTGGAACGAATCCGGGAGGAAGCTTTGCTTGGAGCCTGCTGAAGGTGTTCAGGTGATATCTTTCCGTTATATGTACTTTATTTGCCTTTATATAAAAAGAAACACGTCTTTGTTCCCGAAACAATCTTTCTTTATGCTTATGAGATTCTTGTTTTGAATTCTTATGCAAGTGGTTACTTAAAGATTTTTATAACTAACTTTATAGCATAAAGATGGTTTATACATAAGTATCTGTACATGTACTGTTGTGTTCTTTGATTTGTTTGTCTTGCAGGTCGAAGGAAGAAGAAGGGAACTCCAAGAAGGGTTTGGACCCTAAAGGCCTTCTCGAACGTAGGACCTTAGGTACATACCCTTAACGTTAGAATTTGCTTAAAAGTAAAAATGATGGCTGTGTGTGTGTTTCTTTGAATAAGCAATTTTCAGTCTGGTAGAGTCTTAGCCCAAAGGACCCTAGGGGTACTTTCCCTTCAACCAGAATTGGTGACTCCGCTGGGGACAACACTCTTGTTGTTCCTAGTTTGGGTAGTCTTCAAGCCAATCAAGGCTCAGTCCCTCTGTTTGTTGGCTCTGACTGTCTGATCTTTTCTTGAACTCCAAGCTTTTCCAGTTTTTCAGTCTGTGTTTTTTTTATTTTTCTTGAAAGACTTCAGATACGCTCTTTTCCTGGATTACAGAAGCGTATATACGCAAGTTGCACTAAGTGAACCCGCGTATACACAGGTTTCCTTAGTTACAGCCGCGTGTACACGCATTCTGCAATTATTTGCAGGTGCATATATTACATAAATTTCAAGATTTATAAATTTTCTTTTTGCTGAATGATTGTCTGGTGGTTTGGGTCAGTGTCAAGCAGTCACTTTTCCAGTAACAGTTCTCTGTTGACAGGGGGCATCTTGTTCTGAACTCTCTCTAGTCATAAGGAGTATTAGTCTTGTTTTCGTTGATTGCAAGCGTCATTGATTTTTGACACACAAGATGTCTATTTAAGAATCTTGATTGCTCTGTTTCGGCAGAGTAGGAAGATTGGGTTCAATCTTTGTGTCCATTTTTGCTTTGATGACACTTTTGTTTGCTTAACGAAATCATTTTTGTGACCATTTGCTCCTTCGTTTCGGGAAAGTTGTTTGTTACCATTTTCTTGAAACTTGTCTTTTGATCTTTTGGGACTTTCATTGCTGCTTTTGATTGTCAAAAGCGATTTCAAACACATTTCTTTTTGTTGAGTTTTCATCATTTGAAAGGTGTCGATTCACAAAAGTGTTTGGTTGCCCATTTATCAATCATTGGTGTCAGTATTTTTGAGAGCTTTCCTTTGAAAAAGACTTTTTGGTTTGATTGAAAGAAAACCTTTTGAAAGTTTTTGAGTTTCGCTTTCTTAAACTTGCTTCTCATTTGATTTCCTTTTTTGCGAAGTGAAAGTGCTTTGTTTTTATCTTAGAACTTGTTTTTATTGTTTGGACGAAATGATTGGTAACACATCATCTTCTATCTAAGCATTTTAGTGGCAAGCCAAAGTTTGGTAAAGCAGCAACTTTCCTTCTTTGTTTTTAGAGTAGTATTTGAATCTTGCATCCACATATAGTTCTTGCATTAGGGTAGGATTTGCATCTCTTTTTAGGCATATTTAGTTTTGTTAGTTTTTGTGAGTGTGGAGTCTGAAAAGAAAAAGAAAATTTGTTTATATTACAAGTACCTCTGAACCTCATAGAAATTGCTCTTCATCGAAAACAAAAGTGCATGTGCATGTAGCTAAGTTTTATTAATTTCTTTTGCGTCCAAAAAACACCACAAGTTTCATCTCCATTACCTTGTGACTTAAAGAACAGCCTAATAAAATCAAGTGCTTAATTAAAATCCACTAGAACTTTTTGTTTTCGTTATTACACCAACAAGTCTAGGATTTTAGGGCCTTGGATTAGGTGAGTGGAGAGTTAACTCTCCAAGGCCACATAAAACGTCAAACATAAGAGTCTGATTAACGAGAGTAAATCCAATAGCATTAGGAAGACCATGAAAGCTCCGGATCTGGGAGTTAAGCACGAGGGTCTGTGAAGACAGGGAAGAGAGATACCCCCTCTCCTACTTGTCTGAACATACCTCACGACTGTTCTGCCTGGCTTCTGCGACGAGTTGGTACCCATAGTTGCCTCTCCTAGGGATCTACACAGGTGGCTGCGGAGGGGAATCCCGTGGCACCTGAGGTTGACGTTGTATCACTCTCGACAGTACTACTGGAGGGCACCCTTGCGAAGCTTGGGGGCTTGCACTGGCGCAGGCTGTTGTTAGGAGGTCAGCGTAACTTCCTCTGTTACCTTCGCTGATAGGGCTGGGACGTCATTATCCCAAACTATCTTCGGAAGGCCCTTGACTCCACTTTCTTGTATTTTGGTGTCCGGTCCTCACCACCCGGAGTGGAAATACTTGGAAGTTGTTTGACTGGCTGTATCTTTAGGGACTTTATAGTGAGTGCTCTTTGCTCCTTGTATATAGTTGGCTTTAGGTATTTTTGTCTAGTCACGTTTGGACGTTGTGTTCTGAATGACTGGCTTACCACTCTACCAATCTTGAAAGGCTTTTGGTCGTTCTTTCGGAAGTTGTGGAGTTGCCTCCTCAAGGGCAAAGGTTTTGGTTGCTTACCCATATTCTTTGAAGAGTTATTTCTATATTCCCGCAAGGGAAAGGGTCTTTGGATCAGTTAGATATGGCCAATATTCCTGTGGAAACCAACCAAGGTGCCCTCCCGAAAGGGGATCCTTGTGCTTTTCCTTTCTTTGGAAACGTTGGTACTCCCTTGATGGCCACTTTGAATATTCCGGGGTTGAATGTTGGACTACCCGTTTGGCTGTGGTCCACTCCGAATATTCCAAATGCTCTTGAAGCCTCTCAGTTGAATGCTTTATTTCAAGGGCATCACATGGGTGCTAATTGTTCATCTTCTTTCAAAGAGAAATCTGGGATTCCTTCTTCGCCTCCTTCTTGTCACAAGAAATCTAAAAAGAGGAGAAAGAGGAAGTCAAAGAAGAAGAATAGTTCTATCCTTTCATCTTTAACCTCTGTGAGTCATGTTGGAGATGAGTCTTCAGCCGCTGCTAGTCATGCTGGGGGCACAAGTCTAGTCACTGCAAGTCACACTAGCACTTCATCTTCAACCTCTGCGAGTCACGTTGGAGATGAGTCTTCAGCCGCTGCAAGTCATGCTGGGGGCATGAGTCTAGTCTATGTGAGTCATACTAGCAAAGAGTCACCGACCTCTGCAAGTCATTTTCAGGACACTCCGCAAACCACTGCTAGTCATGTTGGCGGAATGGAGGTTGATCAGAAACCCGGATGTAGAAGTTTTAAACCTAAGTTCCCTTGTAAGATATGCAAGGGGACCATCTTACTCATTTATGCCCTGGTATTCCAGAGGTTCAAAGGATATGGTCCGAGTCTGAAAGTACTTCTACTCCTAAACTTGATATGGTTTCTCATCATTCCCATCAACCATTGGTTGATAATGGGGTAAAGCCAGTGCAATCGTTGGCAGATTACACTCCTCTTTTGGGGGGTGAAGTGCCTAACAAAAGAGTCTGTTTGATCTCTAGTACAGAGTCTTCTAGTATAGGTGGCATTTCGGTTACTTCGAATGTTCCCCCTCCAAGTGCTAAGAGTGTTTCCTTTGATTGGGATAGTCTTGTTGAGCGTCGTCTTCCTTCCGCTGTACCTTTCCAAATAAAGGTCAGAGTTAATTCCACAAATGTCTATCGATGTATGGTGGATGAAGGATCCTCTACAAGTATTATATCCTCTTTGACTTGGAAAGCTTTGGGTTCCCCAAAGGTTTTGACAGCTCAGAGTCAGTTGTTAGCCTATGATAGAAGACCTGGTAAATCTATGGGTGTTCTTCCTCAAGTGCCTATCACTTTAGGTGGGAAGACTGTCTTAATCGATATGATGGTGGTTGATAGCCCTTTAGACTTTAATATGCTACTTGGGCATGATTATGTCTATGCTATGAATTCTGTGGTGTCTTCACTCTTTCGAGTAATGTGCTTTCCTCATAACGGGAATATTGTCACTATTGATCAGCTTGCATCTGATAATCACCACCCTAATTCGACTTTACTGCAGAATGCCCCTTGGTTTGTTCCAAGTGTTCAGGTAGACTCTACCCCGCCACGGGTGAATTATGTGGCATTGAGTCCTCAATATTCAATTGCTTCTGAGAAGGATCCTTTGACTTACTATTCTCCTTCTTGGGACTTGGTCCTGGCAGTTGACCGAAAGATTCATCCTATAGGGACATGGGACCCTTTAATTCCCTCTTTTGATCCTTGTAGTTCTCATGATTTCTTAGAACTTGTTTTACCTTCACAGGAGGAACTCTTTGAAGCCATGAGTTATGACTACCAAACGAGTCCTTGGTCCGATCCCTGCAAGGGGTTTGTCCAGAAGAACTATTATGCGTAAGCTGCAAGGCTGCGTGGTTCCCTGTACCATATTGTATATATGAGGTACGCATTTTCAAGTTTTGTATTCTATAACACAAGATCTTATATGAAGTTTATATGTGGGATGTATTAACTTCGTGTCTAGTGTTCCTATTTATGTTTACAAAACTTGGAAGATTTCTCCTTTGGAAGTTTATGGTTGGTCCGTTCTGATAGGTATTGGTTCTCGAAACTGGCATATAGGTTAGGTTTTTCCACCTGCATTGTGCATTTATCAGTTTCCTTTCCCATTTTGCCTTAGGATCGACCCCACCAAGTTATGGTGCGGAACCTTCTCATTGCTTAGAAGTATCATGACTTGTGTGGTAGAGCCTACCTTATCATGGGTGCCCTAGTTAGTACCTTTTTGTCGCTTGGCACTCATGCTGATTTTTCATCCCTAGGCTCGGGAGTCCTCTTTAGTCCCGCCATGACTTATGCGTTGAAGACTCATTCCTCTTTGCTTCTTCGCTTCGTTCTGGCCTTATACCCTAGAGGCTCCTATGAGTGTCGAGTTTTACTTTTGCATTGCATGTTGACCATTTGCACCTTTTGGCCTATAGCCGGCTTCACTTGGACTCGTGTTTAAGCCAACTTTTGACCATGACGTCTGCAAAATCAACCTTGCATACCCTTGACTTCTGCAGCTTGACATACCCAGATCCGTGGAAGGAACTTACCTCTGAGTGTCACTGACCAGTTTTTCACCTCCCTGCATTGAGCATAGGAACGTTCCTTTCCCAGGAACTAGATCATCTGTTTCACCGACACTCGTTCTTTCCACTATACCATAGCATTCTTTTATTCTTTTTCTGGCTTATCAGAAAAAGACAAAAAAATTAAATATTCCAAAAAAAGAGCGGGAACAGGGACATTATTTCCATTTATTGTTGGCAGCTAGAGTCAGTCGTGTCGCCCTTGAACAAAGCACTCAAAACAAAGTCTCCTCCGCATGGGTGGGATTTAGTTTGACTTAGGTACGCCATAACCTTGTTATCGAGTCAGTTCTCCCCCGATTGGTTATCTCTTCCAATCATATGGAGGGTTCATTCATGCCTCCTGCATGACGAACTTATACAGATTCATCATATGCTGCCACATAGTCACATTGAGTCGTGCTTTTGTTCAAGGGAAGTTAGCCTGAGTCGGCCTTTCTGCGGTGTCTCTTGACTCATTTTTCAGTCGGCCATCCCTGGTTGTCAGTGTCATGTCTATCATCACATCAGTTATATTGGTCCTTTACTCGTGCCGGTTTGAGAAGGTCCCCATTGACTTCTTGCTGGCGGGTCTTGTCCTTATCGACGACGACACCTTGCTCTGAGGACAGGCCTAGAGCCACACCCTGGCCCTATTTTCATTATTGATAGGTCACCTTCTGCTCAACATCGATCAGTATCATGGGTCTTTGACTGAGTGGTTTCCCTTGTGTTCGACATCAGCATACAGTATCACACATTGGGATTCGTGCAGTACCTTGGTTTCCATTTGACCCTATTGGTGGATACCTCGCCTCTGTGTTGGCTTTCATTATTGGTTGGTTCAGAGGGTTTCTGTCGTGCGCTAGCCACATCAAGTGTACGCCGGAAACGTACTTCGGTTGGGTTACTACATCTTTTTCGTCCGATTCCTTCCACATCATTGGCCTACGGGTTACACTCGTGCTAGATTGATGAAGGATGCCTTAATGCCTTCCTTCTAGCGGATCTTTCCCTATCGACTCCAACTCATTGCTTTGGTGCAAAGATCTAGAGTCCATTTGGCAATACCTTGGGGTTTGCAGTCATTAGTGGCAGATTCCTCGCTATCGACAGTGGGAAACCATCATTGTCTCCTGATTGATAGATTCTTACAGGTGTTCGACTTCAGCTCATTTATTCACACTTGTTAGATTGTACTGGGTACCTTGACGCTCATTATCATTATCGGTGAGTAGTCTCGCGTTTGTTAACGGTATACATCAATGACCGGTAATCAAACGATTTCTCACATGGTCGACTTCAGATCATTCATCCCCATGAAGTAGAAATGTACCACGGCGGTCGGTGAAGACCTCAGGTTGTATCAGCATTCATTGGTTCACTTGACAATTGCTCCTGTTACTGCTAGTTGATACCACTCCACCTTATATGTTGCAGTCAGTCATGGCGGCATTCTATATGCTGGCACCTGAGTTTGCAGTGTAGTACCATCCTATTCCATCATGTTCAGTTGGTACCTTATGGGATTAGTCTTTGATTTCAGTGATCCGTTGCATCTTTCAGCATCATTGACAGTCTTATATGTGATATTCAGACATGTACTTACTCATTATGATCAGATGATCCATTATGTATTTTCCAGTCATTTATACTTGTATACTTAGTGGATCCGCTTGTACTTGATATGCGGACACGCTTTACTTTTCCTGAGCATGGGTATGCCCGCCTCAGACAGTGTTTCTTTCTGATCTCCTTTCGGTGGCTTGGCAGGCTGAATTCTGGTGAAGTCCTCCTCGGTTTTTCGGCAGAGTTCCTTTCCTTGTACTTACTTAATATATTTCGGCCATCATGTTCCCCTTCTGACCTCATACATTAGGGGGCATCTGTTATAGCTCCAAATCTCACTCTTATGGTTTGTGATGTTGCACTTATGGCCTAGGGCAACCCCTCCTTCCAGACATGGTCCAAAAATTTAAAAAACAATGTTTTATTCCCTATACGCGACATTGCCCTGAGTTAAACGCGTGTACACGCGGGTCTGTCATACCCAACCCGCATGTATCTATTAAAACACTTAAAAAAATAATAAATTCCTCTTTTTAGGGCGGAGATCGCGGGTTTTACCTACTGGATCACCTGTTAGTGCCCGTGGCCCAACTGTTCCCAACCAACTCCTAACTAAAAAACTACTTTGGAGAGGGTATAAAAAGACATCAAAGGGAAGGCCAAGGGGAGAGAGAAAGGAGAGCAAGATTATTATGCTGAGATTTTCCCCTTAGACCAGGTCTGAAGTCCTTGGTGCTTTCTGCACTTCCCCCATTTTGCATAGGAAACCCTTGTTTCCATGTGTATTGGTGATCATTCATCCTTGATATCATCATTGAGTAAGACTTGGAAGGGGCTCTTGTTGGAGGCTTGAGGCTGGAACGAATCCGGGAGGAAGCTTTGCTTGGAGCCTGCTGAAGGTGTTCAGGTGATATCTTTCCGTTATATGTACTTTATTTGCCTTTATATATAAAGAAACACGTCTTTGTTCCCGAAACAATCTTTCTTTATGCTTATGAGATTCTTGTTTTGAATTCTTATGCAAGTGGTTACTTAAAGATTTTTATAACTAACTTTATAGCATAAAGATGGTTTATACATAAGTATCTGTACATGTACTATTGTGTTCTTTGATTTGTTTGTCTTGCAGGTCGAAGGAAGAAGAAGGGAACTCCAAGAAGGGTTTGGACCCTAAAGGCCTTCTCGAACGTAGGACCTTAGGTACATACCCTTAACGTTAGAATTTGGTTAAAAGTAAAAATGATGGCTGTGTGTGTGTTTCTTTGAATAAGCAATTTTCAGTCTGGTAGAGTCTTAGCCCAAAGGACCCTAGGGGTACTTTCCCTTCAACCACTCTTCTTGTGGGAGGATGAAATCCCACATTCCTTGTAGTTCCACCACTTCTTCATCGTTGGTCTGTGCTTCGATGGCATTCTCTTCTTCTTCTTCTTCAGATTCAACGTTTGAGACAGCGTTGGGTGGCTTTGTCTCCATGGGAGGGTTTCTTTTAAAAGTCCTGAAAGGCTTTCTTGAAGACGTTTCTGCTACTTGTTTTCTTATATCAATCATCTCATTGGACATGGCCTTTAATACTTTTTTTAATCCTTCCATATCGAAAGGATCTTTCGTTTGCTTCTTCTTGGTGTCTTCTTTGAAAGAGATCTTCTTAGATTTACGTTCTTCAATTGCAGATCTCTTTTCAAGGGCTACTACGCGTTTTTCAACTGCTAACGCCTTTGTTAAGTTTTCAACTAAGGTTGTTTTTCTTGCCCTATCTACGAAGATAGCCAAGTTAGATGGTAAGGCCGTGATGTACCATTCACATCTTACTTCCTCGCTGGGTTGTGAAGCAGCGGGGATTTTGTTGAGGATCTTATTGAACCGTACGTTAAAATCTTTAATGGGTTCCCTAGCCTCAGCCTTAAGATTAGATAGGTCATTGATCAATGTCGCCATGGATCTATCATCACCAAACTTGGTGAGGAACTGACTTTGAAAAATGTCCCAGCTTGTGATGGATCCGGAAGGTAACGAAAAGTACCACGACCCGGCTGTTCCTTGCATTGTATAAGGGAAAAGCCGGACAACAGCGTCTTCGTTAGTAACTCCGTTGAGATTAACAGAAAGCATGAAATTATTGATATGTTCTTCGGCTAGCATGCCTGCTTCTGGATTGAATTTAGGCAGCCATTTCTCAGGATGGGCCGGTATAGGGCTCAGGGGTGGAGGCATTAAAACCGCCCCAGGGTTGTTCCATGGAGACTGGGCCATCGTTGAGCTGCTAGTCAATGGAAGTGCAGAAGATGATCTCTGATGCTGAGAAGATGGAGATATTATGATCTTCAATGATCGAAGAGGAAGGGTTGCGGAAGATGGATGAGTGATCTGGGGTGAAGATGTGGGTGGCTGACTTCGCGGTGAGGGAGTTGAAATGGACGAGGTAGATGAAAGAGTCTCTTTGCAGACTCTGGAAGTGCTTTCCTTGCTCTTTTCCTAGTGGGGAGAGGGATTTCAGTTGGCTGGATGCCAAACTTTTCACTCTTTAATCTGGTCAGGGGATGAGCAGGATTGTACTGCGAAGTCACGCTGCCTTTAGATTTATCAGACCTCTGAGTAAAACTAGAGAATCCCTAGAGTTTACGAATTAAAGTTTGAAGTTCAAGGGGATCAATGATAAGTTGGTCTGATATATTAGAGTGTGTAGCAGCGGTGGATGCCCGAGCGACTTCTAGCTCCGAGTTTAATCGTACCGGAGAAGTCGGGGGAGTTGGTGAGGGTGATTTGCTCTCAGAATGGTATTTAGATTTTGATTTATGCGCCATTCATAGCTCGTGCCCTCCTTCTAGCGCCAAATATGTTGAGGGCCCCGAAATCGGGTCAACAACAAGGGGGATACCCACGTGGTCAGGAACCTGGTTGGCGGCTCCGTGCCCGTTTGGTGTAGCGGGTCCGACTGGGGGTAATGGGACCAGTTTCCCAATGTGAGGGGTGTGTGTGTGTGTAGAGTTTGATGGTATTGATCTAGGGGTATTTTAAGCTAATTTAATTCTAACTTCTAAACTAACTCTATGCTATTGTAATCTAATGAAAAACAATACATCTAATCTACGCTAACCCGGGGTATTTTTCTTCTATTATGCGATCTAAAAAGATTTCGAACAATAGCTGGTAATAAAGATCATTCAGCTATCATAAGAATAGAAATCCATTAAGATAAACCATTCTGCATAAAAAGTTAGGCAAAACAGTTGTGAACAGCATATCGCATAATTAGTTATTTTTATGTCAAGCACAAATAAATGACTCCACCATACAGAAGTGCCAAATGGTAATACACACATTCATACATTAACATATAAAGAACTCAGCTGCATATCACTTTAGGAATATAAGCAGAAATTAGTCAAGAGATAAAAGTACCATTTATGACTGATTTCACTAATAAACTTCAAGAAATAACGATTTATTTCTACTTGTTCTAGTATCTGCTAAGAGTACAGAAGTGCAACATCAGTAACAAACATTAAAATGCAAACATAAATAAATCTCGATCCATCCATTCATCAAAAACCCCCTCCGAGGGTGCAAAAGTGCATGTTCTGAGGACAAGTTTTTTGACAGATTTCCGGACCCTTCTCCAAATTCCATGAGAAGGGTTAAATACTACTAACTAATTAACCTTAATTACACAAATTTAGGGAACGGCTTCAAATGACCGCCCTTTTACTAAAAGCAAATTTATTTCTAAAAATCAAATCTAATTTCTAACCATTTATGTATCTGCTCCTTAGTGCTGTAAGCAATGCGTTGTTCGCCCTGAAAGAATCGGTTGGTTGTCCTTTCCTTTTGTTCGAGCTTGATAATTAGAAATGACAAGAGTTGGCACCTCTTTCTGACAGACTAGAAGATATTTTCGAAAACCTTTCTCTAACTGGGTGTATTCGCTGTGCATACACTTAGTAAAACCCAGGTTCCTTTCGAACTGATTTTGCTGTTGCTATTTCGGTTTCCGGTCGTACGAATGACTCAATGAGTTAGGAGTCGTTCTGTATGGACAACCCCCTGTATCGAGAATTGCTTCCGTTCTTTGTTCCAGGCTTTTCTGGAGCGTCCTCCTTCTTTTGCGTTTCTCTTTTTGCTTTACCCAGTCTGAGCTTCAAGATCTTTTGCAAACACGTTGCTTTTGTGCGCCTTTGACTCTGAGTCTTAGATAGTCTATTTTCATCAGCGCCTGTTGGGTGATACTCTGGAATCCGCGGTCCTGTTGCATGCGGCATCCATTTTGCGAAGGCATCTTCTCTCTGTTATCCCATTGGTGCTTTCCTCTTTTCCTTAGATGTTTCCTGCATATAGATTTATATCAGTTACATGTCTTGCAGTTTACGCAAAGAATAAGAGAAATGACGAAAATATTGACATGAAAGCATTAAGTTCTAATGAATGCGTAATTCTGACACTCATCATGATTTGACTCTTCGAAAAACGCGATACAATCATTCTTGGATACTGAAGCATGCGATCATTAATTTCCCTTAAGGTACGCGCTCAATTTTGGGTTTACCATTTATGTCGGAGAATTCTTGCGATGAGTCCTTTCTGCGATTGGAATCGCAGTATCGAGGACTGCGACGTCATTAAGTGTTATCGCAAATTGCCAATATCGCAGATCGTAGTTTTGTATGATCGCAGATCGTAGATCGCAAGATCGCAAGATCACAAGATTTTCGCTTTATCACTTTGTGTTGCTTATGCGACATTGCGACGTGCGACGTCGCATATCGGCCGATGGCGATTCCTTCGGTTTTCCCTTTTTGAGCGCTTTTAATGTGCGCGATGCGATGGGTTCTCGCGTCGCTCTTTTTCAGTGCATTTATGCGCTTTGGGAAAATGTTTCTCTCTACCTTTGCGACGCGATATAGCTCTTAGGGAGTTAATACAAAAGATTTTTTAAACAAAATATTTTTTTGGATTTTTGGTTAAGGGTCCCCCTTTGCTTGATGTTATTACTAATATCAAACAAAGAGGGGGGTTGTTGGTGACCACAACACAACTTGGGGTTCATACAAACTTAAGAGGTATCAACACTATATGTGCAACATACAATGTGTAGGAATACTTCCAATGGAGCCACTTGTATAACTAGATGACATATGAAATCATGTGTTGGCTCAAAACATATTCTTTGACATGTACCTAAATGTAAGAGACCAAATGCTTTGACTAAGATGAGATTAGGAATGGTTGAAGAAGAGTGTGTTGTTGCAACTTAATGATTGTATGGAACCATATTTCAATATAGTCGTGAGGCCCCTGGTCCACTTGCTAATTTGGATCATCTTGGATGTCTTCTTCTTCCATGAAATTCATATTTTCTTCTTTTGCTGATTATTCTCTTGAACAAATAGAGGATCTAATGGTGAACATGATGTAACTCCCTTAATATCTTATTATGATGCCTTCTCTCCTTCAAGTTCAGCCCCTAATCCTTTGGTCTCCTCATTTGAATCTTCTTCTTTTGGATGTTGTCCTTCAATCACATCAATAGAATTTTTTTTGCAATACCTTTCTTGATCTAAGATGAATACCATTTAGATCAAGAAGATATGTTTGGAAGTGTTGTGCCTCAACATTGTGAGTGAGTTGAGCTACTTCCTTGTGTGGGTTTGGAAATGGTAGACAGGGAGTTGAGTGGGAGTGGATCTTTGAGATGGATGTGGTTAAGGTTGTGGTTGTAGTGGAGGCAGATGATAGGGATAGAATGGAGTTGGGTATGGAGGGTATTGAGGATATTGTGGATTTCTCTCATAAGGTCCTTGCCAAACATGTTCCTAAGATTGGTTTTTGCGTTTATATGGAAAAAGTTGCCAAGGAAATGGTGTGTTCCAATTAATTTGAGATGGATGTGCATAACCTTGAAATTGTGAATTAGCCTCTTGCATCATACTAGGTTGACTAGGCTTCCATGGTCCTCTTGGAGCTACATAAAATGGCTTCTTTTGTGATTGACTTGCTCCGTCGTCCTCTTCGTAAACTTCCTTCAACCTTGGTAGTGATGGGAAACATTTAATTGAATGTGATTCTACGTGGAAAACAAAAATATCTGCACCTTCTTTTTCCTCATCTTTCACTCTTAACATTTCTACTCGTTCGCTTAGAGTGATAATAATTTTTTTTTTAAGTCATGAAATAAATTTCCATGTTTAGCTTGACTTACTGATCTCGAATCTTATTTACTTACTCTTTCCCTCCCTCTTGATATGTGTTTGCATGTTTCACAAACTTCTTCAAATGATAATTGGTATACATCACCTCTACTCATGAGATCAAGAATATCAATCCAATCATCCCTAATTGTTTTAAGTAGGAGGGATTTTAGTATGTGATATCCTAAATGATGTAATTTTTCCCTCTTAAAATTATACATGAATATATCTACTATATCCTCAAGGCTCTCATCTTATTTTTTATTCATTCTAAAGATTTCTTCCTTAAGCTCATGATCTTTATATTTTTCTAGAAATATATTTTGCATATCAGTCCATGATCTTATTGAATTATTCCCTAAAATCATGAACCATTTAAGAGCTCTACCTTTCAATGTTTCTGGAAACAATCTGAATTTTTGAGTGTTTAATATGTAACCATAAGATCTAAAAAAAAATCATGTTTAAAGAGAAAGGTTTCCAGATCCTCTAACCTCATACCAAGGATGTTTGGAAGAAAAGATGGAGGGATGTTTTTTCATGTGCACACTAACATCAATATCTTGAATGGGAAATCCAAGAGGACCTTCCTCATTTTCATCATCTCCATCCATTTCTCCTACCTCCTCTATCACCTCTTATTCTTCTATGTGCAAAAATGAATGGTGATGCGGCTCTTACTACACCATGTGATCAATTTTTTTTTTTTTTTGGGGGGGGGGGGGGGGGGGTGGGTGCAGTCGGTGTTGGAGATTATTTTTTTAAATAGGAATGCTAATGCAATGAAATTTTGTGCTATTGAAATGAAATATACCTAATGCAATTTTTTGTTTTTGCAAAAATTAAAAAGAAAAGAATCAACTAGGGAAGAAAAGAATGCATACTTTAACACCTCCTCGAAAAGAACTCCAAAAGGTGATGAGCCTCAGTATTGCATCAAGAATGTTGCAACTACCATGGCTACCAAATTTAATTATCAACCTAGGGTTCGTACAAACTTAAGAGGTATCGACACTATATGTGCAACATACAATGTGTCCTTCTTTCATTGTCATGATGTAATGGAGTGAATGTAATGAAATCAAATCCTAAAGTAATTGTTGTAATGGAAATGCTCGAAATGGAAACCTTAACCTATCGCAGGAAAGAAAACTTATTCTAATTGCATAATTTAAAGATATTGAACTAAATATCAATCATTGCATTTCAAATATTTTAGATCCATTGACAGAGCTCATTGGATTTGACAATCAAGAAAATCATTATTGTATTATCCGATTAATAAATCTGTCCATTAACACAAATTGTTGAGATGCTTTGCATGGGGAAAAAGGCAAGTCCTAAGTAGTATTTAGTCTTGCATAATCATGGATTTAGAGCCTAGGGGTTATGATTCAATCCTAAGGGACAAAAGCCAATATTTTTGAGAAAATTTGGGCAAGTATATAAATGTTGGAATAGTGGTATAGGAGGTTACAGGTGCTCCTACAAGAAGTTACGGGATTTGCTACGGAAGATATAGTTGACTGAATGACCAAGTAAACCAAATCCAAATTGGATGGGACAATTTTTTTTATTGAATAGCATGTCTTAGGTGTCCCTTCCAACTGAAATCACTCAAAAATACTGTTACTAACACATACTAAAAAATAGTAGAAAATTACTAGTCTAAAATCTAGAGATTCGAGAATTATTGAGCTAGTTAATCTATCAAATTCATAACGTAATAAAGTGAAAATGAAATGGGTTAAATTTTTTTATTAACTTGAATATTTTTATGATCTAATTCAAGTGGAATCAACTCAATTGAATCTCATTAGCATGTTCTAAAAAATAGCAAAAAATTACTACTATTTTCCACAAGGGACTTCCAAAAATTTAGATTTGGAAATAAACAAACTAATCCAAGTAGCTAAATGATTACTATGACCTTCCAAAGTTGTTCCAAATATGAAAGCATACCTGTGATCCTGCAAAATAACTTACTTCAACCATTTAACCCAATCCTACAACAAGAAATAATTAATACTAAATGCACAAATAGGGAAAAACAATAACAAGAGATGCATGTGAATTAAAAGCAAAAAGAAGAGAAGTAAACTATACAAAAGGGATTTGAGGATGCTAGGATGGCAAATACCAAGGAAAATTAGAGTCCTATGAAGGAGACCAAAATTTAGAATGTGAAAATGGTACCAATATTCATTATTTCTATAAATAAAATTACATCCTAGCAAGAAATGAAAGTGGAGTTGCAAAAATACAAGTGTTCTCCACAAGAAGACTATGAAAAACCAACCCCTAGAGGAAAATTTGAATTGGTGCTTATACAAAATGATTAGGAAGATTTCTCCATGAAAGGAAGAATATATCCCCTCCAAAATCCCTCAAATAGTGGATCTGGTTCCCAACACTAGGAATATGCATTAAATGACAAGGAACACATTCCTAGATTTTCTCAATCATTGAAGCTCCAAAATTTGTGCAATAATTGTAGAATATCTTGTTGATTTATTATCGAATATTGATCCTACTATGGTAGGGAGCAAGCCCCTAAATTATCTCCTCCTCTAAATCTTCATAATCTGCCCAATGTTCTCACAATATTCTACAAAAATAAATAATATTAGGCACAAATATGAAATTATCCATAAAGTTTCCAAATGAACATATTAAAGTTAAAAATACATTATATAATGAAAAAAGAGAGGTTTATTGTGTTGAAGGATGGCCAGATGGGCCTTAATTTATGTCTAATTTATAGGCCGATGAATAGCTTCAATAGGAATACTTGCTGGTAACCTTTTCCATGTGTGATTTTCTAGCTCGTTTGGACATGCGTGACTTTTCATGTTGGTGTATGGTGCTCTTGTTATCGATGGTATGGTTTTTCCAGGTTATGATAGTGGCTTTTAGTGTAGCCTTGCCTTTTTCCATATTAAATGGTGTTGGGATGTCTACTTCAGTTTTTGAGCGTTTGTTTGCTGGATGGATTTCGGAATCTAGGGCGGACGTGGTCTCAAGTTTCATTCCCAAAGGCCTAGGAATCCCTTGACCTGTTTTGGTTGGATACATAGTAAAACTTGAGGGAGAAGTCTCTGTTTAGGGCCTAGTGATATGGGTTTGGATTGTGGTAAAGCCTGATAGAATGTTCTTGGTTTAGGGCCTAGTGATCCAAGATTGGATTGCAGTAAATCTGGAGAGACAAGGAGACGAAATTGTCCTTAAGGATAGTGATGGATTCTGATGGCATTCCAAGTTTGGTTCGGTTGTAATCGAAGGACTAGTTTTGGTGTGATCACGGTTTGATGAGGGTGGAGGTGGTTTAACCTCTAGATTCCCTTGGTTGTTATTGGATTGGTTGTTCTATGAGATACCACATTCATGCTTGAAATATGGCACAGGGGTGACAGGATGAAAGAGAGTTTTGGTTCAGCCATGTATACGGTTGGGTGGTACATGGAAGTCCCAAACCTAGTTGGATTTTCCTATGATTAATAAAAGCTAAGTTCTCTTAATTTTGCACTTGTTCATACGTGGATTTAATGGTTGTCATATCTCTAATATTTAGATGGTTTTATGCTAGTTATAAGCATGGTTATATGACTAGTTTAGGTCATGGTTATTTAATGTATTTACTTGTAATTACTAAATTGATGGATGCAAGACCTAATTGATGTTATAACAGTTCAATGGAGAAGCTGGTGATCCTTCTGGTTATATTTCATAAGTGCTTCCAGTCATTAATGCTCTGTCTTGTATCATAAAACTGTAGGTTGCATTGATACCAAGTGTTTGACAGAATGTTAGTGTTGGTTGGGGATTTTCAGGCCTAATCCTGAGGTTAATTTTGATTCATTAGTACTGGCCTCATGAATTTGATGGATTCTGGAGGTTATAACAATTCTAGTCAAAGGCCGAGATTTTGGGCTAGAAAAGTGGCTCAAATCTCGACGACACTGGCACAGGTCTGCTGAAAAGAGTCCATGGATGTTGGCACATAGGCTTGTGAGAGTGACTTATGGTTATGGACATTGTCATACCTATAGCATGAGAGAAAACTAGGGTTAAAAGGCTTAAAACATTAGTGGGACTCAGGGACAAGATGTTTGTGTGGTTGACATGTCTTTTGTGGGTGTTGTTGCTGATGTGGACGGGTTTGGTTGATGTGTTCCATCGATTTTATTTCCTTAAGGTCACCAAGGAGGTTGAATACCTTATAGTGACATCTCTCATCGCATGTTTACCCTGTATGGACAATTGCTTGGATAGACCTAGGAGGGGGTGTTACATATTGGTATCAGAGCGTGGATGTTCTCTCCTTGGGTGAAGGTGCTTGGTCATGCATGCATGTTAGTTGCATGTGTGTCTCTTACACTTGCATTCCATGTACTTGTTGCATTGCATAATGATTAATCATGATTGTAGTAAGGCTTTCATGGGGAACTTGATGTTGATTTGGTGGAATGAATGGTCAGAAGTATATGACTGATTACATGATTATATGCAACTTGATTACATCCTTGTATGTTAGGTTACATTGTTGATTGTTTGATTACATGTATATGTCTTGTAGGTTGGTTACAAGAATCGATCTCTTATGCTCAATTACATGCGTTCATGCGTATGTGTAGTTGATTAGGAATTTCTTATGCATGTTGATAGTTCCATGTGGCAATGTGTACATTGGAGTAATGGTTTTTGTCATACATGAGGTCATAGCATGCATTGTTGATATGGCCTTGCATTCATAAATGGACCCTACTTAGAGTGATGTTTATGCATTGATGCACTTATTTAATAGATGTCTATATGTTATTATGTTTATGCTATACTTGTATCACATTGATTTGATGATCTTATAGAATAGGTATCCTCCTCAAATTATGCTAAGGTAAATTGGTTTATTGTGATTTGGTTTAGCTGACAAGTATGCCTTGCAGAAAAGAGATCAAATGGATAACAAGGTGGTAGACTACATAGAATCTCCCTATGAATCATATGGGTAGGATGGTGTGGGGCACTCTTCTAACTAGGCAGACACATTAAGAAGCATTAAGGAAGAAATAAGGAGTTGCAAAGCAGACAATGAAAAAATCATGCAAACACAAGAGAAATAAGCAAATTTAATGCAATACTTCTTTAGAGTTTGTTAGAATTGCAGCAATAAGGTCCACTACATATAAGCCATGGATAGGACGACAAAACTAATGGGGCATATGGAAGTAAGTCTCTTGGTGGACACAAGTCAGATAGATCTGACACGGTGAGAGATGGAAAGTTGTTGGAAACTTTGGGTAGGAGAGGTGATAGACTGGGAGAGTGATAGGGGATACTTTCCAGATGAGTTTAAGAAAGAAAATCAACCTACCTTTGATGGAGAGATGAAGAAATCCTAGGATGCAAAGGCATGATTTCTTGGTATGAAGAAATTATTCTGATTGCATGATTATTCAGAAAACATGAAAGCAAAGATCGCCACTTTCAGTCTCAAAGGTAAAGTGATATTTGGGGTGAAGACGAGAAGAATTTCAAAGGTATACATGAGGAGGATTTGACTTGGCATGCATTTGAAAGGATCTTAAAGAAGAAGTACTTGTTAGAGAGGTACTATAATGACAAAGCTAAGGTGTTTTATGAGTTGCGGATGGGTTCTATGACATATGAGGAGTATTCTAGCAGATTTTTGGAGTTGTTGAGGTATGTGCCTTACGTCAAGGAGGAGAAGGCCAAGGTTCAACAATTCATCAATGGAATTCTAGTAGCATACAGAGACAGGATTGAGTTTGATGATCCTGGATCAATGGAGGAGGCTATCTGAAAGTTGAAACATTTTTATGAGCAGTCGAAGTGCAAATTTGAGCCTAAACATGAATTGAAAGGAAATGACAAAGCTAAAGGAAAATGGCCACCAAAGAGAGGAAGGCCACACGATGCAAGTGAGAAAGAAAGTGTAGTTCCTTACAAGAGGTTCAATACAAATGAGAAGGGACATGGAGAGAAGCAGGCTAGAGGCAGTGGTAGGGAGCCATTGCAGAGTTGGATATGTGGTAAGGATCATCGTAAGAGGGATTGTTTGTAGTATCAGAGTGGTAGTAGACCCCAGATCTATAGTGCTCGAGAGGCGCATACATTTGGTGATGTTGGTCATAGCATTCCTTAGATCTATGTTGTTTTGGACAATAGATAGGCATACCATCAAGCACCGATCATTGAGATGGATGGTAAGATTTGTGATCAAGTTGTTTCTATTTTAATTGATCCTGGGTCTAACTATAATTATCCTAACCCGGTGGATAAGTGTGGTTTGAGAAAAGAAGTGCATGAGAAATCTTGGTTGTTATAGTTGGCTACAAGTACAAAGCAATGAGTTCACCATTGGGTAAGAGTTTGCACATTTGAGTTACATGGTATGCCTACAACAACACATTTGAATGTATTTCCATTAGGATCGTATAGTATGATTTTGCATATGCATTGGATATACCTTCACATAACCAGAGTGGATTGATTTGACAAGTCCATTAAGTGTGTGGATGATGGTGGGGAATAGAGGACTTTGTAGGGAAAGAAGGAGACTACATCAATGAAGATGGTTACCGCTATTCAGGCTAAGTGTAGTTGTAGAAAAGGTCGTGTGATGTTTGCAGTGTACATCTCTAGTCATAAATTTAAGGAGGTTGAGGATCTAGATGTGTTAAGTAGGTACCCAACTTTATAGTAGTTTCAGTATGTATTCTTGGAGGAAATTACAGGGTTTACACCTCATAGGGAGGTATATTTTTCTATTGAGTTGGTTCCACTGGTAGCTCCAACATGAAAAGCACCTTATAGGATGAGCACACCTGAGTTAGTAGAGTTGAAGTTGCAGTTAAAGGAGATGCTTCATAAAGGATACATTAAATCTAGTGTATCACCTTGGTGCACACCAGTGTTGTTCGTAAAGAATAAATATGGTACTCTTAGATTGTGCATTGATTACAGGAAGCTAAACAAGGTAATGATGAAGAACAAGTACCCTTTGTCAAGGATTGATGATTTGTTTGATTAGTTGAAGGGAGCATAAATGTTCTTTATGATCGAATTGAGATCAAGATACCATCAGGTACACATCAAGGAAGAGGATATCTTCAAGAATGTATTTAGGACTACATATGGGCATTATGAGTTTGTTGTTTTTCCATTCAATTTGATTAATGATCCAGCTACACTTATATGTTTGATGAATAGTGTGTTGCGTCCTTATCTAGGGCAGTTTGTTATTGTATTCATTGATGACATACTGATATATTCTAAGAATGAGGAAGAACATGTTGAGCATTTAGAAGCAGTGCTGAGATTGCTAAAAGAGCGTCAATTGTATGCTAAACTTATCAAATTCAACTTATTTCACACTGAGGTACATTGCTTGGGGCATGTTGTCTCCAAAGACAACATAGCAATTGATCCAGAAAAGTTAAGGGCCATCATGGAATTGGAAGCTCCTAAGAAAGTGGATGAGGTGAGATCATTCATGGGATTGGCAGGTTACTACAGGAGATTCATTAGGTGCATTGCATATCCTATCACAACATTGCAAAGGAAAGTTAAGAAGTTTGAATGGGTAGAGGAGTGTGAGGCTAGTTTCGAGCAGCTTAATTAGTTTCGGCACATGCGCCAGTGCTAAAGATTGCAAATTTGAACAAGGAGTTTGTAGTGTGTACAAATGATTGCAAGAGAGGACTTGGTGGATTTTTCATGCAAGAGGGATGGTTAGTTTGCTACGAGTCACGGAAATTGAATGATCATGAGAAAAACTACACAACACATGTTCTTGATCTAATAGTGATTATACATCCATGTAAGATGTTGAGACACTATCTTCTGGGTAAAAGATTTACATTGATGAGCGATCACAGTAGTTTGAGGTATTTGTTTGACCATCCAAATCTGAATGCCAGGCAAGCTAGACGGTTGGATACCTCTATTGAGTTCGACTTCAAGATCAGATACATAAAAGGGAAGGAGAATTGTGTTGCACATGCTCTTAGCAATAAGGTACATGTAAATCATATAGTAGTTATAAGCTCTTATGGGACAAAGTTACAAGATAGGATGTTATAGGCAAGACAATGAGATGAAAAGTACATGGAGATCATGCATAGGTTAACACAGAGAATAGGTACAATTATAGGTACATGTGCAGACGCATATACAGGTACAGGTACTGGTACATGTATAGATTATTAGGATGAAAACTATCATCTCACGACAGATGGGTTGGTGAGATTTAGAGACAAGATCTATGTGTTGAATTGCAGTGAGCTCATGAAGCTTATCTTGAGGGAATTCATGCCAAGCCATACTCAAGTCATCTAGTATAACAAAAGACATTGATGATAGTGATGAAGTTCTACTATTCACTTAATCTGAAGAAGGAAGTGGTAGAGTTCATTGCTATATGTTTAGATTTCTAGTAGGTAAAGGATGAATGCAAGCATCTATGTGGTGTATTATAGCCTATAGTGATTCTGAAATGGAAATGGGAGGTCATTTCCATGGATTTCATCATAGGTCTTCGGAGGACAATAAGGAAGCATGATTATATTATGGTTGTGGTTGATAGGTTGACCAAGGTATCTCACTTCATTCTAGTGAAGACTACATATTCAGCTAGTGAGGTAGCATAGGAGTTCATCAGAGAGATAGTGATATTGCATGGTGTTGAAAAGAAGATTGTGTTCGATAGGGATGAAAAATTCACTTCCAAGTTTTGGAAGGAGCTATTTGCAGGCTTCGGTATAGAGTTGTCCTTCAACACAAATTTTCATCCGCAAACAAATGGATAGACAAAGACATTCAATAGGATCTTGGAGGATATTATGAGGATGTACATGATGCACCAATAAAGGAAATGGGAGAAGTATATTCCATTGGTTAAGTTCATATACAATACTAGTTATCAGAAGTCATTGAAGATGTGTCCTTTCAAGGCATTATATAGATGGAGTTTTAACACTCCCATCAATTGGAGGGATCTAGTGAACAGGGTATTTATTGGGCCAAATATGTTGGCAGACATGGAGCAAGAAATGTAGGCTATAAAAAATAATCTAAAGGAATCACAGGATAGACATTAGAGTTATGCAAATCGATACATGGTATTTAAGGAGTTTTGGGTTGGGGAGCATGTGTCTTTGTGCATCAAGCCCAAGAAAATCTCATTGAGGATTGGATCATGTGCCAATTTGGCACCATGTTATTACGAGACTTTTGAGATCCTTGAGAGGATTAGACTAGTGTCATATCAATTTGCATTGCCTCCACCAATGAAATTTGATGATGTTTTTCATATTGCAATGCTTAAAAGGTATATAAAGGATTTTGATCATGTTATTGATTGGTTTGTGTTGTAAGTGGAGTAAGAAAGAGGATTCTAGCCAGAGCCTCATTGCATATTATAGCAAAAGCATCTCATGCTCAGGAATAGAGCCATAGAGCAAGTTAAAGTGTAGTGGAAGCACTTTGGGCTTGAATAAGCTACATGGGAGATGACAGATCAGATGCAGGCCCTGTATCCTTCATTATTTTTCGGTTGAGGCAAATCATTTTTGGTTTTATGTTGGTATATGTTTGGCATATGTTATGCTAATGTTTTGGTATATGTATATGGATGTAAATACCACCATGATCAAAGTTATAAAGCTCCAATAAGTGGTATGGTTGTTATATTGTCATGTTGTCATGATGTCTTTCTTTTGAGTAGGTCATTCATTGTAAATACTGCAACGAGCTAAGTAATAAAGCTCCATGGACAATACGTTTTCTTTTCAATGGTTTTTCTGAGGTCATGGTATGGTTTAACATTGAGGATGGTGTTCCCCAAGGGGGAGGGTTATGTAATAGGCTTGGTGAAAAGTTCATGTAATAAAAGTTAATAAAGGAAAAATAAGACCACGATTAAGGGACACTTATTCTAAGTTGAATGTTGGGCAAAGATATTGTTATAGCTCCAAATATCACCCTTGCTATTTCTAATGCTTGGTTTATGGCCTAAGGCAACACCTCCTTCCAGACTTGGTCCAAATATTTTAAAAATAGTGTTTTACTCCCTGTACGCTACTTTTCCCTGTGTTAAAAGCTTGTACACGCAGGGTAGTCTATACCTAGCTCGTGTATATGTGTTAAAACACTTCAAAAAATTAAATTTCCTTAACTATGGGTAGAGATGACGAGTTTTACCTATTGATTACCTATGAGTGCCCATGGCCCAACTATTCCCAACTGTTTCCCAACTAAAAAACTAATTTGGGAGAAGTATAAAAAGACTTCAATGGGAAGGCCTTAAGGAGGAGAGAAATGATAGAATTACTATACTAAGATTATCCCCTGATCAAGTCTGAAGAATCCCTATGCTTCATGCACTTCCCCAAGTTTAGGAAACCCTTGTTTCCTTGAGTTTTGATGTTCTCTCATATGATTGGAGATATCATGGTATTGCTTATGGAAGGAGGCTGTTGAAGACTGGGACTGGACAGACCTGGAGGACTGTTCCGCTTGGAGCTAGAGGAGGAAGACTCAGGTGAACTCTATCCATGTTTTTATTATAGTTTTTTGCAATAAAAAGAAACGTTGTCTTGTTCTTGATATCAACTTTGTTTATGCATCTGATGTTATTGTTATTGTTTATATATGAATGACTATTTCAATGTATAACTAACCATCTACTTATATGATATAAAGTTGATTTCACTATAATGCTTTATCTATATGCTACTATGTGTATTCGAATTGGTTGATTTGCAAGTTCAAAGATCATCAGGAGTTGTAGAGGGTTTGAACCCTAGCTGGAACTACCCAAATGAAGGACATCCGGGTATGTTCATCCTCACATAGTTAGTTTGTTTAAGCATGTTGCTTGAGTTGAATGCTTGTTTCTTGTTGTATATTACTCCTGCTCTGCTAGGGTTCTGACCCAAAGCCCTAGGGGACTTATTCCGTCAATAGAATTGGCAACTACAGAGGGGATAACAATGTTGTTATTCCTAGTTTGGGTTATTTAGTGCCAATTAGGGTTCAGTTCTTAGTTTGCTTACTGTGACTATATTGCCTGCTCCTGTAGGAAATCAGACTTCAAGTCTGATCTTTTTCATCAAGCCTCATTTTTTATTTTTCTTGTAAAACTTCATATACGCACCTTTGTCTATTTATAGAAGCGTACACACTCTTGTTTCTATGAACTGAAACCATGTATACATGAGTTTCTTTTGGCAGCAGCGCGTGTACACGAAGCTGTGTAGAGACACAGTCGCGTATACAAATTTTTGCATGATTTTTTCATATCTTTCTTTCTAGAAAGATTTTTTTCTTGGTCTATGTGGTTTTTGAGTGGTCATTTTCTATTTTCAGAATTTAATTTTTGCAGTGAGCTTACTGTTACAAATTCTCTCCTACTTTGAAAAGTTTTTGTCCTCGGTTTGCTTTACATTGAATTTTATAATTTGTGTTTGAACACACAAGGCTTCTTATAGAGTTTCTTGGTCATTTTGGTCTTCCAGAACAGAAGATTGTCTGCAATCTTAGTGTCAAACTTCATTTTCATGGTTTGATTGCTTTGCTTCCCGTCAATTTTGTGGCCATCCACTTTTTCTCACTTTTCAAAAGTTTCTTGTTGATGAATTTGAAATTGTGTCTTTCCTGATTTCTTGATCAGTTTTCTCAAAACTCCTTTTGCTACTTTTGGATCGTTTAGTGCAAGTTGAAACACCTATTTTTTTCAAGTTTTCATTCATGTTGAATTGATAACTTAGAAAGTTTCCTTGTGTTTTTCTTTCGGTCTTTGAGTCTTTGGTGGCATTTTGAGTGCTTTTGAAAAGTTTTTTTTTATCATTTTTTTGAAAAAGAAAGCCCTTCAAAAGCATTGTTTTTGCTTTCTTTGCCATATTTGAGTTTGGTTTCTTTTGGTTTTTGAGAGTGATTTGGGATATTTTTTATTAGTTCTTCTTGTTTTGGGAAATATTTTGTGTTCAAAATTCTTATTCCTTTCAAACACTTAAGTTGGCTTACAAACAAATTGCTTTCATCTCTTTTTTAGAGTAATCTAGAATTTTGCATTATCATGTACACTTTGCATTAGGGTAGTTTTTCATTATTGAAGCATCGATAGTCTTTTAGTTTTTGTGAGTGTGAGGTCCACTACAAGAAAAGAAAAAGAAAAAGTTTTTGCTTTATAGAAGTTTCTTAGAACCCAAGTAGAAGTCGCTTTCCATCGAAGAACAAACAAGTGCATTGCATATAAGTTAGTTTTTCATTAATTTCTTTTGTGTCATAAAAACACCATCAGTTTCACTTCCATATTGTCCCTTTGACTTGAAAATAACAACCACTTAAAATCAAGCACTTAATAAAATAAACTAGAACTTTTTATATTGTCAATCAGATACACCAACAAGTTTTAGGTTTATTTAGGGCCTTGGATTAGGTGAGAGGAGAGTAAAATCTCCAAGGCCACTCTAAATTGTGAAACATAGAAGTCTGAATAAAGAGCAGAATCCAATAGCGTTAGGGAGACCGAGAAAGCTCTGTGGCTAGGAGTTAAGCATGAGAGTTTGTGAAGATAAGGACGAGAGATACCCCCTCTCTTACTTGTCAGATCTTACCTCACGATTGTTCCACTCGGATTTTGATACGAGTTGGTGTCTTTAGTTGCCAATCTTAGGATCTACATAGGTGGCTGTGGAAGGGAATCCCATGGTGCCTGAGGTTGACGTTGCATCACGTTCAATGGTACTTCTGGAGGGCACCCTTGCGATGCTTGGGGGTTTGCACTGGAAAAGGCTATTGTCTGCAGGTTAGCATAACTACCTCTGATACCTTCTCTAGTAGACCTGGGGCGTAATTATCCGTCTATTTTCGGAAGGCCCTTTTTATTCGCTTTCTTGTATTTTTTTTGTATGGTCCTAATCACCCGGAGTGGAAATACTTGGAATTTGTTTGACTGCTGAATTCTTTAGGGACATTTTTAGTGTGTGTTTTGTGCTCCTACTCGGCCTAGATTTCAATTTTCTTGAGTCTTTAAGTATATCTTATTAAAATAATTCAAAGTGACTGACCGATCACTTAGACGGTCTCGTAGACTTCATGGGCTTTCACCTGCAAGTCCAGAGCCTTCTCCTGGAAGGTGTAGGAGTGATTCTGCTAGTGGTTTTCAACTAGTGACAGCTGGTGCATCAAATATTGATCCTCCACTTGGGGGCATCAGTGTACAAGGTAGACTTGGTACTACCACAGAGTTAGGGAGCAACACACTAGTTCTTTCTCGAGTACTCTTCCAGTTGGATGATAATATTGAGGTAGAAGAGCTCTCAGAGTCAATTGCGGCTCCAAATTCTCCACTCCCTTATGATCATCCGGATGTATTTTTATACGTCAGAACTCAGACACACAGGCCTTCAAGCCTAGGTCCACACACAAACATCCCTTCGATGACCACTTCTGGAAGCATGGCATCCACTATGAGTGCTATGAGTATGTGGACTCCTATATCAGTGCAAGGGGGAGGAACTATTTCCATCCCCTCTACATCATTATTTGGGTCTACTACCAGCACATCCTTGTTTGGGTCTATTTCCATTCCGTCAACAAGTGGAAGTTCCCAAGCTCATGCATCCAGTTTTTTATTCTTCCCTTTTGGAATGCCCTCTCAAGGTATTCCTTCAGTTCCATTAAGTGTACCATTAACTGCCTCCACATCCATGATGAGTGGATCAACTTCTTTTCAAGGTTTCCCCTTTGGAAGTGGTCAAATACCACATTCCAATTTGACGGTAGGGTCTATGCCTTTTCGTTTCATAGGTCAAGGTACTAATCCTTTTCAGAGTTGGAAAAACCCTGTAGTTAGTGGGATAGGAACTGGGAATCAGTTTTTCAGCCAACAAGAGAATGTACCGTATTCCTAATTCAATTCATTTCGAATTTTTCCACCCTTAGCTAATTCTTGGAACCCTTATTAGGGCCTGTCAACTCCTTACAATAATTCGTTAGGGGGCAACTTTGCCGGTTACAGAGGTTTTTTAGCTAGAGTTGGTCAAACTTCGAGTTTTGTTGGACCACAAGGTTCACCTTTTGGTTCAGTAGGTTCTACCTGTTACTTCAGGCAACCTTGTGCCTTTCAAAATCCAAGTCATTATTTTCAGGCTTTCGGGAACCCCGCCCAATCTGGGTGGAATCCCCAAGGTCCTCCGAGACTTCTGTTTCTTGCCACGCTCAATCTGCCAGACTTAACTAAGTTGACGAATGATCCAATCAGATACAATCTGGCTTGGCCTCCGGTCCTAACCAAACTTCCATCAGATATCCAAAAATTCAAAGGGAAGAGTGGTGAAGACCCGGGCGACCATGTAGCCACGTTCCATTTATGGTGTTCATCTAACTCCTTGATCGATGATTCGATCAGGTTGAGACTATTTCAGCGCACCTTAACTGGGAATGCAGCTAAGTGGTATATAGAGTTGCCAGGGGGCACCTTTATTTCTTTCGCCGATTTGGCTAACATTTTCTTAAACCATTTTCAATTGCCTATCCATTACGAAGTCGAAACTGAACTTCTAGCCAATTTTCATCAAGACATGGCTACTCACATTTCGGATCATATCCAGGAATGGAGACAGAAAAAGAGGCTCATTAAAGCTAAAATTCCACCTGAATTCCATCTCGAATGGTTTTTAAAATCATTACAACCCAAGATCTCCATGGATGTTTCTATGTCCGGAGTTTATTCCAAAGAGCAAGCTATCCTTCACACCCAACAGTTATAACTGATATATTCTCAGTTTGGGACTCTTCAGAAGATCTTGCCTGATGCTCCTAGATCCATGGTTGATATATCCAAACCAAAGCTAGGGCCACATGCTGATGGTATTGTTGGATCGATTGATGTGAATGTAGTGAACCTTTTGAGCCAATTGCAACAGTTGTCTATACAAATTGCTTCATCCAATCAGGCTGCAGTGTCTACTCCTACACCTTCTCAACCTTCTTTCGTAAATTCCATTCAGGCTTCTAACCCCAAAGGAAATCAAAATTCTGATGGGAAGAAGAAGGGATGAGGTAAAAATAATAATCAAGATGGGAAGGGTAATGCAAATAAGCCCAGCGATGGTGCTGATGAGGGTATAAATGAGTCTAAGAAGAAAGTTAAATTTCCATGCAAGTTGTGTAGTGGAGATCATTTGACTCACCTCTGCTCGAAAATTCAAGATGCTCAGTGCTTGTTAGTACAACAAGGGTCTTCTAGCTCCCAAGCTATCTTAACTAACCCTTTCCCCCAAGGGCAGCAGTTGCTTGTTGGCTTGAACTCAAACCTTGGTACCTCTGCAGGGGGCAACCAGGAGGGGCACAATTCCTCAAATGGGTTCATGATGGGTTCTCACATCAATGTGGCTACATGATCACGTGATTATGGTGAAGCTAAAACATCCAAGGATAAATCTGTTCCTAGAACTACGGATCCACTTCCTATTGAGCAACCCTCTGTCGAGTCTATACCTTGGATACTGAAAGGTTCCGCCAAACACACAACTATCAACCCTAATGCTAGGGCAGCCCAGAACTACTCCATTGTAGAAGATCTAGCTCAGACTCCATGTGTGATGTGTTCTTTAGAGGTACTCCAGTCGTGTCCAGCTCAAAGAAGTGCTTTGCTTTTGGTAATGGGGGCAATGGATCAAAATAATTCTTTAGCTCTCACTTTTGATATGCACAATGTAAAAAAGAGACTTCCTTATCATATGGCTTTCCAGAAAAATTCTACTTACCAGAACACTAATATTTTTTGAACAGTTATAGATGAGGGAGCTTCCACATGCGTAATGTCTATGTCATGTTGGAAGGAAATTGGATCACCTGCAACTGTTCCTTCACCTACTCTTTTGACAGCATTTGATGGACATTCTCATAGGCCACACTAGATTATCCTGACCTTTCCTATATGTGTTGGAGGAAAGGTCGTTAATATCGAAGTAGAAATCGTTGATTCCAACCTAGATTACAATCTCCTCTTAGGACGAAATTGGATTTATAAAATGGATGTCGTAGTTTCAACTCTGTTTCGAGTCCTCTGTTTTCCTCATGAGGGGAAAATTATTAAGCTTGATCAATTGGATTATTCTTTAGTTGACCCTCATGCAACTTCGGATTCTATTGTTCCATTGGTGGATAACCCCCGTCAACCTATCAAGAATCTAGGAGTTGGGATGTATTCTAGGTACATTCGTTGTTGAGAAGTCTCTCAACAGTACAAGTATCATGGTCTCCAAGATAGCTGGATCAAAGGACATTGTAGAGAGAAACACTGGAGATGTAGTTGAACAGGTGCCTATGAATTTTCCTATCTATGCAGGCACACAACTATTCATAGAAAAGCACACGAAGATCAAATGGAAAGAAATAAAGGACATATTTCTAAGTAGTTTCAAGGAAGATCTGGAAGATTGACAAGTCTATGTCAACAGTCACAAGTCAGACTTGTACAAGGTTGCATGTAGGTACCATGCCTTCCCATGCATGGATGTCATTCACTGGGTTGTCTCACATACTAATCCCGAGATAATGACATTGAGTAATACTAGTGGAACAAAGGTTTCCACCTTAAGGATGGAAAGATAACATCATATATATCACTTGCTGCAACTGGTGAACCACATGGATGCATTTCTCTTCGCTCCCAATGGCAGTGTGAATACTAGAGATATCATGAAGCATTCAGTAAAGGAGCCATCAAAGTTCATGATGACGCCCAACTAGGTATACAAGACGAAATCAATTAGGAAGGTGTATGAACTCTTGGTCATCTTCATAAGTCGTTTGTATGGTCAAGAGAGCATGGAGACCTTCCCGCAGAGTTAGGTGATTATGTTAGATCAGTTGGAAAGTGAAGGAAGGCCCTTCAACTAGTTAGACATGTTGGCTTTTCAACTGAAATTTCACGTGTCTAATGCCTAGAGTCCACCTAAGGATGAAAAAGCAAGATCCTTTATGTCCACATATCTGCTTGATCCAATTCGTGCCCAACAAAAACTCCTTGGCATGGCTTGAACATGGAAATCATTAGAGGATGCTATGAACATTTATTGCAAGTTTCTCTCTGAGTGTAGCTACCGAGGAGTCATGACAAGACTCCCTAACCACTTCATCACCCTGTTGTACAAGATGATCTTCAAACAAGGTCCACCTTACATGTCCAAATAAGCAATGCAGGCATTGCTCAAAATTTTAAATTGGTATGCCTCACCCGATGGAACCTTCATCAGGATGTTTGGTGTAAAGAATCCTATGCATGAGGTACCAAGGTTTTCCATGGACAAGTTGGTCATGCAAGAGGTTGTATACCATATATCCATAGGGTTATTAACAAGACTACACAAGAGGAAGAAGGCAACATGGCCCACTCTTCCTTTGCGGATTGGATTGTATGTGATTTGTAATTTAAAGGATGCAGATATCGAGGTCGAGGACATGAAGAAGTTCAAATTCAACACCAAGAGTTTCAATCTGTATGACCCTCACAGCATAAGAAAAGAGCACAATGAGAAGGTGTACAACCCATGGATCCATGGGGCATGTCATTAGCCAGAGGAAGATCCTTAGAGGTATTGCTACAACTCCTTTAAGCTCCATGAACTTGTAGACATAGCTGTAGAATGGAAAACAACACTCCATGCAACAACACCATGAGAAGCAAAAAAAACAACTATAGTGAGCAATAGACGGACACAAGACAAAGGAAAGAGGAAGATTGTCGAGAGCATAGAGACAAATCAAAGATACAAGTTTAAATAGGATCCACTGTTGAGAATGTAGCTTTGGAGATAGATGCGAAAGGGTGACATGTGAAAGGAGAGTAGCATAGAGAAAGAGGGAGAAGCAAAGACTAGAAGAAGTAGAAAGGAAGTTACAAGAGGTAGAATAGAAACTCATAGAAGAACAGGAGTTGCATAGAAGAGAGAGGGAAGTGTAGTAGGAAAAGGAATAGGAATAGGAGGAAGAGTAAAGTGCACTGTCAGAGAAAATTGTGCCGATACAGGTTGAAGACTCTGATTCGCTAACAACAGATGAAGAACATGATGAGTAGCCGCATGAACAAGATCTTGCTCAACATGATGAATAGCTGATTGAATAGATGGACACGAAGATGGTATAGGAATAGCATGATTATAATACTGATCTCATGCCAAGAGCAATCGAGGTCACTCCACAAGCTTCACCACCTTTGGAAATAAAGAAATCCTGAGTGAAAAAGGAGAGATTATTCTCCTTGATGATGATCAAAGATGGATGTGTGAAATTTGGCATTTGATGAGAAAGTACAAGCATGAGGAAAGAAAATTTCAGATGATTATACATCACCTACACTCATAGAAGAAAGGGTGATTGTACCAGATTCAATAAGACATCCAATTTCCATGGTCGAGGTTTCTAAGGCTTATGCAGAAGCCACGAGTTCAACAATCAAGTTCTTGATAGTGGAGAATGATCCAATGGCAAAGAACTTGCAAGAGGCCAAGCATAAAATATAGCAACTGTTGAGCCTCAGACCTGCACTTCTTTTCACATCCTCTCAGCCTCCTTTTTCATTCATTTCCCTCATTTGTCACTCATTTCCTCCATCAAATTGCTTAAATCATTGTATTTTAGGACTTTTACATGGTTTATTAATTATGCTAATGACTGTGTTGTTGGATTAGAATTTTGGTTCAAGACTTGCACTTTCCGCAGCTCACACAGGGTTTCCGCAGCTGATTCCAGTTTCCGCAGCTAATCCCAGTTTCTGCAGCTGTTTTCTTAAACGGCATGATCCAGGTGTCCTCCGGTCAGAAGAGCCACATGGGCAAGTGCGTGGAACCAAGGACATGGTGTGTTTCCTTCCAGCTCAGCCAAATCAGTTATAAACACCCATGGTCAACGAGGGGGAAACTACGGTCAACAAAGGTCATTGGCGGTGGCACGGCTCTGCGTGTTTGGTTTTAGAGCACGTGAAACACAGCTGGCCTCTTCCTCAGCCACGCAGATGATGGGGAACACGAATCCAACAGAAGATTCAATGCCCACCTCGACCGTTGCCTAAATCCGTGGACTGTGCTAGATTACGTGTTTTTCACACAGCTGTTAGAATAGCGTAGTTTGTGATTAAGTTAGTTTTGTTTTTTTGCTATAAATAAAGCGTATCTGAACGCTGATTAGTTAGCTGCTGATATGTAATTTTGAACCCCACTGCACTTTCTATTTTGATACGTAATATACGAGAAGACTGTTCTCCATTTGAGCGTGTAATTGATCTTTAAGCTGGCTGGAGTAGGCAGAGGGCCCCTGTTTACTTAAGGCCTGTACAGTGCTTTTAGTTTCCTGCATTCTTTTTATCATTTCATGTATAATAGTTGTATAGAATGCTTTTGATTGTTGTGTTTTGATCATGTACAATAGTTGTATATAAACGTTGAATTCTGCTCATTTATATTTCTGCACTTTTCCATGACTGATCAGTGTGTTTTGCAGATTGCTTAGGTGTGCTCGGGACAGTTTCTTTTCTTTCTTTTTCATAGCTAGTGACACTTGTGATCATCTTGTCTATGGTGCTGACCTTCTTTGTTTTGCAGCCTTTATTTCTTTGTTATCATTTCTTTAAGTTGCATAGTTGCTTACTACTTTTAGGCATCAAGTTATTTACTTATTGATGGTTTCTTCTCTATAATTCAATATCTTTATTAAGGACCAAAATATCACTAGCACAGCTTGGTTTAGTTACTCAATAACTCACAATTTCATAGCTTATTTTTGACTGTTTCTCACATGATATATTTAGTTAAAAGACAAGAAGTTAAGAAGAAGTTAAAGTATTTGTGATTAGTCTTTCTTTGATATAGATTTACTTCAGTTTCATATTGCTTAGTTTTAGCTAGACTTGACATAGATTCCATCTTCATTTTCTTGCAGCAGCATAGATACTGGACCAAGGTCATTAGTCTTTTATTTGATGCCTTCATTTTACTTTAAAAGTTGATTTCATTTCAGTTGTTGTACAAAGCTTTCTTTAGAATACTCTTTAAGTTTCAAGAAACCATTTAGAAGTCGCCGCACACACACACACACATTCACTCACTTCATTACATCTCCATCACATTTCATTAGGAAAATACAATAAAAAAAAAACTAAAAAGATAAAAACGACAAAGACTTAAGAAATAGTTGCCTAAGTACATATAGTACACATCACTTCATCAGCTTATGAGCCCCGGGTTGACATTTAAAAGTTGCAATTTAGACATCACTAAATTGACTAAACATTTTGGCGCCATTGCCGGGGAAGTGAAAATTAGGTAGCCAATTCTTAAAAAAAGAAACAAGAAAATTTCAAGGAAGGAAAATTAATAACCTCTCAAAGTATGCTCTCCTCTTGCACCTAGAGTGATCTGGAGGATCAGAAAAGAGAAAGTTATTAGTTTAATAGTTTCTTGAGTATTCTCTCTTCTTGCACCTAGAGTGACCTGGAAGATCAGAAAGAGAATTATTAGCCTGACTTGAAGAAAAGATAAAAAAAAATGACATGCATAGAGCTAGAGATTCTAGGGGAAGGTTTTTAGCTAGAGCCAAGAGTTCGATTTTTACAAGTCCATCTACTTCAAGGAATAGACAAGAGACACCTCCCTCATCTCCAACTGACACTCCTAGCCATAGGATTCCTGGAATTCAAGAGGCAAGAATTGACTCTCCCACACCTTCTATTGAATTTGAATCAGAAATAGATCCTTTCCTTCCTTCTACAGAAAGACCAATTGTAATTGAAGAAGTAGAATCATCTGAAGAAGAGGGAGAAATTCCTTCTCATTCACCCTTTGTAGAAGAACCAGAAGACTCTGAAGTCTCTAGGGAAACTACTATGATAGAGGAAGGAGGTGGTAGAGGTAGAGGTAGAGGAGGAGGAGGAGGAGACATTGGAGGAAATAGGGATGGAGATAACTCATTCGGGTTTCCTATAGTCGACGAGGACTCCCGAGCCACCATGAAAAACATCTCACCATCTGTCCTCCCAAACTTCCATGGGTTAAGGAATGAGGACCCTGAAACATTTCTATTTGAGTTTGAAGTCGTATGTCGAACTTATGATTATCTGGATGACTCTCAAAAACTCAAATTGTTTCCTTCAACATTGAAAGGACAAGCTTTGAAATGGTTCATGGGATTACTCACTCAATCCATTAGGTCTTGGAATGATATGAAACAAACATTTTTGGATAGGTACCTGGACTATTGTATGCCCACGAATCACAAGGATGAGGTATTCAAAATGGTACAAAAAGAAGATGAAAATTTGGAGGATTTGCTTGAAAGATTTCAATACAATTTGAATAGAGAAAAAATGAACAACTTAGATGAGGATACCTTGAAAGCCCTTTTGTTAAAATCCATTAGAGATGAATGGATAGACATTTTGAACATGATGGGGAAGGGAGATATATCTCAACTTTCACTCAATGATATAGCGGAACTATGTGTCCATCTCTCAAGGGGGAAATCTAAAACTCAAAAAGGGCCTAGAGATCCTTCTCTCCTCAGAGCAAACAAATCTGCAACTGGATTGGTAAGTAGGGCTGAGATTGGCAGTATGCTTGATGAATTTAAAACTGACATCTTAGGGAGTCTTAGTGAACAACTAGACACTCTTAAGATTCACAATAAGCAGAAAGCAGAAGCTGAGGCTTTGGCCATCTTTTGCCCAAAGTGTAGAAAGAAACATGCTCTAAGGGAATGTCCCTTGGAAGCAAAAGTTGTAGAGACATGTGTAATTTTCTCAGAGAATAATGAGACCAAGGATTGTCCTTCAATCCCTGGGCTCAAAGCTGTCTTTCAAGAAGATCCAAGTACACTTGAATCTCTCTGTTTTTTTGCAAGGAGACCTTGGCAGGGGCAACAAAATCAAGGGTTTAACAACTCTATGAATTTTCAACCTCCACCAAATTGGAATCCTTGGCAACAACCTTGGCCCCAAGCTCAAAATCCTTTTCAAGCATGGCTACAAGGTATGCAGAATCATTATGGTAGATTTTCTCAATTCTACCAATATCCTCCATCTTTCCAAAACCAACAAGCTCCACAACTTCCAAATCAAAATCCACAAGTATCATTACCATTTCCACAACAACAAAAACCTTCTCAACAGAATCCCAATTCTCAACTCTTGCTTCCATTCCAACAGAAGTCAAATCAACTTCCTTCTCAGCCATTGCCAAACCCCAACAATAAGAATCCTCAAAATTCTTACATGATGGAAGGACAACCATTTCCTACCTAAATGATTGTTCCTCTCAATGAAGTACAACTCAGATCAGGTAGAGTTCTAGATAAACCTTCTATACATGATCAACAACAAAGCATTTCTGAGAAAGAATCTCTTGATGCCAATAAGGGTTCTGAAGCATCTCTTCAAAACCCAAACACTCAAAAAGAAAAAGAAAAAGAATCAACCCCCACAACTCCCATAGTTGAGCAACCTACATCTCTATCCACACCTCCTTTTCCTGAAAGATTACAAATTGATAAAGGAGTGGAAAAACAAATTTGGTTGCCTGAATATAATTTCCTAGATGAATTGAAAAATGTGTGTATCAAGATTCCCTTGTTACAAGCCATTAAGGAAATTCCTATTCTAGCAAAAACAATAAAGGAGTTGAGCCTTAAAAGACCAGGAAGGAAACCAAGAGATACCAGAAGGATCCACCTGGTAGGAAAAATTGCAGACATCATGATGGGAAAGATTACTATGCAGAAATATGTAGACCCCGGTAGTCCAATTGTCAAAACACATATCAATGGGGTAGAAATACCAAATACTTTGATTGATTTAGGGGCTGCTATTAACATTATGAGTAGACAGACTATGGAACAGCTAAAACTTCCTAATCTTCTTTTTAAACCCACCTTGTTGAAACTTTCAGATCGATCCATTATTAAACCAGATGGTGTATTAGAAGACATTCCTGTCTCCTTAGATTCTTGGGAATATCCAGTGGATTTCATGATTTTAACTCCCAAGAGTAATCTAGGAGGACATCCTCTTATTTTAGGAAGACCTTGGCTAGCCACAGCTGATGCTTTCATAAGTTGTAGGTCTGGGGATATGTACATTTCTGATGGTAATTCGACAAAGAAGTTCAATCTGTATCCTCCAGCAAAAGCAATCACAGAAATAGGAGATAATGAGTGGGTTGATAATGAAGATACTATACAACCTGTCTTTACCATTCCTGAGATTAGTGAAGATAGTCAAATTCTGAACACATTAGAAAATTTTGAACCATCTTCAGAATATGACTCCACACAATTTCAGTTGGATTCTGACATAGAGTTTCTATCATCTAGACAAATGTCTCTTTTCTCTATGGAAGAGTTCGGTAGTTCTGCCATTGAGATCTTTCCAGGAAAAACACTAAACATCAATAGAAACTTGGAAAAATCACAACAGGAAGAGTTAACCAAAATCTTGCAAAGACTTTCTACTGCATTTGCATGGGAGTATATCGATATGAAAGGTATTGATCCTAAGACTTGCATTCATCACATCTACAATGAGGAAAACAGAAGACCAATCAGAAAACCTCAAAGAAGGATGAATCCAAATCTTAGGGAGATAGTGAAAGAAGAGCTCCAAAAGTTACTTAATGTAAACTTCATTTACCCTATTTCAGATAGCCGGTGGGTTTCCCCTTTGGTTATAGTACCTAAAAAGAATGGTAAATGGAGGGTTTGCATTGATTACAGAGAATTGAACAAAGCAACCTTGAAGGACCACTTTCCTTTACCCTTTATTGATAAAGTATTAGATACTCTAGCAGGCAAAAAGTATTTCTCCTTCTTGGATGGTTTTACTGGTTATAATCAAATTCAGGTAGCACCTGAAGACCAGGACAAGACCACATTTACCTGTCCATGGGGAACTTTTGCTTACCGAGTACTTCCTTTTTGATTATGTAATGCACCTGCAACATTTCAAAGGGCAGTATTAGGAATCTTTTCCAATCTAATTCATGATTGTGTAGAGGTCTATATGGATGACTTTACAGTTTATGGTAATTCATTTGAAGAGGCACTAGAAAATTTGGAAAAAGTCCTTGTCAGATGTAAAGAAACAAATCTTTCATCAAGTCATGAAAAATGTTTTATGATGTTTACTGAAGGGATTGTTTTAGGACATCATATTTCAGGAGATGGAATCAAAGTTGATAGATCAAAAGTCGAAGTCATCTCCAAGTTACCTATTCCAAATTGTCAAAGGGATGTTAGAATTTTTCTTGGGTTTACTGGGTATTATAGAAGATTTATTGAAAACTTCACCAAGATAGCATCTCCACTCTTCAAATTACTTACCAAAGATTGTGAATTCAAGTGGGATCCTGATTGTCAATCTGCATTTGAAACTTTAAAAACTAGAATATCTGAAGCACCCATTTTGAGAGGGCCAAATTGGAAACTCCCTTTCCACATTTCTACAGATGCTTCAGATACAGCTCTAGGAGCTGTGTTGGGTCAAAGGGATTTAGTTCCTTATGCCATTTATTACACCAGTAAAAATTTGACTCCCACTAAGTTAAATTATACTGTGACTGAAAAAGAGTTCTTAGTCGTTGTTCATGCAATCAACAAGTTTAGACACTATATAATAGGCTATGAAACTTTTGTCCATACTGATCATTCTGCAATTATATATCTCATGAATAAACCTGTTACTAATGGCAGATTTACAAGATGGCTTCTACTTCTACAAGAATTCAACATTACTGTGTTAGATAGACCAGGAAAACAAAATACAGTAGCTGATTTCTTGTCTAGAATTCAAAATACTAACGAAGATTCTCCCGTAGAGGATAAGTTTCCAGATGAATATCTGTTTGCAGTAACTACTAAAACTCCTTGGTATGCAGATATTGCTAACTATTTGGTTACAGGGAAGCTACCTCCACACTTATTTCCTAATGAGAAAACGAAAATCATTCAGGAGAGCTCAAAGTATTCTTGGATTTCTAATGAATTGTTCAAAACAGGGCTAGATTGTGTGATCAGAAGATGTGTTCGGGAAGATGAAATGCCTGACATCCTTAAGGCATGTCATGATGAACCATGCGGCGGACACTTTGCTGACAAGAGGACGGCCTATAAAATCCTTTCTTTAGGATATTATTGGCCTTCTCTCTTCAAAGATGCAAAGAAATATGTTAGAAGGTGTGACAACTGCCAAAGAGTTGGGAGACCAACTCCTTCGAATGAAATGCCACTACAGCCACAGGTACTCATCGAACCCTTTGAGAAATGGGCTCTAGATTTCGTTGGACCTATTAATCCATCATCTAAACAAAAGAAGTATATATTGGTTTGCACTGATTATGTTACTAAGTGGGTAGAAGCCAAGGCATTGCCTTCTGCCACTGAAAATTCAGTTGTTCAATTTATTTTTGAGGATATTTTTACTCGTTTTGGTGTCCCGAGAGAAATTGTGACAGATCAGGGAAGTCAATTTACATCTAAATTGATGAAGAAGCTGATGGAGGAATACAAAATCAAGCATAGAAAATCTACTCCATACCATCTGCAAGCAAATGGTCAAGTGGAATCTACAAATAAAGTTCTTGAAAGCATCATCACCAAGATTGTTCATCTCCACAGAAGAGATTGGGCAGAAAGGCTTCCTGAAGCCTTATGGGCCTATAGAACTACATGGAGGAACACAACAGGACATTCTCCCTATGAACTTGTTTATGGGAAAGAAGTCTTGCTCCCCATTGAGTTTCAAATCAAGACCTTCAAGATGGCAGTTCAATTGGGGATGAATCTATCAGAAGCCCAAAAGCACAGAATGGACCAGCTAAATGAGCTAGATGAAATAAGACAAGATGCAATTCTAAGGACCGATCTAGTCCAGCACCAAAGAACTAAGTGGCATGACCGATATATCAAAGAGAAGAAGTTCCAAAAAGGAGATTGGATGCTACTGTTTGATTCCAAGTTTAAGGACTTCAAAGGAAAATTTCAAACTCATTGGCTTGGACCATATGAGATTGATGAAGTCTTTAACAATGGAGTAGTTCGAGTAAAGACCATTGATGAGCTTCAGACTCCTCTCATTGTGAATGGCCACCGATTGAAAGTCTACCACAAGCCACTCTCAAAGGAGGAATTTGTTAAAATGTTCCAAGAAGATTCTGCAATGAGGCTGGTGGAGAAGAATTCTTCTCCTCCACCAGGCTAGTATTTGTTTCTTTTAGTTGAAAAAAAAAAATGAAAAAAAAAAGAAGAAAAAAAAAAGAAAAAAAAAAAAAAAAAAAAAAAAAAAAAAAAAAAGAAGAAAAAAAAAGAAAAAAAAAAGGTCTCTTGTATAAGCCTGAAAACCAATCTTGGATTGGCGGTCTTATGCAGAAAATATAAGGTGAAAATCAGGGGCACCTGACACTTTATATTTTCCAAAATAAAAAAATCTCTCTCTCTTTCCATCTCATTCGCCATTTCATCCCACTTCATCTCCATTTCATTTCATTTTCATTCCACTTCATTTTCATTTCATTTCATTCATCTCACTCCATTTCATCAATAAAAGCCCCTCTCAGGACTATTTCATTTAGTTAAGTCTTCTCTAACTACTTTTTGTATAGACAGAAGGGTGTTGTTTCAGTTTCTGCAGCTGAGAACTGTTTCCGCAGCTCGCACCAGTTTCCGCAGCTCGCACCAGATTCCGCAGCCAGCACACTCTGTCTCTACAGCAGCAGTACTCTGTTTTCAAAAATCACAGTTAGAGGGAAACAAGGATGGGAGGCACCTGCAGGATCAAAAGGCAAGCATGGATCAACAACTTTAATGGTAAACCCATAAAGGTATGATCAAATTTTTTTTCCAAACAACCATTTAAACGTCATTTTGTGCATAATTATTAATCGTGGATAGAGCCACTAAATGCAATGATTAGGCAAAGATCATCCCATTTCTCCGCCATGATAATCCTTCATCCACCTCATACCCACATAACGGTCTCATAATCACTCTTAGTTTAAACTCAAATCGAGACTACGCTTCCATTAATTAGCCGTACGAGGAAGAAGAGACCTATCGTACTACGTCTCTTCTCCACCACGATCTCCGCAGCCAAAACCGAAACGTGTATGTAAGCCGTCCGAATCCAAGGGATTTGGCCGTTATTTCAGTCCCTTATTACTCCATTTCCGCATGCATTTGAACTCATTCTCGTGCTTTTCCTCCACTCCTTCACACTTACACCATTTCCACTCTCGTTTTTGCTGTAAACTCCTCGGTTCTGTTTTAAACTCCACGGCTTCGTTTCAAACCCCGCAGCCCTGTTTCAAGCTCCATAGTTCTGTTTCAAACCCGTATTACCTTGCATAACACTGTAGCTATTCCATTTACAGCCGTAGTCCATCCATATTTTCCGTGAGCATCCTCCTTGAGTATCCATATACAGTCAAAGCTTCAGCCGAAGTTGAGATGGGGAAACTGCTTAGAGCTGAACCTGAAGGCTCAAAGTATCTAGAAGGATACCCACAGACAAAGGAAGCGTTAAAGAAGGAAAAATGGTTGAAGTTCATTCAAAAATTCAAAGGATATGATAAGGAGGTAACGAAAACGTTTGCTCGTTCATTCAATGGACATACTGTGGAAGTAGGAGATCTGAAATTCACAGTCACAGAGAACTCCATAGCAACAGCAACTAATCTACCTATGGTGGGAGACCGATGGTTCAAGAACAAAGGGGTGGAAGATCAGGAATGGAAAAATATGCTTAAGAATCCAGGTATGGACACTTCAATATTCACCAAAGGGATTCCTATACATGTTATTAAAGAAGAATGGACTGCATTGTTGTTATTAGTTCAAAAGTTTATCACATGTGAGGGCCGCTTTGGCACTATGTATATGTACCATGCTAGAATTATGATGAACTTCATGGAGGGCCATGCCATCAATTTACCCTATTTTCTGTTAAGAAGCCTAACAAAAATGAGTTCTGCTGTCCAAAAGAATATAGGCAATATTGAACCTCACTTGTATCATCATGGGTTCATTAAAATTCTTATAGAGGAACAATTGAAAAACAACAATGATACATGGGAAAAGTTTTTAGTCAGGAATCATTTTCAAGAGGTAACTAAAGCTTCCGCTAGCAGCTCTCCTAGAGTCCCAAAAAGAAGTAGGAGAATGAAAAAGGATATTGCAGCCCAAGATCCTCCCATTTTAGAAACTCAAGAGACTACTCAAGAAGAAGAAGTGGAGAGAGATAAAACCAAGAAACAGAAAGAGGATAAAGGGAAAACAGTTGTCCAAGAATCATATTCATCCCCTGAACCTTCAATAGAAGAGGACTATCAAACCTTGGCTGATAGACTAGTACAACTCCAAGCTACTGCCCTCTCAAAGAAGAAACAAAAAGAAAAACAAAGTAGTCAGCAAAAGAGTACTAGTGTACAAGTGAGAAGAAGCAGTAGACTTATAGAAAAGAAGAGTGTGACTAAAGAAAAACAGTCACATTTCATTGATTTGGGCACACCTGAAAAGAATCCAATCCAGCTAGATATTGAGCCAAGTCCTCCACGAGAGGAAAGTCCCTTCCAAGAAATAGAAAACAGTCCTCAAGAATTCTAGTTTAGGCCGAGACAAACACCTGACAATGACCCTGAACAGCAGGAGGAATACAATTATTTGGAGACCTTGGAGAAATCAGTTGCAGGTCCAAGCACTATATTGCCTCTTGAGGAACAAGTCCAATCTCTAAAACAAGAGGTGTTTGAGCTAGAAGTCCTGAACCGGCATATTACACAGGAAAACGAAGCATTAAAAAAACAAGGCAAGGTGGACAAGATTGTCCATGAAAACACCATGCTTCACCTAGGACTCTGGCAGAAGAAGAACAGAAAATTGAAGAGAAAATGCAAGAAACTGAGCAGGGCCTTGATCAATTTGAAATTCAAGTGTTTAGTGAAGAAACCAAGAACAATTTTGGCAACAAGGAGAAAGAGAAGAAGGCTGGATGTTTTGGCAGAAGCATCTGAGCACATGGACTGAAAAATACTGACAAAGTTTTGGTTGCATGAGGACATGCAACATCCTCACAGTGGGGGTATGTTGAGCCTCAGACCTGCACTTCTTTTCACATCCTCTCAGCCTCCTTTTTCATTCATTTCCCTCATTTGTCACTCATTTCCTCCATCAAATTGCTTAAATCATTGTATTTTAGGACTTTTACATGGCTTATTAATTATTCTAATGACTGCATTGTTGGATTAGAATTTTGGTTCAAGACCTGCACTTTCCGCCGCTCACACAGGGTTTCCGCAGCTAATCCCAGTTTCCGCAGCTCATCCCAGTTTCCGCAGCTGTTTTCTTAAACGGCATGATCCAGGTGTCCTCTGGTCAGAAGAGCCACATGGGCAAGTGCGTGGAACCAAGGACATGGTGTGTGTCCTTCCAGCTCAGCCAAATCAGTTATAAACACCCATGGTCAACGAGGGGGAAACTACGGTCAACAAGGTCATTGGCGGTGGCATGGCTCTGCGTGTTTGGTTTTAGAGCACGTGAAGCACAGCTGGCCTCTTCCTCAGCCACGCAGATGATGGGGAACACGAATCCAACAGAAGATTCAATGCCCACCTCGACCGTTGCCTAAATCCGTGGACTGTGCTAGATTACGTGTTTTTCACACAGCTGTTAGAATAGCGTAGTTTGTGATTAAGTTAGTTTTGTTTTTCTGCTATAAATAAAGCGTATCTGAACGCTGATTAGTTAGCTGCTGATATGTAATTTTGAACCCCACTGTACTTTCTATTTTTCTACGTAATATATGAGAAGACTGTTCTCCATTTGAGCGTGTAATTGATCTTTAAGCTGGCTGGAGTAGGCAGAGGGTCCCTGTTTACTTAAGGCCTGTACAGTGCTTTTAGTTTCCTGCATTCTTTTTATCATTTCATGTATAATAGTTGTATAGAATGCTTTTGATTGCTGTGTTTTGATCATGTACAATAGCTGTATATAAACGTTGAATTCTGCTCATTTATATTTCTGCACTTTTCCATGACTGATCAGTGTGTTTTGCAAATTGCTTAGGTGTGCCCGGGACAATTTCTTTTCTTTCTTTTTCATAGCTAGTGACACTTGTGATCATCTTGTCTATGGTGCTGACCTTCTTTGTTTTGCAGCGTTTATTTCTTTGTTATCATTTCTTTAAGTTGCATAGGTGCTTACTACTTTTAGGCATCAAGTTGTTTACTTATTGATGGTTTCTTCTCTATAATTTAATATCTTTATTAAGGACCAAAATATCACTAACACAGCTTGGTTTAGTTACTCAAGAACTCACAATTGCTTAGCTTATTTTTGACTGTTTCTCACATGATATGTTCAGTTAAAAGACAAGAAGTTAAGAAGAAGTTAAAGTATTTGTGATTAGTCTTTCTTTGATATAGATTTACTTCAGTTTCATATTGCTTAGTTTTAGCTAGACTTGACATAGATTCCATCTTCATTTTCTTGCAGCAGCATAGATACTGGACCAAGGTCATTAGTCTTTTATTTGATGCCTTCATTTTCCTTTAAAAGTTGATTTCATTTCAGTTGTTGTACAAAGCTTTCTTTAGAATACTCTTTAAGTTTGAAGAAATCATTTAGAAGTCGCCGCACACACACACACACATTCACTCACTTCATTACATCTCCATCACATTTCATTAGGAAAATACAATAAAAAACAAACTAAAAAGATAAAAACGACAAATACTTAAGAAATAGTTGCCTAAGTACATATAGTACACATCACTTCATCAGCTTACGAGCCCCGGGTTGACATTTAAAAGTTGCAATTTAGACATCACTAAATTGACCAAACAGCAACCCATGGGATCCACTATGACAAAGATGAAGAAAGAAATGGTGATGGAGATATCTATGTTGGAGGCCACCATGCATTAGTGTATAGAAAATTTATCGTCGCGCATAAAGCGATTGTCCATCTATATGGATTTTAGCAGAAGTGCATGCAGACAACCCAAACTCTCAAAGACATTGATGCTGCTATCATGCACATGCAAGAGTGAACAATAAGTTACAAGGGAGCCGCACTTTACTTGCACAAGAAGATGAAGCCAGAGGATGAGCTAGACAAAGCACAAATTTAGATGTTATTCCATAACTATGAGCAGCTCCCTCCTCTCATCACTAGCATTGAGGCTTCCTATGAAAGGTTATTAAAGAGTCTAGATGTCATAATGCAAATGCAAAAGATCCCTTCCATTAGAACCCTCATAGAGAACAGAAGGAAGAAACAAATCATGCTATATGTCAACGAGTACATAGAGTAGTTGACACGTGAGCCCACCAGTGATGACTTGCAGTTCAATGCAAATAACTTGCAGAAGTATGTCGGTGGTCCAACCACACTCAGGACAATGTTGTGGATGCTTTAGGATGATCTGTGCATAGGTTTTAGAACCATATACCCAAAAGTTATGAAGGGAAGAGTTTGCTTCGACAAAGACATCATCAAACGGTACAGGGACACTATAGTGCAATACCAAGCTTCGTATCAGTTCGTCGCTGAATATCACCATGAGGAGGTTACCGAGTTGGTCTTTCCATAAGACCCTGAGTGATGTTGTTTATGTTTTCAGGCTAACTAAAGCCTATTTCGTCCCACATGGGTATATGCTGAAATTGTATTATTGTAAATATGTTGTAAGTATAATTCTAATTGTCATTAGTGGAATGCAAACAATCACTATTGTAATGTGAAGAGTCATGAGGGAAGTCGAAGAGTCAAAGGGTAATGTCAATGGTCTCCCCACCCTTTGTTATATATAGAACCTCATAACTCATAGTAGAGGCTTTTGGGAGCCAAGATTTTGACTAGGCATTGCTTAGAGAAGGCTTGGAGAGTATTACGATGAGCATTGTCTTATCCACAATTCACAGAGAGTACATCTCTTTGGAGGAGCAGGCAGTGTTGAATATAATGTTCCACTATTGGAGTTAGTTGTTTTCATGATGTATGTATGGATGGAACTTTCAATTTATATAATATAACAAAGCCAACACATTTTCATGCATATGTTTTTATTGTAGTTGGACTATTTTGGTTTCTTTAGTAATGTATGTTATTTAAATTACACATTCGTTATGAACTATTTTGTATATAATTTTATGAATCTTGTTGGAGACATGTTTTTGGCTTAACTCGTCACCTTGGATTGTGGACTACTCCGCTTTCATCCTTTGATGTCCTTCTTCTTGTGTGTTCCTTTCAAGTTATGTACTATTACATGTTTCTAAGGGACACATTTCCTTTTCCCCTTCGTCTGTCATAACCCTCCATGCATCTCTCTTGACTTGTCGCAAGGTCATAAACTTGCTTCCGACAAATATATCACACTTACCTCTGCGTGCTACTGCAATTAAGACATTATTGTACTACCCACTACTGGGATTCCTACTCCAAATGATATGAGGCTTAGTTGGGACTTCTTACCAGGGATATCCCCTGACATGTTGGTCCAACATTGTCAACACTAACATAATAAGAACAAAAGTAACATAAACATATAAGCCATCCAAATCCACATATACATCAGTACATTTACACATGAAAATCAAGGGTATGAATTTCTCATTAATAAATGAAATGAACCAACTTGAGATGGGACTACCAAATTCCACCCAACCATAGAATGGTTGAGCCAAATATCTCTTCATCCATTCACCCCCCATCATATTCCAAGCATGAATGTGGGACCTCATAGAACACATCAATCAAAACTCATCTAGGGATTCTAGAGGCCATCCACCTCAACCCATCAAATAGTGATTCCACCTCATGGTAGGGCATCACAACACCATCATCAAATTGGTCTCCATCCAATCCTTCCATGACTTACAAGGGTGTTTGTTCCAACCAAGGCTTTCAAGACTAGTAACTCAACCCACAACTGGTGCTGGTCTTCCAGATCATTTGCTCAACCAAGGCTTCTAGGTCTAGTAACTCAACCCACCAAGGGCTTTTAGAGCATTTTTCTAACCAAGTCTTCGAGGACTAGTAACTCAACCCAAACTGTTACAGGGCTTCGAGAGAGTTTTTCCAACCAGGGCTTCCACGAACTAGTAACTAAACCCAAGCTAAGGAAACATGAGAACCAACCAACAACAAACAATGAAAGTAAGCCCACAATCACCATGGCTATCCAGGAAATTGAAAGGCTATGAAATCCACTATCAATTGAGGAAATCCTCCATTCCAATGACAGATCACAACTAAGAAACCACATCCATATGCCATGCATCCGAAAACTAGTGAAGAAATCATACATGAAACTTGGTAACTGCAACCAAATATGATGTAAATGTTGATCTCGATGCCTTCTTGTGCTTTCCTGCTCTTCCTTTGCCTTCTTGCTCCAAAAATCTAAGTATGTCACACCCTCCAAGAGTTCTCCAACAAAACTATAAGTATCCAAGAGTATGAGAGATACAGAAAATAATGAGAGGGAGCTCCAACGTTCAACTGACAAAAGGTTACCAATTGATCCTCAGAAGCCTTTTTATGGATGAGACCTCTAGTTTCTTTATTTCCATTGTTTTCCTTCATTTTCCTCCTGACATGCAACCTGTGACCTTTCAATTCCTTTTTCTCCTAATTTCATTTATTTTCATAAATAATTGTGTCAAAAATACCATTTTGCCTTTCCAAAGCATTAGTCATTGCCTTCGCCAATCTCCCTAGCCATTAACAATCACAAGTGATCCCCATCACTAGGATTTTTCCCAACATTTAGATTGGAGTAAGTGTCCTTTCAACCGTTGTTATAATTTTTCATTTATTAACTTTTATTACATGGAATCTTCACGAGGTTTGTTACAAGGATCACATAGCTTCAAAAAGAATACTTGTAGGTAACCTTTTGCAAGTGTGATTTCCTAGTTGGTTTTGACATGCATGGATCTGCATGTTGTTATATGGTTCTCTTGATGTTGGTGGCATGGTTTTGTCGAGATATGAAAATGGTTTTCAACTTAGCCTTTCCTTTTTCTGGATGCCATGTTGTTGGTATGTTTACTTCACTTTTTTAGCTTTGGTTTTCCGGATGGATTTCCGAATCTAGGGCAGAGGTGGTCTCAAGTTTCATTCCCAGAGACCTAGGAATCCATTGACCATTTTTCACGGGATACACAGTAAAGCCTAAGGGAGAAGTCTCGATTTAGGGCCTAGTGATCTGGGTTTGGATTGCGGTAAACCTTGAGAGACTAGTCTCGATTTAGGTCCTAGTGATCAAGGATTGGATTGTGGTAAAGCCTAAGAGGCAAGGAAATAAAAAAATCCTCAAGGATAGTGATGCATTCTAGATGGAAATCCAAGTTTGGTTTGGTTATGATGGGAGCACTGGTATTGGTGTGATCATGGTTTGATGAGGGTGGAGGTGGTTTAACCTCTAGATTCCCTTGGTTATTCCAGGATTGGTTCTTCTGTGAGATCCCATATTCATGCTTGGAATATGGGACGAGGGTGACTAGTTGAAAGAGAGATTTGGTTCAGCCATGTCTACATTCGGGTGGTAGGTGGAAGTCCCAAACCTAGTCATATTTTCCTATGATTATGTTGTAGTAGCTACAATCACCGTCCAAAATTTTTCCTTAGCTTCGTTTTGGATCCTCCATTCCAACCTTCACAACAGCTTGTCTTGATTCATCAGGTTCACAAGCTTTAGTGTTTTCCTTGCACAAAGATAGCTTGTCGATCACAACTTGATGCATTCCCCTCATAGGATGTTCACCTGGACTTGGTCTAGTTGCAGGCTAATCAACCTCCCACAGAATATTGCGCATTTCTAGAGGGAAACCAGCCTTCCCTCCAGAAATTGTGCAATCTTGTCTGGTAGCCTATTAGGCTCCAAGATTGTGCAATTCTGCTAGTCAACATTCCCATCAGGAATTGCACAGTTTTCTTTAGCAGGGCTGCTCCGCCCAGAATTTGTGCAAATCTAGGCAGCAGTCAACTTCTCTTCCCATAAATTGCGGAAATCTCCTCGGAAGCCAGAAAAAAAAAAAAAAAAAAAAAAAAAAAAAAACTTCTCCTAGTAGTCGAGTAAAACTAACTTGCATGCATGGGCTGCTTTTCCCAAGGCAACATGCAAATGCATCCCCTGTTTTGGGGATCTATGTTTAGCAGTTGGAGGTTACATGCAAGGACCATTTCAGAAACCTCCCACCAAGTGTTGCCTTCCCTAGATTTGTGGCATGTGCGTCACAACCTGGGTGTTATCAAAACTCAGCAATGAGATACTACAGAGCTCATTCCTCACATCAACATTGGAACCCTGACATTCCACATCACACCTAGGAACTGTCGGCACATTCAACTCAATTTTTTTGGGGTAAGTTCACTTCCCATGCCTTGTGTTGCATTTTTGTCACTTTTGTGTTTTCACTTGTGTGAGTACTTTTTTATTGATTTTAGTGAGTGCTTGCTATCATTTACATGTATATTAGCTTGTCCTAGACCTGTTTTAGTTTTCATTGCTATCTCACTATTATCGCATGCATGAAACTATTTTTCACAAATGGTCACTGATTCGATGACTCACCTCACCCACATGCATGTTGTTCCATTTTCTGAATCGGTCATTCATTGATTGCATGCATGATCATTCACTTATGCTTACACTTAGTATCACCATGCATTCACACTCACAATCACTTTTAGTTGTGCCCATTGGCGAGTCTCGACAACCTTGGCCTAGACTTTGCCTCACCAACACAACATTGCGTGATCCTAAGAGGGAAGGCTCTGTCTTCCTCTTAGGAAATGCACATTTCTGCCCAGTGACTGTCCCCCAGGAAGTTTTACCCATTTCTGAGGGACAATGACTGGTGTCCCAGAAAATTCCACAATGCAGTCACTGAGCCTGCATCCATTGCCAGTTGAGATTGTGCATTTCGGAATTTCAGCAATTAATAGTTAGAATGGACTGTGCATTGTGCATTTCCAGCATTTAGTTAGTCTCCTAGGAGCCTAGACTATGCTTTTCACAATCTTGGTAGTCAGTCTCCCAACCTCCCAGCCGAAATTGCACAACCTTCATGATCAATCACACAAGTATGTTGCAAGTCAATTCTCAATTTCATTTTGGTTTCAACTCACAGATTGCTTTCCATGAGTATTGCCATGTCTCTAAGTATTGCAGTTGTTCATCTGTCTCTCAGCAGTGCAGGTGCAATGGTTTCCAAGAGGGCAGAGTCAAAGACACCGCTCAAAGCACATCTAGAGATGTAGTGGACCAAATGTCTATGAGCTTGCCTATTCACGAAGACATCAAATTGTTTGTAGACAAGAGCATCAAGATATCACAATGAGCAAGATATCCACCTACTACTACTACTACTAATAATAATAATAATTAAAATTAAAATATAACATTATTTATATAAATTTTTTACTACTACTACTTAAAATATAACATTATTTAAATAAAAATTTATTTCCTAGTAAAAATTGTAAAATAAAAAAAAGAACTAAACCTAAGTTATTAGATATAAAACATTAATCAACCTCATTTCTAAGTGAATCTAAATTTCACTTTTTCATCCAATATTATTGCCCAATTTTTTTTTTAAATAATATAATTAACCCATTAACACTATTTTTTGAATTTTAAATAAAAAGTATTATTATTATAATAAATAAATAAATAAATAAAAAAAATATTTCCACGAACAAATAAATACACATCACCGCTCATACTTAAATATATTTGGAAAGTAAGATATATATATATACATGATCATCCATCCATTGATTAGAAATTAAGCATTATATGATTAAAGATATTATAAACTTGATATTATAAGGTTAAAAATGTTGTAATTTTTTTCATAATTTTAAATTTTTTTCCTATATATTTAAATTTATTATAGTTATATAAATTAAATAATCAAGAAATATTAATAAATATCAAAATATATATTTTATGTTTTAAATTTTATTATTATTATTAGTATTAGTATTATATATATGACTTATATGTATATTGAAAAAAATCATGTAACAAGATTTGTAATTATGGAGATTCACTTCCACTTTATCATGAAGATTCTTAATTTATAAATATGTTTTATTACAATACCATGGGCTAATACTATGGTTCTCTAATACCACATATCCAAAAATCCTTATCTTTATGAATAAGGAGAAAATTTATTAGACATTTCAACCACCTTCTTATCAGTCCCTCTCCCTAGGCATGACTCTAGCAATTTATTTGTCTTTTGATCATTATTAGTTTAGCATTGACTAGTGAAAATTATAAGATTTAACTTTAAAAATGAATAAAGTATTTTTTATTATTATTGAAAAAAATAATTTGTTAACATTTAATTGGACAAAATATTGAGTCTTTTATTTTAGGCTTGGTGTCATATGTCCCATGTCACTTATAAATTTTCTTAACATTGAGCACTCACCACTATTTACAGCCATCATGCTTTTGGCAATAACTCTTTCAGTTGCTCGAACTACTCTGCTTTCATGTTACCACTTGCTCATATGTGACAATTTTTAGTAGAAGAGATAAGTTTGATTTTATTGTTTCTATATCTATCACTCTCGAGCTTTACAATTTTGAAACCAATAGAACACATTATTTCCTTATGTGTAACAACAACAATGAGTTATTGCTTTGTTTTCTTTATCCTTTGTCACTTCTCAATATGGCTTCCATGTTTGGTGTCTTAGAGAGGTTATTGTTGATTGTGGTTCTCTTGCTGGAAATAGCTCAGGTATGGACATCAATTCCTCTTTGATTGTTCCTTCGATCCCTGCTAATACAATTAGACACAACTTGTCTGTCGTTACATTCGGGAAGTTTGCAAAGAGATTATGTGAATGAATAAGGGATGATCTCATGTGTGGTTTTTGCTTGAACTCCTTTGAGGAAAAGGAGCATATGAGAGATTTGTGAAATTTCCATCATATATTTCAATGGAATTTCCTAGATAAGTGGCTTGATCATCATCAGATGAGGTTCCTTCTCTCTATATATTTTCTTGTGCCAGAGAGAATACTTGATAGTCAGGTGAGTAAACCATGGTTTTTCGATCTGATGAATTTTATCTTCAATGATGATTTAGTAATTTTGTCATAGAAGAGAGATTTTTCATGGAAAATACTGAATTGTGTGTTGTATATGTAAAAATAGATTAAAATTTATTAATCAATATATGCATAATAGAATATGATGGTACCAAAAGACCCTAAGAAGAACATGTCTTCTGTTGGTGAATTGGGTGGGTGAACACTTTCTCTTTATATGTGTAAAATATTTTAATTATTTTTAAAACATCCACAAAGCTTAATGATTGCTTCTGAGAAATACTATGGCCTACTAGTGATTGACGAACTTTATCTTTGTGACTATGAATAATATTATTAGATTATGAAACTCCATATTATATTTAAGAATATTTTTAATTTGCGTTTCCTAAAGGCTTCATATTTATTTGTTAGAATTTCAAACCAAGCAACCGTTGAGAAATGTAACTAGTATCAATCTTCATAATTGTATTTGAGTCATAATGTAATATATTTAGCAAAAGTAAGAAAAGGGAAAAATTGTAATAAAATAAAATTTACTTATAAGAACATGAGCTTTATGTATTTTTGTTTCTAGGTCAAGCCCCCATTGAAGGCTTCTAGGGTTGAGTCATAATTCATTATAAATGTTTAGACCCTTCATGGGCTCTCTATGTCAAAGAAAAAAAATATATGTGTATCAAAATGTATCTAGTTCCTCCTCGACCAAGTCTGCTTGCCCATCAAGTAAGTCAGCTCCATTAAAGATGATTTGACCCCATAAAAAGGCTATATTTAAGCAAAGATTTTGACCTAGTTGAAATCCATATCATGAAATAATTCAGTCTGAAATTTAAGGAAGAAAGAAGTGTGAAATGCTTGGAAAGGAAGGTCTACTCCATTACAAGAAGAAAGAAGTCTTGTGAAGTGTAAGAGGATTAAAATTTATTCTTGGTTCTATCCACACATGTGAAAGGAATAAAGAAAATGTGTGAATTCGTGGGACTAAAGATATAGGCCAAGAAGTTCAACATTGCATCGGAGGCCGAAACTCCATTTGACTTGGATATTGGAGATGGATTCTTGTTGACTTTGGAGATATTGACTAGTATTCTTTGGAAGTGGACTTGGTGGATTGGATGAAGTCATACTATTGGTCAAAATGTCTTGGTTTTCTCATTTCTTTTGGTTCCTGAAGAAAAAATGATACTTTTTTGGTTTTCCTCTCTAGGAGAGGTTTTGACCCTGGCTTATAGCCTGCATTTGGTGTCCATTTGTCTTTGATGATCAAGAACACAACAATAATAAGCATAAGAAGAATTTATTCAATCATGTAAAAGAATGACACAAGAAAATAACAAAGCTAAGAGAAATCAACATAATAAGTTTCCCTGGGTATTTCCCAACAATATATCAGAGTTAAGGTCAGTGGAATAAGGGAGGTAGAAGACCGCCATTTGGAGAACAAGAAACTTCAAAATCTATTAAAATGATCACTAGATTCATAAGATTTGAAGACCGAACTCAAAAAGCATAATTCTGGGCATCTTCATAAATCTTAAGCACTAAGATTAGGGTCGCAGACCTAGCTAGAGGAGTGAAGGATTTAAAGAAGATAGGAAGCATCTTTTGAAGGATTCGAAAGTATAGCTCCATAAACCAGTGAAGGAAGTATGTGAGGTCTAAGATCTAAGGAGAAATGTGCATATATATAAAAAGGTCAAGACCTATAAGTGACAAAGAAGCCATCCTAGGAATAATAGAAAAATCACAGTGTTTTTTTGTAAAGTATATTGGGCCACTTGAGAGATCCATTTCAATGGTTGTGGGAGCCCTATCTAAAGGGTTTACAACCTCAGTTATATACTAATCACTTCAAGTCTAGAATATTGTACTTGTTTTGACAAGTATTGAAAATCGAAAAAGGGGCCAGATCTATTTCCAAAAGTAGTACAAGATTATCATTAAATCTTTATCTATAACACTAAAAGAAGATGTTTATTTGAAGCCTTGTAGTAGCACCTACAGGATCACCCTAACCATAAATCAAGGCTAAAATCAAATTTATTATTCAAGTTGTGGAACATTGAAAAGGATAAAGTGATGTAAGAAGCATCAAGCATATTGCACCAAAGAACCTTGAAGATCATATTAGAAATTAAGATTGGAACAAATACCTCAAGGATGAAATTAGACTAGTAAGAGGCATCTTGAAGAATCCTTTGCAACAGGCATGGTGGACTAAGGTAAGCAATCATTGAGGTATGTATAATTGTTTTTATTATATAATTATCTAATTCTTATTATATTAGGGTTTTGAAATATCTTTTTTTGGTTCTAGGGTTTGTAATATTGAAAAATTGTTGGCATCCAAGTTATTGTAAAACCTAGTTGATTGAGAAACCATAACCCTATTTTCTTTTGTTCCCTCATAAAAGCCCTAGTTTTGGTTTCTAGGGTTTGTAGGTAGTCTAAGGAGAAATTAAAATCCCTAGTAAGTATATAATTGAATTTGAAACGCTAAAATTGATATCTTAGGGTTTTGAGTTTGCTAGATCATACTCTTGTACTTGTATACTTTTGGTACTTGTCAATTAAATATTTCAGATACATATAGAAATGTTGATATATAAATAGTAAGAAAGGAGTCCTTCAAGTAGAATCTTACACATTGTCATAAGATATAAGTATTATTTTTTATTTTTTATATATTTAGCTTTATCTTTGTGACTTGATCATTATCCTTTCCTTGGAAGGACTAAACTTGCAGGCATCATACTATCTATCCTTTGTTAACTTTGGTAAGACCATAATATTTAGGGTTCAATATAAAACTCTCTCCTACTTTTGGTTTGTTGATAAAATCTAGAACATATAATGGAATCCTAATCTCTTGATGTTTAAGATTTGTTAATATAAAACCCTAGTTTTTAGGGGTTTGTTGTTGTTGTCTAGGTTTTATGATGAAACCCTAGATTTCTAGGGTTTGATGAATTAGGGTTTATGACAAAACCCTTGTAATTGTTAAACCTAAGAATGAAACACTAGGTGTATATGATTCCACATGATTGAAACTCTAACTTGGTTGAGTTGTTGCATATCTTTGATAATTATATATAAGGTTTATGTTAAAACCCTAATAGAAATCGATATAAGTATCTCGGGAAAGATAGTGAAACCCTAGATGTAATAATGCTTTCACTATGATTGAAATAAATTATTGGTATCTAAAGTTTGGTTTTGACGATGAAATCTAAGGTTTGTAACAAAAGCCCTAGCAAAGGTTGTTGTGAGAAGTTTAGGATATGAAAATGTAACCCTAGTCGATTGCTTCTCTTTTTTCTATCTAAGTTTAGAATTTGATATTTAGAATTCAAAGTTTTTTTGGTAACCCTAGGTGCTCTCTCTATTATAATTTGATAATCTTAATTTGAATTTTCATGCCCCTATATATTTCTTCTTGGTTGTACTTGTTGATGAACATTTGCAAGTACATAGTCTTCAAGATATGGAAGATGCTTACCGCATACTTGATGAATTGATGATGATGGTGAACATGATGAAAATAGGGATTTGTAAGAATATTGATAGAATTAAAGTGTACATGGATGATAAATAGATGACGTTGTTTCCATGTGAGAAGGAATGATCTTCTGAAAGGTTGAAAGTTATCTAATGATATGATGATAAACCATGTGTGGCTGAGTTTTTGATGGATTTATCCCATAGTAGAGAAGAAACTCAGATAAAGAAAGTGTATAACTCCCCAGTTAAAAGGGAGGGAATATTGTAACAGCTATAATAAAGACCTTGGAGAAAGAGTGAGATCAAAGAAAGGCTAAAGCACTACAGATGGTAATTCATGAGTTGTATTCATGATTAATAAATTTTTTATTAATGAAGTTGTGAACAAGAATTGAAAGTTTTGGAAAAGTGTTGAGGCTGAGTTTGATGTTGTTGGAGAAGTTGAAGAAGAAATATTTTGTGAAAATACGATGACCTAAGTAACATCAGAATAGTGGAAGACCCCAAAGTTTTCTGCTATCATACAAGAACATATACAATAGAATTTTGATATTGGTTGGGGTCGTGAAGCTATTGTACGTGCCAAAAAATGAACAAGTAGTTGATGCATTGATGAAATCTCTTCCCGAAAAGAAGTTAGTTTATCTTAGGAGCATGCTCAGAATGATGGATATCACTAATTTGGCTGAGAGGAGAGATGAAGTACCATAAAACTGCCTGTATGATGGTACTTGTGAGGATAGCATGGCTTGGTTAATATTGAGAACTTAGTTTACATCTAGATCCCATAGGGAGGGTATCATGTGGAGCTCAGGTTTAGTGTTGATACCTGGATCCCTATAAGGGTTGGTGTCAAGGCATGGAGGACTAGATAGTATCTATATCTTGTTGGATGTATACCATTTTTGTAGCCTGATAGTACCTCTAGTGGCAATTTCCGATATGACACCTTAGTTTGTGTTGAGAGAATACCTTGGCAGTGTTGGTATCCCAAGCATTACGTATGTTGTTGTACTCTTTCTAAGAACATTTGAAATTGAGATCAACCTAGTACCAGCTGAACAATTATGAATACCTCCCTAGTCAAGAGGCAGTGTTCAGAAATGTAACTAGTATCGGTCTTCATAATTGTATTTCGGTCATGATGTAATATATTTGTCAAAAGAAAGAAAAAAGGAAAATTTATTGTAAAATAAAATTTATTTATAAGCATGAGTTTCATGCTTTATGTATTTTTGTTCCTAGTTCAAGCCTCCCTTGAAGGCTTATAAGGTTGATTCATAAATTATTGTCGATTTCTAGACCCTTCTTGGGCTCTCTATGTCAAAGAAAGAAAAATGTATGTGTATCAAAATGTATCTATTTCCTCCACCACCAAGTCATCTTCCTCATCAAGCAATTCAGCTTCCTCATCAAGCAAGTTGGATCCGTTAAAGATGATTTGACCCCACAAAAGGTTATATATAAGCAGATATTTCAACCTAGTATGACATCAATCTCGTGAAGTAATTAAATCTGCAATTTCAAGAAGAAAGAATTGTGAAATGCTTAGAAAGGAAGGTCCACTCCATTACAAGAATAAACAAGGTTAGCAAAGTGGAAGAGGATTAAAATTTATTCTTGTTCTATCCACACGTGTTGAATGACTAAATAAAAAGTGTGAAGTTGTAGGACTAAAGATATAGGCTAAGAACTTCAGAAGTTGCAGAAGAGGCCGAAACTCCATTTGACTTGGATATTGGAGATGCATTCATGTTGACTTTTGAGATATTTACTAGTATTCTTTGGAAGTTAAGTTGGTGGATTAGAGGAGGTCATACTATTAGTCAAAAGGTCTTGGTTGTCTCATTTCTTTTGGTTCCTCAAGAAAATAAGAGATTTGTTTGGATTTTCCTCTCTAGGAGAGGTTTTAGCCTTAACTTATAACCTACATTTGGTGTGTATTTGTCTTTGATGATCTTCATGTTTTGGTATTTGTTTGATGATGAAGGACATAATAATAATAAGCAAAAGACAAATTTAATCAATCAAGTAAAAGAATGATAGAAGCAACTATCAACAAGAAATCAACATCACAGATTGCCGTAAGAATACGTATTGCAAAATCTCTTTATTGTGCAGGTGTTTGTCTCGATACATAATTTTTTCAAATGCGATTTTTCCAAAAAGGAAAAAAAATATTGCTAACTTTTTGTTTATTTGTTATATATATAGAAAGAGAGTTGTTCCAAAAAAAATATGTTGTTAATTTTTTTCTTATTTGTTATATATATATATATATATATATATATATATATATATAGAGAGAGAGAGAGAGAGAGAGAGAGAGAGAGAGAGAGAGAGAGTTGTGATGAACATGAAAATCCCAAATTATATTCATTAAAGGGTATTTAAACTCAAGTTATTTTTAGTAATATTTCTCTTCAATGCCTGTAAAATATTCTGAAATATGTTAAGAACAAGTCATAGATTCTCAACAATGTGATTAACAACTTTTAACATGAGAAGGTCAACTCAGTTTGGAAAATATCAAGCAAATCCTTCTCATATTGCACTATTGATCTGTCTCTATGCAGAGATCATGTCTATCTGAAAATAAAAACAAATCACTGTAATTAGGATATTCCTTTCCATCTTGTTTTTCATCATACCAATATTTTTAAAATTATTCCATTAGGTTGTTAATCCCCGTGCCCTGAGTAAGGGTAAAGGGTAGGGTAGTAGAGCAATGAGTACACATTTACTTTGTATTAGTTATGCAATTTCATTCCAACCTACTTTTTCATTCCTACTTACATTTTCTTCTTACTTCCGTGTTGTATTTTCTATTTTTTGTAAAAGAAATTTACTGTGCAAAATTTTAATTAAGATTTTGCTATTATTGGAGGTTTCTATTTGTGAGGTTCCTTATAAATAAAGACATTAATTTTTTTTGTATGATGTCTTATCAATAATTTAATTTTGATGGCAGTTGTAAATCAAACATTTGTTTAAAGAATCGATATGTGAATGGGATTGATTTTTTCTTTTAAATTAAAAACAATTTCATTACCTTCCAAAAACAAAAAGTGCAATGTTGGGAGCCACTTTGGAGCAAGAAAACATAAGGTGCAGATAAAATGGCCAATAGGGAAACATAAATCCATAAATCTCTTACACACATCACTTGCCAACTTCATATTAAAAATAAAATACATTACACATTTTCTTTTTACTTGAATCTCATATATATATCAAGGAAAGTGTTGGAAGATTAGTAATGTTAACATTAAAATTAGTCACGTCACTAGTGTGAATTTCAGTATTATTCCATTCAATCACCCCAAATAGTTTCAATTTTGCTTTATTTATATAAAAATTTGATATTAAATAATCTTAATTTTATTTATCTATATAAAAAATCAATATTAATTTTTTTTGTTAATGTAAATATTATAATATTTTATTTATATTTTTTATTAAAATAATTTATATATATATATGAAATATCAATTTTCAAATCCATAATAATTATAAAAAAACATTATATATTTCTTTATAATGAAAAAACATAAATCAACCTTTTTCTTTTTTTAAAACTTCAATTATACATATATTTTTTATATTGTTTAAATATTTCAAAAATAATATATATGAAAGAATAAAGTCACTTGTTTGAATAAATTATAAATTATTTTATTTTTTCAAACACTTAAAGTATATATATTTCATTTCTTATCAAAAAAATTAGACCATATTATATTTAATAATATAAACATTTATTTAAAACATCAAAATGACAACGATTTTGTGTTTCATAAGTATCATTTTGTATTGTGAAATGAGAACTATTTTTCTTTTAAATTCAAAAATTTTAAATATCTAATATTATATGTATTATGATTTGCATAATAACTTAATTGTAGAATTTTTTTTCTTGCTTATTAGTTACAATTTTGTCTTTTTTATTTTCTATTTTAACAAACACACATATATATCTCATAATAGCACATAACAACCCATGGTACTAGTTCCTTTTAATCATGTTTTGATGTACTGATATACAATGTATTACTTACTATGTAGGGAGTCTATACATTCCATAAAAGACTTGTGGCTTTTCTGGGGTTAAAGCTAACACCCAAAACCTAGCTTTCTCCCACAATGTGAACATAGCAACAACTCCCCCAAATCCAATCACTTCTCCTATCCCCAATGCTAACAATGACATATTTTAATTTACACGACTCAACCATTCCACTTTAACATGAGGATTATTGCTAGTACTATTACCCTCTATCATAGGGTTTTCCTTTTGATTACTACATTGATCTATAGGACACCCCCATAAGCATTTATTACTTTGAAATGAAGCCACATCAAAAGTTGAAAATTGTGTCCCTATTGGAATTGGTCCGCATAAGCTATTACATGAAACATCTAGAACCCGGAACCAATGAAAGTTAGAGAGTTCTTGAGGAATTTTTCCACTCAAGAGATGTAGGCATTGACCCTTCAAATTGGTTCCCAGACAAATTTAGCCATCGCAAGCTACTCATACTCCCTATGCTTGTAGGTATTTCCCCTACAAGATTATTGTTAGACATATTAAAGAAAGTGTTTTCCACATAAACATCGGTAAATCCGGTGATTACAATGGATCCAGATAGTATATATGGAATTGGAATTGGGTTTGTGTCATCTATTTCATTATTTTGTCCAAGGGAAGATACATTGGGTGTAAATCCCCTAAGTCTCTCAAGGTGAAATGGCATTCTTCCACTAAATTTATTGTTGGATAAATTCAAGTAACTCAACTTTGTGAGATTTGTAATCCATTTAGGAATATCACCATGGATATTATTATAACTAATATTTAATATCACCAAGTTATAAAATAATGCAAGGTGATTAGGCAATTCCCTTGCCAACCTATTTGCACTTAAATCTAGCCATTGTAGAGAAGTGTAATTGCCAAAGCTCTTAGGAATTGGTCCCTTTATAGTATTTTGAGATAGATCTAAAATCCTCAATGAAACTAGACCAATAATAGTATTAGGAATAGGGCAATAAATATTGTTATGGCTTATGTGCAAAACCATAAGAGGTTTTAATTGACCTATGCTATATGGGATGGCCGTTAAATTATTTGATTTTAAATTTAGAAGTTGGATTGAACGAAGATTTCCTAAATCCTTTGGAATTTCACCATTAAAGTTATCATTTTGCAATCTCATAACTCAAATATTGCTCTAAATTACCCAATTGAAATGTTATTCTCCCAAACAATTTGTTTTCTTCTAAACTAAGCTCCTCTAAGTTATGCAACAACCCCAATTCATTTTGTATTCTACCATCCAAAATATTATCAAATAAATACATGAACGTAAGTGCAATGCAATTGCCCAAATGCATAGGGATGTGACTATTTAAATAATTGCTTTGGAGATAAAGATAAACTAGGTTTCTTAGGTAACCCAAAGTCGAAGGGATTGGACCAATAAAATGGTTAGATGAAAGTTCAAGATAATATAGATTTCTCAGCGAACCCAAGGTGGAAGGGAGTGCACCACTGAAATTGTTATATGAGAAGCCAAGATAAGACAAGGTTCTCAGCGAACCCAAGGTGGAAGGGGGAGGACCACTGAAATTGTTATATGAGAGGGCAAGATAAGACACATTTCTCATTTAGCTTAAGGTAAAGAAAGTGGTGCTCTTGAGTCACTGAGTTGGACAATATTAAGGAAACATAAATCCATAAATCTCTTACACACATCACTTGCCAACTTCATATTAAAAAAAAATACATTACACAATTTTTTTTACTTGAATCTCATATATATATCAAGGAAAGTGTTGGAAGATTAGTAATGTTAACATTAAAATTAGTCACGTCACTAGTGTGAATTTCAATATTATTCCATTCAATCACTCCAAATAGTTTCAATTTTGCTTTATTTATATAAAAAATTGATATTAAATAATCTTAATCTTATTTATGTATATAAAAAATCAATATTAATTTTTTTAATTAATGTAAATATTATAATATTTTACTTATGTTTTTTATTAAAATAATTTATATATATATGAAATATCAATTTTCAAATCCATAATAGTTATAAAAAACCATTATATATTTCTTTATAATGGAAAAACATAAATCAACCTCTTTTCTTTTTTTAAAACTTCAATTATGCATATATTTTTATATTGTTTAAATATTTCAAAAATACTAGATATGTGATCCGGATTTAAACAGGAACGCAACAAATTACAGAGATAACCATATACACAAAGATGCAGCAGAAATAATACTTCATTTCATTAATGGAAAATACTGAAATATGCTTAGAACCAGAAATGGAAATAAACCAGCTAGGGCGATGGTAGCTTATCTCTGAGAAGAGATGTGGTGGCTACATGCCTCTGAACTGTGTTACAATGAGGCTCAAAGGCCTATTTATTGTTGAGAAACAATAGAAAACCCTTAACATTCCAAAACCTAACCCTAGGAGATGAAACGCCAAACTGTGGGCCCCGTTTGGGTAAATTGGTACATCAACTTCCCGGGGTTGTAACTTTGGCATACGATCTCCGTTTGACGCGTACAATAGCTCGTTAGAAAGATCTATCCGAGAACTACCACTTTGGGAAGGGCAACATCAATCCATGGACCCATGTTGCCCCCAAATTTCCCAAAAAACGTCGTTTAGGGCCTCAAAACGGCTCCAGAAGTTCAGGACCCGAAAAACTGCTAAAAATAGTAAGTTGTGCTACAATTAAGGAAACTGAAAATGCTGAGAGAGACAATGGTGGGGGTCCAGGTGGACTTGGCAGGTGGCCACCAATATCCACCTGGATCATTCCTCCCCCCTTAGGAAGCAATGGTCCCCATTGCGTTGAGTTCCTCCATGAGAAGAGGAAACTTTTGTTGAACTTGTTCCCTGGTGAGCCACTTGCCCTACTGAAGGAGTTGGCCTGCTTTGACAACTCGATACAGTTGGATATTCTATTGGCCAGTGTTCTTGATCTGTGTGTCCATGATCCGATCAGTTGCAGCTTGTTCCATGCAATCTGGATTTAATTCTGCGGGTTTGAGCTGTTCTGCAATGTCGGATGTGTCTAGTAATGGTGGAAAGTATGGCTGAAGGCAGTCCACATTGAACACTGGGTGCAGGCCAAGGAATGGGGGAATGCTGAGCTCAAATGCATTGTCTCCCATAGCCTTAGTAATTGTGTAAGGACCATATCGGAGTGGTCTCAATTTCTGATAGGCTCCAGTAAGGCGTTCCTTTTCCAAATGCAACCAGACTTTGTCGCCCACCTGAAACTTGTGTGGCACCCGATGTTGATCATGTTGCTGCTTGTACTTGGAATTTGATTTCTCAAGAATGTCATGGACCTGCTGGCGAATATGTTGGATGCGCTCAATGAAGCTGGTGGCCTTATCTGTTTCAGATTGGACATGAGCTGAATTTATGTGAGTAGCTGCAAGTGGCATGGCCACATCAATGGGGCATAGTGGCTGGAATCCCAAACCCACCTGAAAAGGGCTATGGCTAGTGGAGCTGTGAAGAGCTCGGTTGTAGCTGTGCTGAACGTAGGGGAGCCTCTCGTCCCATGTGCGTGGATTCTTTGAGTTATACATGCGCAGAATGTGCACAATCATCCTATTGACAACCTCTATCTGGCCATCAGTTTGAGGATGGAAGGCTGTGGACTTAGTGAGTTTAGTGTCCAACATTGACCAGAGACTAGACCAAAATGTGCTCAGAAACCGACTTTCCCGATCTGAGATGATAGACTGTGGGATCCCAAAGTGCACCCACACTCGGTCAAAGAAGAGTTTAGCAGTGGCTTCTGCTGTGATATTCTTCTTGCAGGCCGCCATGATGGCCATCTTCGAGAACCTGTCGATGACCACAAAAACACAGTCATTTCCATGCTTAGTGGAAGGAAGGCCTGACATGTAATCCATGGAGATGGATTCCCAAGGTCGACTAAGGGTAGGAAACATGGTATAGAGGGAGTGCTTCTTAATGGTCGGTTTGTAAATGGCACAATCAGTACATGATCTGATGTACTTCCCAACATCCTGTCGAAGATTCGGCCAATAGAAATAATTTTGCAGTACTGCCACTGTTTTCTCGACTCCGAAATGCCTAGCAGCCCGACTGTAGTGTGTTTCCCAAATCATCTTGGCACGCTCGCTTGAAGGAACACAAAGGTGACCCAGGTGGCATAACAGGGCATCCTGGAGGTGAAAATCTGGAACATGCCGACCCTCCAAGAGCGTCTGGTATGTGTGGCCGAATTCTGGGTCGCTTTTGTAGAGAAGTGGCCAATCAGAAGTCTCGTGCCCACAAGAGTTGAGCACGGTGGTGAACGCCATGATTGGTGGTCGAGTGAGGCAATCTGCAACATTATTGGTGCTGCCCTTCTTATACTTGATATTCAAGTGGAACTGTTGCAGGTATGTAGACCACTTCTGATGGCGATCATTCTGCAATTTTCCTTGGGTCTGTATGAACTGCAGGGGTCGGTGGTATGTGTGGATGATCGTTTCCTTCCCCAAAATGTAATGCTTCCATTGTCGGCATGCTTGTACAATGGAATACATCTCTTTATCATAAGTGGGGTACTTTCGAACTGTGTCTGAAAGTGTTTCACTGTGATATGCCACTGGATGTCCATGTTGAGTAAGGACTGCCCCAATAGCATAGTTAGAGGCATTTGTCTCGACCTCAAATGGTTGTTGTAAATCTGGTAATGCCAGCACTGGTGCCGTGCAGAGGTGATCCTTCAACTCCATGAATGCCTTCTGTTGAGATTTAGACCAAAAGAATTTTGCTTTCGCCCCTCCCTTGGTAACTTGACTCAAGGGCCAAGTAATGTGAGAAAACCCCAACACGAACCTGCGGTAGAAGTTGGCAAGACCTAGAAAGCTGCGGAGCTCTGTTAGAGTGGTTGGAGATGGCCAATCTCGAATGACTTGGATCTTGGCTAGATCGACATGCACCCCCTGTTCATCAATGATGTATCCCAGATACTGAACCTGGGTCATGCCAAAAGTGCATTTCTCCAAATTGGCACATAGCTTGTGTTGCCGCAGTGTTTGGAGAACCTGTCGGATGTGGTGGAGGTGCTCTTCCCAACTCTGGCTGAAGATCAGAATGTCATCCAAGTATACTACTACAAAGGAGTTGGTGAATGGTTGCAAGATGTCATCCATTAGCCTCATGAAGGTTGCAGGAGCATTCGTCAATCCAAAAGGCATAACCAACCATTCGAAAAGGCCCTCCTTGGATTCGAAGGCAGTCTTCCACACATCAGAGGGTTCGATTGGTACCTGGTGATATCCTGACTTCAGATCGATCTTGCTGAAATATTTCGCCCCCTTTAGTTGGTCCAAGAGGTCATCAATCCGCGGGATCAGGTACCTATTACGGACAGTGATCTTGTTCAGCGCCCGATAGTCAATACAGAGTCTCCACGTCCCATCCTTCTTTTGTACCAACACGATCGGGCTCCCAAAAGGCGATGAACTCGGACGGATGTGACCTTTCTGCAGGAGCTCCTGAATCTGCCTCTTGATTTTGTTGTTCTCCAGAACGGAGCGCCGATAAATTGGTCCATTGGGTAGCGGCGCACCTGGGGTCAGATCGATGGAGTGCTTGACCTGACAATGCAGAGGAACCCCTGCAGGGGAGGTGAAGCTGTCCTCGTACTCCTCCACAACCTTGTCCATCTGTAGTTGTCGTGCAGAGGGACCCCGTCTGGAGGCCGCGACCACCGTCTTCTTCCTTCCTTGAGGGCGTATCATCAGGAAAACAAATTTCTTGGTTTTGGAAATGATCTTACTGCATTGTTTTGCAGTAATCAAAGAGATGGCAGTAGGTGGTGCTACCTCTGGTATCCTGTACAACTTATTTCCCAATGTAATAATAACAGCACGGGGCCTTGATTCATACACAGCATGTCGCTTCCACAAGTATGGCTGTCCTAATAATACATCACAAACTTCAAGGGGAGCAATGTCACATAATACCTCATCCGTGAAGGGCTTGATGTTGTATGGAAGGCGACACTGCTGGCTCACATGAAGATCTCGTCCTTGGTGAAGCCACCCAATGGTGTATGGTTGTGGATGTGCTGTGGTCGGTAAGCCCAACCGCTTCACGACCTCTACCGAAATGAGGTTCTTTTGACTCCCGCTATCAACAATGAACTGTATCGGGGAGCCCTTTACCCACATCTGGGAGTGGAAGAGACGCTCCTCCTCCTCTGGATCTTCGGGTTCATTTTTCTGGATCTTGGCGGTAGCAACAGTGGCGTTGGGATCCGCATCAATGATCTGCTTCCCTTTTTCATTCCCCTTATCGGATTCTGACTCAGAGTCGGAACATGCATCTGATTCTAAAACCTTTAGCTCAGCCACTAGTGACTGCTTGGCCCGACACTCACTTGTGTTGTGAGTGGAGCTCTTATGGAACTCACACCATTTTCCAGTGTCCTTTTTCGGCTTCGCGGCGCTGTTCTTTGCTTGCAGCTTCGGCGGGTTGTCTTGGGCTGTCCCGCCTTGGCTTTGTCCTTTGTTCTGTGGTTTAGGGGAACCTTTCCCCTGCTTTGGATTCGCAGATCCAAAGTCTTGCTTCTTTTGTTTAAACTTCTGCTCAACCTTGACGGCATATCGATATGCTGCGCCGAGCGAGGAGATGTTCAGGAATTGTATTTCTTCCTGGATGTACTTGAGCAGGCAGCCACGGTATTTAAGTATCAAATGTTGCTCCGAATCCTTGATACCCAACTTTGTGCGAAGGGTATGGAAAATATTGGTGAACTCCGACATGTCTTGGTCCCTTCCCTGCCGCAGCGTGGTCCACTTTATGTATTCATCCTCATAGCTTCCGACAGGGTAGTACTGCTCCTTGATGGCATCCCGGAATGAATTCCAGGTGGGTGCGGCTGAAAATAGTGAGCCAGTACTTTCATCCTTCTGCTCGCAGTAGGTTTCCCACCAATCCTTGACATGAGGGGCTGCTTTGAGAAGGGCGAAAACAATCTTTTCCCGACTCGAAAATTCATGAATAGAAAAATAACCCTCTAGCATATTTAACCATTTATCTACGGCATCTGCGTCTATCTGACCCTCAAATATGGGGATTTCAAAATGAACTTGTACCTTAAAGGGCGTGGCGTTTCTAGAGTAGCTGCTGGAAGCTGATGCGTCGCTTCTGGGTAGCCGCTGAAGAATCTGGGAAAAGCTGTCCATCATCGCATTCCGTTGTCGCTCGAGGGCTTCTTCGAGCAAGATTTTGATGGGATATCTTGCCCCCTTGTCTTTCTTCTCATCCGCCATGGGAGGCCGTCGGGATTTGCGAGGCTGGTCTTGCAAAGGTTCAACCAGTTCAAGCCCTAACTCCTTATATCCCGACCTTGTTGGGGACATGCAAAGAAAAACAGAGAAAAAGCAGACCGCTCTAATACCACTGATCCGGATTTAAACAGGAACGCAACAAATTACAGAGATAACCATATACACAAAGATGCAGCAGAAATAATACTTCATTTCATTAATGGAAAATACTGAAATATGCTTACAACCAGAAATGGAAATAAACCAGCTAGGGCGATGGTAGCTTATCTCTGAGAAGAGATGTGGTGGCTACATGCCTCTGAATTGTGTTACAATGAGGCTCGAAGGCCTATTTATTGTTGAGAAACAATGGAAAACCCTTAACATTCCAAAACCTAACCCTAGGAGATGAAACGCCAAACTGTGGGCCCCGTTTGGGTAAATTGGTACATCAACTTCCCGGGGTCGTAACTTTGGCATACGATCTCCGTTTGACGCGTACAATAGCTCGTTAGAAAGATCTATCCGAGCACTACCACTTTGGGAAGGGCAACATCGGTCCTTGGACCCATGTTGCCCCCAGATTTCCCAAAAAACGTCGTTTAGGGCCTCAAAACGGCTCCAGAAGTTCAGGACCCGAAAAAATGCTAAAAATAGTAAGTTGTGCTACAATTAAGGAAACTGAAAATGCTGAGAGAGACAATGGTGGGGGTCCAGGTGGACTTGGCAGGTGGCCACCAATATCCACCTAGATCAATATGCAAGAATAAAGTCATTTGTTTGAATAAATTATAAATTATTTTATTTTTTCAAACACCTAAAGTACATATATTTAATTTCTATCAAAAAAAAACTAGACCATATTATTTGTAATAATATAAACATTTATATAAAACATCAAAATGACAACGATTTTGTGTTTCATAAGTATCATTTTGTATTATAAAATGAGAATTATTTTTCTTTTAAATTCAAAAATTCTAAATATCTAATTTTATATGTATTATGATTTTCATAAAAACTTATTGTAGAAGAAAATTTTTCTTACTTATTAGTTACAATTTTTTCTTTTTTATTTTCTATTTTAATAGACACACATAGATATCTCATAATAGCACATAACAACACATGGTACTAGTTCCTTTTATTCATGTTTTGATGTACTAATATACAATGTCTTACTTACTATGTAGGGAGTCTATACACTCCATAAAAGGCTTGTGGCTTTTTCGTGGTTAAAGCTAACACCCAAAACCTAGCTTTCTCCCACAATGTGAACATAGCAACAACTCCTCCAAATTCAATCACTCCTATCCCCAATGCTAACAATGACATATTTTCATTTACACGACTCAATCATTCCACTTTAACATGAGGATTATTGCTAGTACTATTACCCTCTATCATAGGGTTTTCCTTTTGATTACTACATCGATCTATAGGACACCCCCATAAGCATTTATTACTTTGAAATGAAGCCACATCAAAAGCTGAAAAGTGTGTCCCTATTGGAATTGGTCTGCATAAGCTGTTACATGAAACATTTGGAACCCGCAACCAATGTAAGTTAGAGAGTTCTTGAGGAATTTTTCCACTCAAATTATTTTTGGCCAAGTCCAACACCTCCAAAGTAGATATGTTACTAAGAGATGTAGGTATTGACCCTTCAAATTGTTTCCTAGACAGATTTAGCATCGTAAGCTGCTCATACTCCCTATTCTTGTAGGTATTTCTCCTACAAGATTGTTGTTAGACAAATCAAAGAAAGTGTTTTCCACATAAACATCAACAAATCCGGTGATCACAATGGATCCGAATAGTAAATATGGAATTGGAATTGGGTTTGTGTCATCTATTTCATTATTTTGTCCAAGGGAAGATACATTGGGTGCAAATCCCCTAAGTCTCTCAAGGTGAAATGGCATTCTTCCACTAAATTTATTGTTGGATAAATTCAAGTAACTCAACTTTGTGAGATTTGTAATCCATTTAGGAATATCACCATGGATATTATTATAACTAATATTTAATATCACCAAGTTATGGAATAATGCAAGGTGATTAGGCAATTCCCCTGTCAACCTATTTGCACTTAAATCTAGCCATTGTAGAGAAGTGTAATTGCCAAAGCTCTTAGGAATTGGTCCCTTTATACTATTTTGAGATAGATCTAAAATTCTCAATGAAACTAGACCAATAATAGTATTAGGAATAGGGCAATAAATATTGTTATGGCTTATGTGCAAAACCATAAGAGATTTTAATTGACCTATGCTATATGGGATGGCAGTTAAATTATTTGAATTTAAATTTAGAAGTTGGATTGAACGAAGATTTCCTAAATCCTTTGGAATTTCACCACTAAAGTTATTATTTTGCAATCTCATAACTCTAAGATTGCTCAAATTACCCAATTGAAATGGTATTCTCCCAAACAATTTGTTTTCTTCTAAACTAACCTCCTCTAAGTTATGCAACAACCCCAATTCATTTGGTATTTTACTGTTCAAAATATTATCAAATAAATGCATGAACGTAAGTGTAGTGCAATTGCCCAAATGCATAGGGATGTGACCATTTAAATAATTGCTTTCGAGATAAAGAGAATCTAGGTTTCTTAAGTAACCCAAAGTCAAAGGTATTGGACCACTAAAATGGTTAGATGAAAGGTCAAGATAAGATAGGTTTATTAGTAAACCCAAAGTCAAAGGGATTGGACCACTAAAATGGTTAGATGAAAGGTCAAGGCCAGATAGGATTTTCATGTAGCTTAAGGTGGAAGGGAGAGGACCACTGAAATTGTTATATGAGAGGTCAAGATAAGACAGGCTTCTCAGCGAACCCAAGGTGGAAGGGAGTGCACCACTGAAATTTTTCTTCCGTAGGGCAAGCTAAGACAGGTTTCTCATGTAGCTTAAGGAGGAAGGGATAGGACCACTGAAATTGTTACCTGAAATAAACAACTCACTGAGAGATGTGCAGTTGCTCAAAGAAGTTGGAATACTTCCACCCAGATTGTTATCATTGATGTTGAGCTCTTCCAACTCGATCAGGTGACCAAAGTTTGCTGGTAAGGTCCCCATGAAGTTGCTTCCTAAAAGGTTGATCCCTTTGAGGCATGTGCAATTACACAGTGTTTTTGGAATAGATCCTCCCAGGTACTGATTGTAGCTAAGATCAAGTATTCTCAAAGCTTTAAGCTACCCGAAAAATTGGAATTCCTCCTGTAAAATTCTTATCTGGAATGGGTAATGTACGGAGAGATGTGTAGTTGCTCAAAGAAGTTGGAATACTTCCACGCAGATGATGATTATAATTGATGCTGAGTTGTTCCAACTCGATCAGGCGACCAAAGTATGTTGGTATGGTCCCTGTTAACTTGCTTCCTGAAAGGTCGATCCTTTTGAGGCGTGTGCAATTGGACAATGCTTTTGGAATAGATCCTCCCAGGTACTGATTGTGGCTAAGATCAAGTATTCTCAGTGCTTTAAGCTGCCCGAATCCAGGTGGAATTCCTCCTGTAAAATTGTTACCTGAAATGGATAATGTACGTAGAGGTGTGCAGTTGCTCAAAGAAGTTGGAATACTTCCACCCAGTAAATAATTAAAATTGATGCTGAGATGTTCCAACTCGATCAGGTGACCAAAGTCTGCTGGTATGGTACCTGTGAAGTTTCTTCCTGAAATTTTGATCCTTTTGAGGCATGTACAATTAAACAGTGCTTTGGGAATAGATCCCCCCAGGTACTGATTTTGGCTAAGATCAAGTATTCTCATCGCTTTAAGCTGCCCGAATCCAGCTGGAATTCCTCCTGTAAAATTATTACCAGAGAGATTCAATGTGTGCAATAAGGAGAGGTTTCCCATAGATGGGGAAAGGGCACCTTCCAAACTATCATCATCGAATCCGGTATTAGGAAGTATTATGGTGACAACTCTTTTGGTGTGTTTCCTGCAGGTAATACCATACCAGGAGCACACTTACTATGAGTTCTCTGTTGTCTAGTTGGACAACATTCCAGATGGATCTGATTTGATGTGTCTTTTAAAATTCAGAAGAGCTTCAACATCCCTTTTCTTGTGACGGTCCATTGTTGCACTTACAGTTAGAGTGGCCGCCATGAATAGGAAGCATGGTAGCATCACAATAACGACGCCTTTAGGATCGATTTCTCCATCCAAGAAACACAAAATTCCCTGCAAAGTTGAGTGAGTTGTGTTTCTAGACATATGTACATATTTATAAGGAGAGCGGATCTCACAACAATACCACAGAAGGAAGGGATAGAGTCTTCCTTGATCAAGGCATGTCCTTCCAAGATTAATGAAGTCAAACCAGAATATCTTTCTTTCCCAGCTAATTGATACTGCAACTCGAACCTGCAATTTTGGCCCTCTTGGAAGTTGCAGAAACCATAATCCTTTGCATGTGTGTGAGAAATAGAGCCTAAACACAAGATTTTCATCCTTCCTTTCTTCTTTTAGACCTCCACTATCTTTTTATCTTGCTTCCCACCTATAGATCCAACTTCCTTCTTGAAATCGAACTTGTGAGTTAGTGAGTCACAAATGGGGTCGAAGTAATTGTATTTATAGCCTTTACAAGGGGTTGAATTGCCTTCTTTAGGCTAACTTGAAGCTACCAGGACCAACTTGTACTTCTGGAGTTTCTAGGACTTTCTAGACTAAAAAATAATTCCTTATTTAATTACATTTTTCCTAGAAGGGTCTTATAAACATGATGTTGATTTTCTTGACTCGTGAAAGTAACTCCTATGACCTAACAAAGCCTAGAAGCATGACGAACATGCTTTTACCTAGAATACCATCAATAATGAGCATGAAACCTATGCTTTAAAATAATAACTTTTTATTTTCTTTTTTTATTCGTTATACAGAATACATATTGAAATGAGTACAGCAACAATTATGAAGACTGAAACTAGTTACATTTCCAACAAGTCTAGCAACAAATCTTCCTTACGCAACATCATCTTATCCTCTATGAACATAACATTTGCTTCCTCATTTTTATTTTATTCTTCCCATTTCATTAGCTCTTCTTAGTTTGATACCATTTTATATCAGAGTTATCACCCCCCTACAATATCAATGTATCACAATGGACCATCCCATCTATATAGTCATCATGAATCACACGATTACATAGAGACCTAAGATTTATGATCTATGTAATTTACTGATCAACTATTCAATAATAATAAATAGGAATTTTACTTTCTGCATATAGGGTAACTAAGGCGGAAAAATTTAGGGGGAGGTGGGGGAGGGCACAAAGCTGTGTTTTTATTTCCCCACCTACTGATGAATCGATGGGACATGGCAACAACTCCTTCCACCACCCCCCCAACACCCCCCTCATCCCTAGAGAACATTCATGTAACGAATAGCATTACAACCATTGTTACAAGGAAACCCATGCAAACAAACACTTCAAGAGTTATACCGAGGTATGTAATCGGTCACAGTACTGCACCCATGCATCGAGTTGCTCACTACAATCCTATCAATCCATCCACATTCAATGATGAGCCATTAATTGATGTCTCATTGGGATTCTACATGCTACCTATGGCTTTTATTAGTAAACACATAGATGAAGATCATTATATTGAGATGGCCTCGACAATTATTTTAATGTATTCATGTAAATTATATAAAGCGATATATGAATATCAATTATGGGCAAAAACATGGAGTTTGGTTAATTTGTTTGGTGAAATAAGTTATGTTTTGGTGGAAAAAAAATGGCTCAATCGATCCATTCAAGCACCCTTGGGAGCTAAAAAAATAGCTCGATTGAGGGTTAAAAACTAACCCTTAATATTTGAGAACAACACCGCTCCATTCAGTTGATCAAACAAGTCATCAATCCTCAACAAAGGGTACCTATTCTTAATCGTCACCTTGTTCAATTGCCCATAATTGATGAATAACTTGAGGGAACCATCTTTCTTCTTCATAAACAACATTGATGCACCCCAAGGCAACACACTTGGCCTAATGTAACCCTTGTCAAGCATTTCCTTTAACTGCAACTTCAATTCCACTAGCTCTAGAGTGCTCATCCTGTACAGTGCCTTTGAGGCAATAACTCTGAGATATTTGTTGGGAATACATCCTGAAACTGTTGTAAAACTGGGTAGATGTTCAAGACCTCAACATCCTCAACATCCTTACCTTTGTCATTGGAAATATGCACTACAAATAAGACACACCCTTTCCTACATTTGTGCTTTGCCTACATACCTATAACCATTCTAACCCGTGTCACCTTCTTCTTATCACGCAAGAATCTCTACTCTCCATTGTCATCAAAGCACTCAATATCCCTATCATAGCAATCTACCCTAGTACTATGAAGATACAACCAATTCATACCTAGAAGCATATTGTACGAACCCAATGGAAGGACATTCATATGCGTTGATGTAGACATACCATTCAACTCAAATGCACAAACTCTTACCCAATGATGAAATCATTTCTTAGTACCTATAGCCAACTACACTAACCAAGAATATGCATGTACTTCTTTATTCAAACCACGCTTGTCCACTAGGTCATGACTGATATAACTATAGTTAGATCTAGGGTCAATCAAAATAGAAACAACTTGATCACAAATATTACCTTTCATCTCAATAATATATGAATGTTCATCAACCTGCTTATTATACAAAGATGCATAAATTCGAGGAATAATCTGTCCAACATCCCCAACCATCTGTGCTTCTTGAGCACTGTAAATCTGCAGTATGCCACCCTAATGTTGCACACAATCTCTCCTACGATGATCCTAGCCACAAGTCTAATATTGTAAAGGCTTCCTGTCATCACCCTTGTTCTACTCCTCATACTAAAATCCTTGTCCTTTGTCAGTTGTATTGAACCTCTTATGTGACACTACGTTCTCTTTGTTTCTTGTATCTGGTAATCTTCCTCGCTTCTTATCCCACTTTTCCTTTTTATTGTGATTACCATTCCACTCCTATTTTGATTCATACATATATTTCGATTGCTCATAACCACACTTTATATTTTTTATGGCTTCCTCCAATGATCTAGGCTCATCAATATCAATCTTGTGCTTGAATGTTACTGACAACCTAGTGAGAATCTCTGAATATCAGGTTTCTCCTCCTTAAGACAAGGTATATACCTCAATAAGTCCAAGAACCTGCTAGTATACTCCTCGTTATTCATAGATCTTGTAATAGCTCTGGTGAAAATCGAATGTAATAAAAGTAAATAAGGGAAAAATAATAACCACAAATGATGGGACACTTATTCCAAGTTGAATGTTGGGAAAAATCCTAGTTATGGGGATCACTTGTGATTGTTTATGGCTAAGGAAATTAGAAAAGGCAATGGCTAAGGCTTTGGAAAGGAAAAATGGCATTTTTGGCACATTTAATTATGAAAATAACGGAAATTGGGAGAAAAGGGAGATGAAACGTCACAGGTTGCATGTGAGGAGAAAATTGAAGGGAAATAATGGAAAATGAAGAAAATAGAGGCCTCATTCATAAAAAGGCTTCTAAGGATCAGTTGATAACCTTTTGTTAGTTCAGTTTTGGAACTCTCTCATTATTCTCTCTCTCACTCATACTCTTGGAGACTTAGAGTTTTCTTGGAGCACTCTTCGTGGGTGTGGTATACTTTAATTCTTGGATCAAGAAGGTAAAGGAAGAGTAGGAAAGAACAAGAGGGAATTGGTATCAATAGTACATCATATTTTCTTGCAGGTACAAAGTTTCTATATTTCCTTCACTAGTTCTGGCATGCATTGCATATAAACATGGATTTTAGGTTGTGATTTGTCATTAACATGGAGGATGGTCGGGATTGATAGTGGATTCCCTAGCATTTTCATCTCCTAGATATCCATGGTGAATGTGGGTTTACTTTCATTATTTTTTTTCGGTTGGTTCTCATGTTTCCTTAGCTTGGGCTGAGTTACTAGTCCTGGAAGCCTTGTTTGGACAGATTCTCTAAAATCCATAGGTGGGTTGAGTTACTAGTCCTAGAAGCCCTAGTTGGACAAATACTCTAGAAGCCCTACATAATATGTGGGTTGACTTACTAGTATCAGAAGTCTTGGTTGGACAAATGCTCTGAAGCCCTGGAAGGCTTGGATGGAGACCAATCTAATGATGGTTTTGTGATGTCTGATAGTGAGGTGGAATCGCTATTTGATGGGTTGAGGTGGATGGCCTCTAGAAGCCTTGGATGGTTTTGATTGATGTGTTATATGAGATCCCACATTCATGCTTGGAATATGGCACAAGGGTGAATGGATGAAGAGAGGTTTTTCTTAGCCATTCTAGGATTGGGTGGAACGTGGAAGTCCCATCTCGAGTTTGGATTTTGTATCATTAATGAAAGGTTATTTCTCCTTTTATTTCTATGAGTATTATGATGGATTATATGTGGTATATATGACTATGATTTCATTAATATTTATGTCCCTATTATGTTGGTTATGTATGTGTTTTATAATAGCAACCATGTGTGGCTCTCATCATGTTTTTACTTGCAATTGAATGATCAATGTATCTATGACCTAATGGATGGAATGGTAGTTGATGTGTTAAGACATCAATGATTCTTAGTGATTCCTAGCTAGGTATGAGACCCCTACGCTCAGAACTTTTATTTACACTTGTAGATTACATATTCATGATATGTTTGAAGAAATGCATCTCATGGCTAGTAGGGGTCGAGTGAAGGTCTTGAACAAGTATTTGCTTTACTACTATCATTTGCATGTTATTTTACTGATATGAAGAGATGGTTCAATTCTTGGCAGTGAGCTAGGCTCTGGCCCTGAAAAGGTGGCTCAAATCCTGGAGTTGTTAGCATATCACTGACAAATTTAGTCTCTGGTCACTAGCAGGTAAGCCTGTGAGAGTGACTTTCGGTTTCTTGGCGCTATCATGCCTACAACATGAGAGCGATCGAGGCTTAAGTTGTCCAGACGTTCAGTGGGACCCAAGCGCAAGCTATCTAGAGTATTAGATTGGTTTCTGAGAGCCTTGTAGTTGATATTGAATGTTTGTATGGTGTGTTTCCATTAGTTTCACTTCCTTAACATGACTTAGGAGGTCGAGTCATATCATAGTGGCCTCTCGTTGCATGTTTACCCCAGCTGGCCAGTTGCTTGGGTAGATGTGGTAAGAGGGTGTTACAGAGTGGTATTAGAGCATGGTTCACCCCTCGAACTTGATGGGCTATGTTTTGGTCATGCATGCATGTTAATTTCATGTGTTTCTCTCACACTTGCATTCGATGTGCTTGTTGCATTTGCATGATGTTGTTCATGGTTGAAGTGATCTCGTCATTTGAAACTTGATGTTTTGTTGTGGAATGCATCATCCTGAGTATATGAGTGGTTACATGTTGATTTATGTCACTTACATGTATCATTGTAGTATGATTGGTTACATTCTTTTATGTTTGGTTACATTATTATATGCCCAGTTGCATGTATCATTCTTGTAGGTTTGATTTCAAGTAGTGTGCACGCATGCTTGATCAAACATTTTTAGGCATATGTGTGGATGGTTATGCATCACTTATTCGTGTTCATGTTTGCCTATGGTCAAGTGTATAGTGACTTAGTGATGGTGGTTTTCATGCATGAGGTTGTGGTGTTGTTGTTATTGATATCATGCATTGATGACTAGACCCTAGCTAGAATGATGGTTGCATGGTCATGTGCTTATGTGTGAGGTCCCTATAATACTAGTGATTCCCCCATTACTATTGTCGTTGTATCCCTTATTGTTATTGTTGTTCCCATATTGTCCCATATTGTTATTATTGTGCCCCATAGAATCCCTCTATTGTTATTTTTGTGCCTTTATATTATTATTGTTAGGTCAGCTTGGTTATATTGTGACCCCTTAGACTCCTATATATAGAAAGGAGGTTTTGTCATTTGAATCATCCAAGAATTGTTCATTTGTGTAATGTAAAGGAGATTTCCCCCTCGAAGAGGCTAAATTCTAAGACCTTGATCTATATTTTCTATCTTTTTGTGGGTTGGTTCCATAACATTTGGTATCAGAGCTTTGGATTCTAGAGTTTCACTGCTCCAAACAGGTCATCGTGGAATTTTTGCTATAATTTTTTTCTGTGATGTTTCAAAAGCTAAAAACAAAACCGATTTGAGACCAAGTTTCGTTGAACCTCCGGTCCGAATTTAAGATTTTGTCTCACTATATTTTCAGAGATATGATCTAAGGAGGTTAGGGTTTTTTGCAAACTCCAAAATCTCATCTAAAATAGGTTATCGTGGAATATTCACTATAACTATTTCGCTATGAAGTTTCAGAAGCTAAAAAAAAACCATTTGAGAAGAAATCATTCTAAACCTCAACTTCGAATTTCAGATCCTCTCTCGCTATATTTGTGGAGATATAATCTGAGGAAGTTAGGGTTTTTACAGACTCCCAAATTACATTCCAAACAGGTCACCTTTGAAAAATCATCATAACTTTTTATCTGAGCATTAGATTGAATTTTCATAAGAAGTTATAGAAAGAGGATTGACTGTAGTTTGTTGAGGTATCATTTTTAGAACCTTGGGTTGAAACAGTGACGCGAAACACATCGTATAAGTTCTCTCTAATGAACCAGTCTATACTCAGGTCATCGTGGGAAATTTGGCATAACTCTTCATTGGAGAATCCAATCTTGATCAGACTTGCGGGGTTAGAAATATTACCCAGAGGGTAACCGCAAGAAGAAATTTCAGACATGGGAGATCCAAAATTATAGAGATACATCGAATTCAATATCGAGCTCCTACAAAGTGAAAAAAGATGTGTAGGCTTTTTTAAATTTTGCATAAGCTTGGTTTGAAAAATTAATTTGAAGGAATTCAAAGGCCATAGTAAAGCATTATTATTGGTAATTGGTTCCCCGAAGAAAGAAAATGGAAACACCTAGTAAGAAACCTAAAAGCTCTAGCATGACTCATAAAGAAGAGGAAGAAATGTAACATGATATATCAAAATTACGAGACCAAGTGCAACAAATTTCACTCGCACAAAAAGTAACAGAAGATAAGATGGATGGTTTAAAGAAAGATGTAGAAGAGAAGATGGATGGTTTAAAGAAAGACATGGAAGCTAAGATGGATGGTTTAAAGAAAGGCGTAGAAGCTAAGATGAATGACGTGGAAGCTAAGATGGATGGCGTGGAAGCTAAGATGACATAGAAGCTAAGATGGATGATTTAAAGAAAGGCATGGAAGATTTGCAGACAAATTTGAAGATAGATTTCACAAATTTTCTACAAGAAATGCTTACTAATGGTGAAATGATAGTAAAGGAAACTCATGATGAGAAAAAAATAAATGTTAATCATGATTTCATAGACTCTAACATTGGATCGAAGAACCACCAGGTTCCAAAGATCGATATGAGGAATTTTGATGGCAAGGATCTCAGAACATGGATACTACAGATGGAGCAATTTTTCGATCTCCATAATGTGCAAAATGCACAAAAGGTATGCATTGCAACTTTATATTTGGAACCAAATCAATTTGTATGGTATCGATGGCCTTGCTCTCGTAAACAAATTGTCACTTGGGCTATTTTTACGAATGAAATGATATCGCATTATGAGGATACAAAAAGCAACACTTTTTTTAGCCAATTGATAAATCTCAAACAAAAGGGTTCAATGATGGAGCACATTGAGGACTTCGAAAAATTGAATATAAGGGTAAAAGATATTACAGAGGAGCATATGATTGATGATTTCATAGGGACTTTAAAAGATAACATCCAACATGAGGTTCGCCTTTGGGAACTAGATTCATTGGAGAAGGCATTCAGGTTGGAAAGAAAAATGGAAAGCAAAATTATGGCAACAAGAAAGCCTACCACTCACAATAATAAAGATGGAAGTCTTACTACCCCTAGCCAACCACAATTTACAAGGTTGACACCACAAAAATTGGAAGAAAAAAGAGCAAAATGGCTTTGTTACAGTTGTGATAGCAAAGACACTAAAGGTCATAAGTGTGCCGAGAAGAAATTATTTTACATAGATTGTGAGGAGGAGGAAGAAAAGGAACAAGAAATGTCAAAATAAGAGGATATACACCAGGAACAAACCCTAGAAAAAGAATAAATGAATCTGACCATATCTTGTAATGCATTGGCTGGAATTACCACTCATTAAACTATCAAGATAGAAGGCCATATGAAGAAGAAAAATGTAATAGTGTTGATTTATTCGGGAAGTACCCATAATTTTATTCACTGTAAGATAGCCAAGGAATTGAATTGCTTCCTATATCCAGCACTAGAGTGTCAAATGATGGTTACAAGTGGAGGAACCATAAATTTCTCAATAAAGTGTCATAATATAAGGCTATCCATGGGAGAATATGTATTGAATAACCTAATGCTTTCCATTCCAATGGGTGGTGCTGATATTATACTAGGAGTCCAATGGCTACAATCCTTGGGTACAATAGCTTTTAGTTTTCAAGAACTTTTCATCAAATTCTGTTCAAAAGGAAAAGAAGTTGAATTAAGGGGTATCGCAGGGAAACCGGGAAAGATAATCAGCTCTAACAGAATGAAAAAGCTTCTAAAGAAAGAACAATGAGGCATAATTGCACAATTATTTTCACTAGAGGTTCCCACATTGAAATCAACGATATCTCCAGATCTCCAAAAAGTCCTGGACATTCATTCCAAGGTATTTGAGACTCCAAAAGGCCTCCCACCTATCATGGTCATGCTTTTAATTTGATTCTAGGAAGTGTTCCTCTAAACATCGGGCCTTAAAGATATCCCTATGTCCAAAAGAGTGAAATTTAACGTATGGTTGCAGAAATGCTAGAGGCTTGTATAATTCAACCTAGTCAAAGTTCTTTCTCTACTCTAGTAGTATTGGTTCACAAGAAGGATGGATCATGGCACATGTGTCCAGATTATAGGGAGCTCAACAAGCTCACTATTAAAGATAAATTTCCCATTCATGTCATTGATGAATTATTAGATGAATTGCATGGATGAATTTACTTCACTAAGTTGTATCTTCATTCAGGATATCATCAAATCAGAATGAAGACTGAAGACATTCCAAAAACATCATTTAGAACTCATGAGGGTCATTATGAATTTTTGGTCATGCCTTTTGGCCTTACTAATGCACCTTCTACATTTCAAGGTTTGATGAATTCTATTTTCAAACCCTTCATTACAAAATTTGTGTTGGTATTTTTTGATGATATACTAATTTACAGCAAGTCTTGGAAGGATCATGTCCAACATGTTGACATGGTGCTCAAACTATTGGAGGAGAAACAATGATATGCAAAAATCTCCAAATGTTTCTTTGGAGTACAAGAGGTGGAATATTTGGGTCACATTGTATCCCATGAAGGTGTTACGGTAGACCCTAGCAAAATTAAAACCATTAACGAATGGAAAATCCCCACATCCATAAAGCATCTACAAGGATTCCTCGGGTTGACAAGGTATTATCGCAAGTTTGTTAAGAATTATGGGAGAATAGCAACACCTCTAACAACATTATTGAAGAAAGATGCATTTTCGTACACTCCAGAAGCAACGAAGGCTTTTGAACATCTTAAAGAGGCAATGTGCCAAGCACGAGTCTTAGCTACACCAGACTTCACAAAAACCTTTATTGTGGAATGTAATGCCTCAGGAAATGGAACTGGTATTGTTTTAATGAAAGAAGAAAGACCCATTGCTTTTGAAAGTTGTCCAATCAAAGGAAAGTATTTACGCAAAGCCATTTATGAGAAGGAAATGTTGGCAATACTACATGAACTTAAGAAATGGCAACCCTACCTAATGGGAAGACACTTCAAGGTAAAAACAGATCATGATAGTCTTAAGTACTTTCTAGAACAAAAATTATCTTTAGAAGAACAACAAAAATGGGTCACAAAGATGTTTGGTTATGACTTTGAAATCATCTACGAAAAAGGGAAGAAAAATGTTGTGGCAGATGCACTCTCAAAAAAGGATGAGGATGTGGAAACATTTCTTTGTGCCATTTATATTATCCAACAAGATTGGATAAACTAAGCAAGGGATGAATGGAAGAATGACGAGGAAATGTGGGCACTCATTCAAAAGATACAACAAGATCACAGTACATTTGATACATTTAGCTGGAAAAATGATTCAGTATGGTACAAGGATCGGTTATACCTATGTAAGAATTCCCAAGTCAAACAAAATATTCTTAGGGAATTGCACACCTTTCCCTTAGGAGGGCACTCAGGATTTCTAAAAACCTACCACAGGGTTAAGAAGTATTTCTTTTTTGGATGGCCTTAAGTTGGATATTCAAAATTTTGTGGCGGAATGTTTGGTTTGCCAACAAAATAAAGTTGAAACAATTAAGGCCCCAGGACTATTACAACCTTTATCCATTCGAAGCCAATGTTGCGAGGAGGTTTCAATGGATTTTATCACAAGTTTACCAATGTCTGAAGGAAAGAGGGTTATTATGGTGGTAGTTGACAGAATTACCAAGTATGGACACTTTTGTGCATCATCTCATCCATTTAAAGCGATTACAGTTTCTACTGCATTTATGGAAACAATTCAAAAGCAACATGGAAACCCAAAAATTAGTGTAAGTGACAGAGATCCCATTTTCACTCGAAACTTTTGGACATAATTATTTTCTTGTCTTGGTACTCAATTAGCTCATAGCTCATATTATCATCCTCAATCTGATGAGAAAACTGAGATAGTAAACAAATGTTTGGAAGGATATCTTCGTTGCTTTGTATTCGATAAACAGACACAATGGATCAAATGGTTGCCTCTGGCTTAATGGTGGTATAAAATTTCCTTCCATATTGCAACAAAAATGATCCCATTTATGGCACTTTATGGATATCATCCACCATACATCACATCATATTTAAGACAAAATTCTAAGGTTCAAGCAGTGGAAGATCACATCGAGCATTAGCAACCAGTTCTCTAACTCTTAAAGGATAACCTCACCTTGGCACAGAATAGAATGAAACAGCAGGCAGATCAACATCGCAGCGAAAGAAGTTTTTATGTAGGTGATTAGGTATTCCTACGGCTACAACCATATAAACAAATGTCCCTCAAGTAAGCTAAGAAGGATAATAAATTATCACCAAAGTATTATGGTCCATACAAGGTGTTGCAAAAGATATGTACTATGGCATACAAATTGGAGCTTCCTATAGCTTCCTGAATGCACCTAGTTTTCCATGTTTCATACTTAAAGAAGGTTATAGGTGACAAGCTTCCAGTTCAAAAAATATTTCCAGAACTTGATGAGGAAGGAAAAATCATATTGGAACCTGAAGCAGTCAAAGAAGCAAGAACTCGACAGATACGAAATTGATTAATTTACAAGTATCTCATCAAGTGGAAGAACTTACCTGTTGAAGATTCCACATGGGAGGATGAGAATTTTATACAGAAGCATCCAGAACTACTCAAGCGTTGAGGACAACACAATTCTGAAAGAGAGGGACATGATAGGTCCCTATAATACTAGTGATTTCCCCATTACTATTGTCGTTTTATCCCTTATTGTTATTGTTGTGCCCCTATTGTCCTCATATTGTTATTATTGTGCCTCATAGAATCCCTCTATTGTTATTTTTGTGCCGTTATATTATTATTGTTAGGCCGGCTTGGTTATATTGTGACCCCTTAGACTCCTATATATAGAAAGGAGGTTTTTTCATTTGAATCATCCAAGAATTGTTCATTTGTGTAATGTAAAGGAGGTTGCCCCTCGAAGAGGTTGAATTCCAAGGCGTTGATCTATATTTTCTATCTTTTTGTGAGTTGGTTTCATAACATTATGTTTTATGTTTCTATATGTTGTCATGATTATGTTATACATGTATCATGCTGATTTGTTGATCTTGCAGACTTACAATCAAAATAATACTTACAATTGACAAGACTTTTAACCATGAATATTACCAACCATACCATACCATACCATGGGTCATCAATACCACATGCCCAAAATCCATTCACATTTCACAATCAAAAAAATTTATAAATATTTTTTTTAAATTTAATTCTATTGCAGTTTTGGGCCAAGAGACACTATCCACCCCAATATGGAAGAGTTGTTGTAATGTCCGGTTATACTATGTTATCTAAACATTTTGACCAGGTCAAATTACATAAAAATTAAAAAATAAAATTACTAATTAAACCATTTTGACTCAGTAAAATTATATAAAAATAAAAATAAACTAAAAAAATAAAATTAATAAATAAACCAACCAAGATCCATCTGAACTACGAATCTATAAAGCTCCGACAAGGATCAAATCTATCAAGGTGCAAACCTTTCTTCAATTTTTGCACTCATTAAAGAGGTTTTCGCCTTGAGATATTTGATTTGTAACATGTACATCCCTTCTAATACTACTCATATGGCAAAATTAAAACTTAGTAAAATAAAACAATTTATTTATTCCTTATTTATTGCTTTATTGCTTAATCAACCATAAATGTTTATAAATTCAATTCCACCATGATAAACATCAATAGGAGTCTAGTATTTAGGTTATCTGTAAAGTTTCCAAAAATATGCAATTGATTAAATTTCCCTCATTAATTTTTAGGTTTTCATATGCCTCACACCTAACAAATCTACATGTCTAATGTTTGTGCATATTTAATGGTTGGTATTCACATGTTTTATATATAATGTGTATATGTTATAATTCTTTTGGCAACAAATATTAATCTAGCCCATACCAACACATCATGTCGATCTATAGATCATTGACGCGCTGTGAGAGAGCACCTGCTATATTAATGACGATCCATCTCAATCTCGTTGCTAGGGTTGCTTGCCCTAATATGGGCCATATATCTCAAAGGAGTAAATCTAACAGTGGAGGTTGCTCCGAGATGGTTGAGGTAACTGAATAACTCCCTAGCCCTGACCAAAATTCCCCATTCTCATCGAAACCGCTTGGAGCTCTGCAACCTATCTCCTGTAGAGTTTGTTGGAAATAATACTGAGAGGGGGGGGTGAATCAGTATTATCACATTAATAAAACTTTTTCATTTCCATAATCAGATTCATATATGCTACTTCCACAACTTCTTATGATTAAGTTAATTGATCTTCAATGAGTGCATTAGAACATTATCAACCATATTATGCAGTAACATAGAATAGATCATCACACATAAGGCACACACATGAACACCATGATATAAGGTGGAAACCCAATGCGGGAGAAAAACACCTGCTGCAAGTCATCTCAATATTCTTCTTAATAAGAAAATCCTTTTACAATATTTTGTACCGGTGCAGCCTTATACCAGTATGGGAGCTACAACCCCCTTTGTTCTTGTACTAGCCAATCCATTTACTAGTACGCAGGCTACTACCTGCTACAATGCTCCAAAGATTTCCTTTAGCTCTTGTACTAGCTTAGATACTAGTACGTAGATGCTGATCTACAATCCTCTCTCCTCCAGGTACCACGTTTCATCAATTTTCAGACTGGATACACTAAAGCACAACACATAATCTGAAAGGCCACTTTTCATCCAAACAACATTGAAGCTCATAATCAACCAACATTCTTAATCACCCAATCACCAGATCCATCCATATACAATGATATTATGAGAATTATCAACCAGATCTAGTACATCAGATCACATGGAGATAAACCATTTTAAAACCGATCCATTCATCCAACAAAACTGAAGTTAATCATAATCATTCACTTAATCACTGCTGTTATCAGAACATAATACCAGAACCAAACATCACTTCAAAAACCCAGATCATAAAAATGATAAACAGAGATTTCAAGAGAAGTAAGCAGCTTCACCCATGTACTGCCTGCTTACAGTACGCACCCTACTCAACTGCTCACCTGCTTACGTACGCACTGTACTCAACTGCTCACCTACTTATGTACACACTGTACTCAACTGCTCACCTGCTTACCCACGCTCTGTGTCCATTGAACTGTCTGCGGACCTCCGCACCCGCAACCCTTCTCTTCCTGCGTACCGGCGCACCTGAACCGCTTCGTGCCAGCGTATATACGCACTTTTCTTTCACTATACCTGCGTACCTTCGGGCATAGATAATTTCAAGACTTCAAGAATAACCCAGACAGTCAGATCTACAGATCTAATCATGCACCGAAGAGATCTCAATCCATCAGTAGATTCGCCTTATTTAGATCTAGACATTACTCCCAAGAGATCATAATATTTCAGATCTAGCTCTCATAAGATGTTCAACCCAAAACCATACAAAGCCAAATGATCTCCTTTGCTTTATATAGGCAAGCTCTTCCTCAAATCATGGATCAATACCACGAGCCAAAACCATAATAACATAATACCGTCAGCTAAATATCAAGGGTTAAACATAAGAAACCCCACGTGTGTTTTTCTCTGCCTTGAAGGAAGTGCACTGGGGGTACGCACCTTCTGAACGGGATAACTGCGAGTATGTACGCACTTTATGTAACATTGGCCTGTGTGTACGCAACTTCTGTAAGGTGTACCTGCGTACCCCTTATTTTCTTCAATATTTGATAGCTGATCATCAATCTCTGCTGCTGTGATCTATCACCTGAATGGGTTGCCATCAAGGACAACACTTTAGCCATAATGCCAACAATCTCCCCCTTTGGACTTGATGGCAAAGCTTACTTGTGAACTGTCATCTGGTCCCTTTGTGCTTGTCTGGTGATCCCATGCACTCTATCACATCTGATATTTCTTCTGTAGATTCATCTGAATGTATACAAGTGAGATGATCTTCTATGAGAGGGTTTCCATCAAGTACAACACATGCATCATAATGCCAACAATCTCCCCCTTTGGACTTGATGGCAACAACACCAAATCACTCTCCCCCTTTGACATCAAGGGCAAAGGGTTATGCTCCCCCTAAGAACATGCTCTATAAACCAGATCTGCTGAAGTCTCTGAATGAACTCCCCCTTTGTATATGCCATGGTGCTCCAATCTGATAATGCTCTTTCTGAGAACAAGCTGAGATGTCTGCTCTGCTATATAGTGTTATCCATGCTCAATCTCCCCCTGACTGCAAAAAGATGTTCTACAAGAAGAACATGACTTTATATATCATAAATGACCTTCCTATCACCAAAAGACTCAATAAATACATTTATCACAATGGTGATACATCAAAAGTTTACATATGATATCATTCATCCCAGGCATAGTGGGGAAACAAAGGCCGTTACATGACCTGAAGAGATAACTACAAAAGAGACCCACTATTACATCATGAGTAAAGACCAATCACCCAAGATAAACATCAGCAACAACACTGTATGATCTGCTTCATAGTATTTGTCAACAGCAAGGTACTTCTGCATCAACTCATTCATAACCATCTTGATCTACATGAACCAAGAGCCATCAAAAGGAAGCATCTGCATCAATCAACATATCATCATATAGGTAAGATCTCATCATCATCATGTCTCCAACAATGCAACTTTGAATAATCATCCAGCCAACAATCCTCATCCATATATGTGCTAAGAATAATAAAGACTCCATGCAAGCACCATCTGATCCAAGAACCATGTGAACAACTCATAACCATAGCAAGATGAATCATAAGCATCATCACCAAGGACCATAATGCCAACAATGCATTAAGAACATATGCTCCCTCTAAACTGGTGCCATCTGTCAGATCTGATCAATAAGAAGAGTCAGCCAATAAATGCCTTAAGACAGGTACGCAGTTTTTCTTTATCTGCCCTGCGTAGCCACGCACTTCACCTTCTGCTCCCCTGCGTACACCCGCAGAGATCCTTCTGCTGCACTGCGCATGTACGCAGACAGTCTTCTACTACAGCGCGTACCCACGCAGCTGTTCCATCAGATGCGCCGCGTACCCCACGCAGCCTTTTCTTCCATCGCGCCGCGTACTTTTATGTACCTACGCAGGTTATCCTTCTGTCGCGCCGCGTACCACGGATCATGATACGCACCTTTTCTTCTGTCTCGCCGCGCCCGTCCGCATATGCTCTTCTGATAAGCCGCGTACCTCCGCACAGGGACTGTGCCTTCACTTGCGTACATCTGCACCCAGTCTTACGCTCTGCTGCGTACGCCCGCACTTTCACAGTTAATGATCTGCGTACTTCTGATTAGGGCCAAATTAACAGTCCTCCTTTGTGCCACTGACAGTCAGATTCCCAGATCTGATAGATTCACTTCCAACTTCACTTGCCTACTGCCTTCAAACAAGCATATACGCGATTGTGCAGTATCCAACTCGCGTATATATGCGACTTTCCTTTATGAAGTTTGCATATGAGATTCAGGACACTGAAGTTTTGTACTTTCAGCTCCCTCTGATTCTGGTATGTCTGTACATTGTGTTGTGCCACCTTTTTCTGACTGTACTTCCTTTTTCCTCCATATCTTCAAGCGTGATGATGACATTTTCTCCTTTTGATATGGTGCCCACACTTTGTTCCTGCATTCCTTAGCTATATGTCCAAGCTTGTTACATGCATAACATCTTACATGTTTCATATTCCTCCTGTAACAATCAGCAGCTTTGTGACCAAACATATTGCAAGCAAAGCAATATCCATAGAAATATCTTGATTGAGATGACTTGTCTGCATAATGGTCTTGAACCCTTCTTCTTCTACATCTAGCTGCAATATGTCCAAGATTATGACATACATAACACTCAACATTATTCATAGGAGGAGTAAAGGATTTTCTTTGAGGAATCTCTTTTCTTGGTTGATGATGAGATTGATCCTTCATTTCTTTGTTGATCACTTTAGATTTCTCTTTAGAGTTCCTTGCCTTACCTTGTGAACTAGATTCACCTTCAACAGATTCATGGAAACCAAGACCAGTCTTTATAGTAGGAGACCTTTGACTACTAAGAATATCATCCAAGACTTTAGAACTATCTTGAAATCGTAAAAGCTTATCCTTTTCTTCTAGTTTACCTTTCAAGATATTTACCTCAACCTGAAGCTGTTCTTCCTTTTCAAGAGATTGCTTTTTCAAATCTTCTTCAGCAGGGAAAATTTTAAGAACCCCCCCTAAATTTATAAATATAATAAATGGGCAAATCTCCATGGTATATAGGAAAAATGGAAGGCGATTTTATCAATAATATAATATGTATATATAATTTTGTTGGCGAATCTCTCACCAAGCATGGCGAATATTTTACTCAATTATAAAATCTTGTAAGATCTTGGCGAGTCTTTCACTAAATAATAAAACTTTGTAAAGTCCTATTGAATCTTAGCATAGGCTACATGTTGGTTTAATTCCCCCATTTAAATAGGCTACATTCCAGGTGAATACCATGGGTCAATACCATGTGCCATTTTGGTGAATACCATGGGTCAATACCATGTGCCATTTTTATTTTTATTAATTCTAATATTAGGGTTAATAATGGTTTTTTGCATGGTATTAATAACAATCTAGTCCATGGTATTTGTCCCATAGTATTTTGGCCATAGGTTTCACCTAAATATAGCCCATTTTTTGAGTGTTCGTAAATATAAGGTGACTTATGGAGTAAATATAAAAAAATGTTTTATTTGTTTACCATACCTCTCGTTTATTTATATTTTTATTAATTTACCATACCTCTTTTACAAATATGGTATTTGGCCCATAGGATTCACCTAAATAAAACCTCTTTCTTGAGCCTTCATAAATATAACGAGGGTTGTGGACTAAATATAAAAAGAGGTTTTATTTATTTACGATACGTCTAGTTTATTTATATTTTTATTTATTTACCATACCTTTTGAGTAAGTATAAAAATACTTTTTATTTATTTACCATACCTCCACTTTACTTATATTTTTATTTGTTTACACCCTTACATGTATATAAGGTGACTTATGGAGTAAATATAAAAAATGTTTTATTTATTTACCATACCTCTCATTTATTTATATTTTTATTAATTTACCATACCTCTTTTATAAATATGGTATTTGGCCCATAGGATTCACTTAAATAAAACCTATTCTTGAAAATGGGCGAATGGATTCACTTAAATAAAACCTATTCTTGAAAATGGGCGAATGGAAGGTTGTAAGTCCTAATTTCAAGGGCTAAATTTACCTTTTTTACCCTCTCCCTTAAAATAAGGTGGGCTATTTGAGGTGATTTGTAAAAATGTACTATGATACAAAATATTCGCCCACTAAAAATTTAAAACCCCTTAATTTCGCCAAAGGGCGAACATTCGCCCCTAAAATTATCCTTGTTCTTCAGCTTTCCTTCCTTCTTCCATTTGTTCCCTTAGTTTGAGAATCTCCTTTTCTTGTTCTTCATTCAGATCCTGCTGCATTTGACGAACTCGGAAGGCACATTCTAGTTGAGATTTTAAGCTGGTGACTTCGTTTTCTTGTTTTGCAATAGCTTGGAGTAGATCTGTATTCTACTTCTTTGATTCTTCAAGATCTCCTTTTAGTGAGAGGATTGTAGCTTCAAGATTTTCATAGTAGCTGGATCTATCTTTGAGTTTCTTGATGGTTGTGCTTCTTTTGTTGACTTCTTTTCTTAATGATGTCACTTCATGCTGCAATTTTTGACATTGGTCTTCCTTGTCCTTGAGTAACTTTCTTACCTTATTTCCTTCTTCTAGTTGGGCCTTTAGTTTGGTAGCTTCTTCTTTGAAATCACATTCCCTTTTGTTCTATAGATCTTGTTGATCTCTAATTTTGTCTGTCAGCCTTTTAAATTCTGCCTCTATTTGATATCTTTCGTGTTCACCCATAAGAGCAAATTCAGTAGTTTCGCTATCACTTTCATCTCTTCCAAAAGGAAAGATAGCTGGAACATCAGAGGATAATATATTCATACCTGATAATGATTCTGAATCTGATTCTGAATCTGAAGAGCTTCTTATACCTAATCCCCAATCGATTCTCCCACTGTCATAGTTCTTCTGAGATGACTTCTTTTTCTTAGGTGCTTTCTTCTTAAGCTTCTTTCCCATTGTTCCACAGATCTCCTTCAAGCGATCAAGCTTCTATCAAAGGACCTGCTCTGATACCAATTGTTGGAAATAATACTGAGAGGGGGGGGGGGGTGAATCAGTATTATCACATTAATAAAACTTTTTCATTTCCATAATCAGATTCATATATGCTACTTCCACAACTTCTTATGATTAAGTTAATTGATCTTCAATGAGTGCATTAGAACATTATCAACCATATTATGCAGTAACATAGAATAGATCATCACACATAAGGCACACACATGAACACCATGATATAAGGTGGAAACCCAATGCGGGAGAAAACCACCTGCTGTAAGTCATCTCAATCTTCTTCGTAATAAGAAAATCCTTTTACAATATCTTGTACCGGTGCAGCCTTATACCAGTACGGGAGCTACAACCCCCTTTGTTCTTGTACTAGCCGATCCATTTACTAGTACGCAGGCTACTACCTGCTACAATGCTCCAAAGATTTCCTTTAGCTCTTGTACTAGCTTAGATACTAGTACATAGATGCTAATCTACAATCCTCTCTCCTCCAGGTACCACGTTTCATCAATTTTCAGACTGGATACACTGAAGCACAACACATAATCTGAAAGGCCACTTTTCATCCAAACAACATTGAAGCTCATAATCAACCAACCTTCTTAATCACCCAATCACCAGATCCATCCATATATAATGATATTATGAGAATTATCAACCAGATCTAGTACATCAGATCACATGGAGATAAATCATTTTAAAACCGATCCATTCATCCAACAAAACTGAAGTTAATCATAATCATTCACTTAATCACTGTTGTTATCAGAACATAATACCAGAACCAAACATCACTTCAAAAACCCAGATCATAAAAATGATAAACAGAGATTTCAAGAGAAGTAAGCAGCTTCACCCATGTACTGCCTGCTTACAATACACACCCTACTCAACTGCTCACCTGCTTACGTACGCACTGTACTCAACTGCTCACCTGCTTACGTACGCACTGTACTCTCATTGTCTCAGACCTCCGCACCCGCAACCCTTCTGTTCCTGCGTACCGGCGCACCTGAACCGCTTCGTGCCAGCTTACCCATGCCTGCAAGTAGATAACCCAGAAAGTCAGATCTACAGATCTGATCATGCGCCGAAGAGATCTCAATCCATCAGTAGATTCGCCTTATTTAGATCTAGACATTACTCCCAAGAGATCATAATATTTCAGATCTAGCTCTCATAAGATGTTCAACCCAAAACCATACAAAGCCAAATGATCTCCTTTGCTTTATATAGGCAAGCTCTTCCTCAAATCATGGATCAATACCACGAGCCAAAACCATAATAACATAATACCGTCGGCTAAATATCAAGGGTTAAACATAAGAAACCCCACGTGTGTTTTTCTCTGCCTTGAAGTAAGTGCACTGGGGGTACGCACCTTCTGAACGGGATAACTGCGGGTATGTACGCACTTTATGTACATTGGCCTTGTATTCTACCTACAATATTTGATAGCTGATCATCAATCTCTGCTGCTGTGATCTATCACCTGAATGGGTTGCCATCAAGGACAACACTTTAGCCATAATGCCAACAGAGTTTTGATAATGCTTGAGAATTGTTCACCACATGTACAAAAGTTTTCTCTCTGAGTTTTTCTAAGCCACAACCATCAACACCATAACTTGTTTGTAGTTTTTTTTTTAATTTTTTTTTTATATCCCTTGCTCACCATACATTGGTGATTACAGGCTCAATGCCCAACATCCATGATAGATTTTCCACTAGAGTCTTGGTTGCTCTTGGGGCACAAGTACTCACAATAGAGCTCTTATCCTTATTGAAGATTTCAATGATTTTTACCAGCGTCCTTACCTATTCTCGTGCGGGTTTTTCCTACACCACTACACCAAGGCCAGCTACCCTTGATAGGTGAGAACTAGCACTAGATTTTTATTGTGTTTTACATTCTTCCTTATTACGAGGTTTGAAGCTAAGACTTCAATTAACTTGCACCTTTATTTATTTGCAGGTAAATGGTTACGGGTTCCAATTGTTGTTGGCTATCAAGGAATTTTCACAGCGATCACATTATCTCCCTCACTCTTTATTGTACCAAGTTATCCTACATGGCAATGTTAACTTACCCAAATTTTCTTCCTCATTGGCTTGTATAAAGCTCATGGCTAGGATTTCAATGTTTGTTTTATGAATCCATCCAATTTACGAACAAAGTTTTGATTAGCCATCCCTAGGGTTTGATAGTGATATAGCTTGTCTGGTCTAAGTTAGAAGTTAGGGTCTATCCCGATAATAAGATTGTCAAAAGTGTTTATGTTATATCCAGTTGTATAAATTATGAGGTCTCATTTTATGCTATAATTACCCAACAATATTTTATGTACAAAGATCTTTCTGTTACATTTTCCTTGGGCAGTAATATGATCTAGGAGTAGATATTGTTCTCATTATTTACGTTGGTTTGATTTTTCTAAAAAAGGTTAATTATGCAGCAATAACCTGTAATGCATGAATGATCATTTCCTCTCTGCAAGATATGGCAAGGGAATATGAATTGTTGTAAAAAACTATCTAAAAGTTCTACTTTGTTGTTTCTTTTTCGTTGTGCAGCTGTGATAAATTTTATTCCCTTTTATGTCCTACAGGTTCTTGAAATAAGCTAGTTTCCCGACATCTTGACACCCAAATTATTCTATTAAAAGTTCCATTAGTCTTTAATATATCTTCTATTAACAAATTCATGTAACTATAAAAAGAACACTCGTTGTCTGATTACTAAGGTCCAATTCTTTTGCATCAGAAGAGAAAGATGGTAGATTTTTCTATCGTAACTACGAAATTTCTCTTTAGGCATTCAAGTGAATATACACATTTATTGTCATGTTGGTAATTAATTTCCAACGATTTAATGAAGTTCATTTGTTTACTGTCTTGAATGTAAAGTTGCATGTTTTAAATAATTACAACTATTTGTAGTAGTGTATCAAATGGTTATATGTTGCATATTTCAAGACTTTTCTACGGCACTGTTTGCAGTTTCAGTTCATCTATTTTTATATCTTGATTGTTTACCCTTTTAAAGTCTCGGGGCTATTCCTAGTAGCCAGTGGACTCTCTAGCTTCATGAACTAACCTGATTCCTTAATCAAAGTCATAATTTACATAAACCTAGGCACCTAGTCACCACTCTAGGTTACCCAGTGCTTCAGCTATACATATTATTTTCCCTTTTGATGTTTAATTCTGGAAAATTACTTTTCAATTGTTTCTTTGTCATCTTATTACTTACATCTATAGGGTGACCACCTAACCCTGACTGTAATTCCAGACAAGACATTCTACATATATTTAATCATTTTGTTTTTCAATAACTGTCTTAATCACATATTTCTCTTTTGAAATCATTATGTACAAATAATCAATTAGTTGTCTGGAACATTTTTCCTAAAAACCATTCTTTCATCAGTTCTTTACTAAATGTTGACAAATAAAAAATTCCAAGAGAGTCTACCAAACATTTTCCATATCCATAATTATTTAGTCAGAAACCTCCTCTTACACAGACATATAAAAATAAATAATAGGGACGTTTCAATACTTATCTGCATCTTGATAATCCCTTCCGGAAAACTCCTTCAGGAAGACCACTCCTCCTTATCATTGGGAATGACTATTACATCCACTTCTCCTCCATAGCTCTCCCAATTTTCAAAGAGTTTGTTCAACTAAGAGTCCTTTTGGTAAATTAATTTGCATCAGAGCTTCACTTAGCCGGGCGAGAAATTACAATCTTCTATTCGACTTAGAGCCTTCCACTTGTCCTAACTAGCTCAGGAATTCACTCTTAGGGCAACATCCTGTCTCCAATGAGTATCCTCCTGTTGGGTCCCTATAATACTAGTGATTACCCCATTACTATTATAGTTATACCCATTATTTATATTGTTGTGCCCCTATTACCCCCATATTGTTATTTCTGTGCCCCATAGAATCCCTCTATTGTTATTTTTGTGGCTTTATATTATTATTTTTAGGTCGGCTGGATTATATTGTGACTCCTTAGACTCCTATATATAGAAAGGAGGTTTTGTCATTTGAATCATCCAAGAATTGTTCATTTATGTAATGTAAAGGAGATTTCCCCTTGAAGAAGCTGAATCCTAAGGCGTTGATCTATCTTTTCTATCTTTTCTTGAGCTGGTTTCATAACATTTGGTATCAGAGCTTTGGATTCTAGGGTTTCGCTGCTCCAAACAGGTCATCGTGGAATTTTCGCTATAACTTTTTTTCTGTGATGTTTCAGAAGTCGCAAAAAAATCCCATTTTAGATGAAATCGTGTGAACCTTGGGTCCGAATTTCAGAGCTTTTCGCACGATATTTTCAGAGATATGATCTGAGGAAGTTGGTCTTTTTGCAGACTCCTGAATTACATTCAAAACAGGTGACCTGGGGAAAATTGTCATAACTTTCTCTCTGGGAATCAGATTGAAATTTTGTAAGAAGGTACAGAAAGAGGACGGACTTTAGTTTCTTTTATATCCTTTTTAGAACCAAATATCGAAAATTGTACACGTGGCACTTCATACAACTTCGCTCTTCTGGAAAGGTCTATAATCAGGTAATCTTGGGAAATGGTGCATAACTCTTTCTTGGAGAATCCAATTTGGATCAGACTGGTGGCATTGGAAAGAGGACACAGAGAGCTACTACAGGTCACAAATTCAGAACTAGATGATTGGAAAGTACAGAGATACATCAGAGGCAATATCGAGCTCCTACAAAGTGAAAAAAGGTGTGTAGATTTTTTTAAATTTTTGCTTAAGCTTGGTTTGAAAATTTATTTTGAAGTAGTTCAAAGGGCATATTAGAGCATTATTATCGGTAACTGATGCCTCGAGGAAAGAAAATGCAAACACCTAGTAAGGAACCTGAAAGCTCTAGCATGACTCATGAAGAAGAGGAAGAAATGCTACATGATATATCAAAATTACAAGAACAAGTGCAACAAATGTCACGCTCACAAAAGTTAATAGATGCTAAGATAAATGGCGTGGAAGCTAAGATAAATGGCGTGGAAGCTAAGATGAATGGCATGGAAGCTAAGATGGACAATTTGAAATACTTACTAATGGTGAAAAGGTAGTAAAGGAAACTCATGATGAGAACAAAAGAAATGTTAATCATGATTCCATAGATGCTAATGTTGGATCGAAGAATCACCATATTCCAAAAATCGATATGAGGAAGTTTGATGGCAAGGATCCCGCCACATGGATATTACAGATGGAGCAATTCTTCGATCTCAATAATGTGCAAAACACACAAAAGGTACGTATGGCAACTGTATATTTGGAACCAAATCAGTTTGTATGGTATCAATGGCTTTGTTCTTGTAAACAATTTATCACTTGGGCAATTTTTACGGAAGAATTGATAGCACATTATGAGGATACAAAAAGCAACACTTTTTTTAGCCAATTGATAAGTCTCAAACAAAAGGGTTCAATAATGGAGCACATTAAGGAGTTCCAAAAATTGAACATAAGGGTAAAAGATATTCCATAGGAGCATAGGATTGATGTGTTCATAGGGTCTTTAAAGGATAATATCCAACATGATGTTCGCCTTTGGGAACCTGATTCATTAGAGAAGGCATTCAGGTTAGCAAGAAAAATGGAAAGCAAAATTATGGCAACTAGGAAGCATACCACTCACAACTATAAAGATGGAAGTGTTGTTGACCCTAGTCTTCCACAACCTACAAGGTTGACACCACGACAATTGGAAGAAAAAAGAGCAAAAGGGCTTTGTTACAATTGTGATAGCAAATACACAAAAGGTCATAAGTGTGCTGAGAAGAAATTATTCTACATAGATTGTGAAGAGGAAGAAGAAAAGGAGCAAGAAAGGTCAAAAGAAGAGGATATATTCCAGGAACAAAGCCTAGATGAAGAACAAATAAATCCGACCATATCTTGTAATGCATTGGCGGGAATTACTACTCCTCAAACCATCAAGATAGAAGGACAAATCAATAGTGTTGTTTGATTCAGGAAGCACCCACAATTTTATTCATTGTAGGGTAGCAAAAGAATTGAATTGCTTCCTATATCCAGCACCAGAGTGTCAAGTGATGATTGCAAATGGAGGAACAATAAATTACTCTGGAAAGTGCCATAATATCAAGCTATCCATGGGAGAATATGTGTTGACTAGCCCAATACTTTCCATTCCAATGGGAGGTGCCGATGTTGTACTAGGAGTCCAATGGCTACAATCCTTGGGTACAATAGCTTTTAATTTTCAAGAACTTTTCATCAAATTTTATACGGAAGGAAAGGAAGTTGAATTAAGGGGTATTGCAGGGAAGCCAGGAAAGATAATTAGCTCTAATGGCATGACTAATCTTCTAAAAAAGGAGCAAAGAGGTGTAATTGCACAATTATGTTCGCTAGATGTTTCCACATTGGAATCATCTATTTCTCCATATCTCCAAAAAGTCCTGGACAATCATTCCAAGGTATTTGAGACTCCCAAAGGTCTCCCACCTATGCGTGATCATGATCATGCTATTCATCTGATTCCAGGAAGTGTTCCTCCAAACATCAGGCCGTACAGATATCCCTATGTCCAAAAAAGTGAAATTGAACGTATGGTTGCAGAAATGCTAGAGGCTGGTATAATTCAACCGAGTCAAAGTTCTTTCTCAGCTCCAGTAGTATTAGTGCACAAGAAGGATGGATCATGGCGCATGTGTCCGGATTATAGGGAGCTCAACAAGCTCACTATTAAAGATAAGTTCCCCATTCCTGTCATTGATGAATTACTGGATGAATTGCATGGATCAATTTACTTCACCAAGTTGGATCTTCGTTCGGGATATCATCAAATCAAAATGAAGATTGAAGACATTCCGAAAACGACATTTAGAACTCATGAGGGTCATTATGAATTTTTGGTCATGCCTTTTGGCCTTACCAATGCACCTTCAACATTTCAAGGTTTGATGAATTCAATTTTCAAACCATTCCTTAGAAAATTTGTGTTAGTATTTTTTGATGATATACTAATCTACAGCAAGTCTTGGAAGGATCATGTTGAACATGTTGACAGGGTGCTACAACTATTGGAGGAGAAACAATTATATGCAAAAAGATCCAAATGTTTCTTTGGAGTCCAGGAGGTGGAATATTTGGGTCATATTATATCTCATGAAGGAGTTAAGGTAGACCCTAGCAAAATTAAAGCCATTAAGGAATGGAAAATTCCCACATCCATAAAGCATCTGCGAGGATTTTTTGGGTTGACAGGGTATTATCGCAAGTTTGTTAAGAATTATGGGAGAATAGCAGCACCTCTAACAACATTATTGAAGAAAGATTCATTTTCATGGACTCCGGAAGCAACAAAGGCCTTTGAACATCTTAAAGAGGCAATGTGCCAAGCACCGGTCTTAGCTACACCGGACTTCACAAAAACCTTTATTGTGGAATGTGATGCTTCAAGAAATGGAATTGGTGCTGTTCTAATGCAAGATGAAAGACCCATTTCTTTTGAAAGTCGTCCAATCAAGGGAAAGTTTTTAAGAAAAGTTATTTATGAGAAGGAAATGTTGGCAATACTCCATGCACTTAAGAAATGGCGACCCTACCTAATGGGAAGACACTTCAAGGTAAAAACGGATCATGATAGCCTTAAATACTTTTTAGAACAAAGATTATCCTCTGAAGAGCAACAAAAGTGGGTCACAAAGATGTTGGGTTATGACTTTGAAATCATCTACAAAAAAGGGAAGCAAAAAGTGGTGGCAGATGCACTCTCAAGAAAGGATGAGGATGTGGAAGCATTGTTGTGTGCCATTTCTATTATCCAACCAGATTGGATAAACGAAGCAAGGGAGGAATGGAAGAATGACGAAGAAGTGTGGGCACTTATTCGAAAGCTACAACAAGATTCCAGTACTTCTGATACATTTAGCTGGAAAAATGATTCGTTATGGTACAAAGATCACTTATACCTCTGTAAGAATTCCAGCTAAAACAAAAGATTCTTATGGAATTGCACACTTCTCCCTTAGGAGGGCACTCAGGATTTTTAAAAACTTACCACAGGGTTAAGAAGGAATTTTTTTGGGATGGCCTTAAATCAGATATTCAAAAGTTTGTGGCGCAATGTTTGGTTTGCCAACAAAATAAAGTTGAAACAATTAAGACACCGGGTCTATTACAACCTTTATCCATTCCAAGCCAACGTTGGGAGGAGGTTTCAATGGATTTTATCACAGGTTTACCCAAGTCTGAGGGAAAGAGTGTCATCATGGTTGGTAGTTGACAAACTTACCAAGTATGCACACTTTTGTGCATTATCACACCCATTTAATGCCAGTACAGTTTCTACTGCATTTATGGAAACAGTTCAAAAGCTACATGGAAACCCAAAGAATATTGTAAGTGACAGAGATCCCGTTTTCACTGGAAATTTTTGGACAGAATTATTTTCTTGTCTTGGTACACAATTAGCTCATAGCTCATCTTATCATCCTCAATTGGAAGGACATCTTCGTTGCTTTGTATCTGATAAACAGACCCAATGGGTCAAATAGTTGCCTCTGGCGGAATGGTGGTATAACACTTCCTTCCATACAGCAACAAAAATGACCCCATTTATGGCACTTTATGGGTATCAACCACCATCCATCACATCATATTTAAGAGAAAATTCTAAGGTTCAGGCAGTGGAACATCACATCGAACATCAACAACAAGTCCTCCAACTCTTAAAGGATAACCTCGTGTTGGCACAAAATAGAATGAAACAACAGGCAGATCAACATCGCAGTGAAAGAAGTTTTGATGTAGGTGATTGGGTATTCCTACGGCTACAACCATATAAGAAAATGTCCCTAAAGTAAGCTAAGAAGGATAATAAACTATCACCAAAGTATTATGGTTCGTACAAGGTGTTGCAAAAGATCGGTACTATGGCATACAAATTGGAGCTTCCTGCAGCTTCTCGATTGCACCCAGTTTTCCATGTTTCATGTTTAAAGAAGGTTATAAGCGACAAGCTCCCAATTCAAACAATATTGCCAGAACTTGACGAGGAAGGAAAAATTATATTGGAACCGGAAGCAGTCACAGAAACAAGAACTCGACAGCTACGAAATCGATCAATTTCAGAGTATCTTATCAAGTGGAAGAACTTATCCGCTGAAGATTCCACATGGGAGGATGAGAATTTTATGCAAAAGTATCCAGAATTACTCAAGCATTGAGGACAACACTTTTTTGAAGGAGAGGGGCATGTTGGGTCCCTATAATACTAGTGATTACCCCATTACTATTATAGTTATACCCCTTATTTATATTGTTGTGCCCCTAATACCCCCATATTGTTATTTCTGTGCCCCATAGAATCCCTCTATTGTTATTTTTGTGGCTTTATATTATTATTGTTAGGTCAGCTAGATTATATTGTGACTCCTTAGACTCCTATATATAGAAAGGAGGTTTTGTCATTTGAATCATCCAAGAATTGTTCATTTATGTAATGTAAAGGAGGATGCCCCCTCGAAGAGGCTAAATTCTAAGGCGTTGATCTATCTTTTCTATCTTTTCTTGAGCTGGTTTCATAACACCTCCTCGAAACTCCTTTCAGCCAAATAAAACAAGAGAAACCTTGTCCTCTCCAAGATTTTCCTTAAAATCTATAAGTGGTAGGAGAATAACTACCCTTCCCAACTGTCTAGAAATTGGGAAATCTTGTGGGTCTTCCTATGAGTTTTCCTTTCCAGATTAAAACATTAATCATAAAAATAATAATAAACTTCTTTTAAGATTGTATCAAAATTTCATTAGGTTCTTAACCAACCTAAAATATTATCAAATTCAAAGTAAAGTAATTAACAATAATTCCAACTATTTTTTTCAAATGCAGCTTGGGGTGTTACATCTCCTCCCCTTTACGTGTAACACCATCCTCTATGCTGACCCAGTCTTGAAGAAAAATAGGATAATATTGTTGTACAAAGCTTTCATATTCCCAAGTAGCTTCCTCTGTGTTAAACTACTTCAACTGCACTTTAATCTTGGTGATAGCTCGCCTCCATAGCATTATTTCTCTCATAAACTCTTCATGTGGCTTGACCTGTAACATCAGTTATGTATAAGTCATTAATCGTGTGGTACTAGGTCAAGGAAAGAAATATATGTGTGTGTGTGTGTGTGTGTGTGTGTGTGTGTGTTGTTAATACCCCTTTGCCTACGCATCTTTCCAATTAATGATGTGTGTCGTGTCATATACATATTTTTTTAACAATGAGATATGACATACATTGTGGACACATATGTCACTGGGTGATGCAAGTTGATAAGCTATTGGACCTATTCCTTCCAAAATTTTAAAGGGTCCACAGTAGCGAGGAGCTAACTTCATAGAACCCCCCATCTTAAGCAACTCTTTTTGGGCTTCACTCTCACATATACATGATCACCAACATGAAATTGTCTATATGTTCTTTTTTATCGGCATAAGCGTTTTTTTTATATCCCGAGCAACTTTTAAATTTTGTCGTAGCTTTCTCACTGTCTCCTCCATTTCTATCAATGTATTTGGCCATAGTATTAACTTATCCTCAGGATTTCTCCAGTTAGTTGGTGTTCTACACCTTTTTCCATACAGTACTCCAAATGGGCCGATCTTTAGAGATTCATGGTAGTTGTTGTTGTATGCAAATTCAACTAAGTGAAGGTACTCTTCCTACTTGGTTGTTGCATTGCATACATCCTCAACATGTCTTCCAAGACTTGATTTACTTTTTCAATTTTCCCATTGGTTTGTGTGTGATATGTAGTACTAAACTAAATTTCAGTTCCCAAACCATAAAATAAGGATTTCCAAAATGCAGAGATGAATTTAACATCTCTGTTGAATATCACTACTTTATGAATTCCATGTAATCTAAAATTTTATTTCATGAATATATCAACAATTTCTATAGTTTTATAAGTGGATTTGACAAGAATAAAATGAGTTGTTTTTCTTAACTCTTCCACCACCACCATGATGAATTGTTTTGTTTCTTGAATCTAGGAAAACCTATTATAAAATCTAACGTAATTGTATCCCATTTCCACTCGGGAATAGGAAGTGGGTGAAGCAGAACAGCTAGATGCTAATGTTCCGCCTTAACCAGTTGACACTCTAAGCATTTAGCTAGGTATTCCATGATATCTCTTCTCATACACAACCAAAAATAGCCCTTTTTAATTGTAGAAAATAACTTTTGATAGCCTGGATGTGCCATATATGGACTCCTCTGAAATTCATCTAACATATATTGCCTAATAGTTTTTTGATTTGGCATATAAATCCTCCCTGTAAAAGTCAACAACTGGTCTTTATTTATTCCATAATTAGTTTGTTCTCCAGAATCATGTATTTGCTTAGCTTACTCCCACAGAAATTCATATTCAGGTTCTTTCATAACAACTTCTCTAATTTGATTTCAGAAATTAATTTCTATATGGCTGAATGATATTTCATATACATGATGCAATTTCCTACTTAAGGAATCCACCACCCAATTTTCCTTTCCTTTCAAATGTTTGATGTCGAAATCAAATTCGCCCAAGAAGGTAGTCCACCTTGCTCGTCGTGCGTTTAAATTGGGTTTCTTAAAGAAACTTGTTAAACTGCTATGGTCTATCATTAAGAGAAACATTTTTCCTAATAAATAATGCCACCACATTTTCAGGGCATGCACCACTACTATCAACTCTAAATCATACGTTGGATACCTTTGTTCATGATCCTTCAGTGTACATGATTTATAAGCTATCATTTTTCCTTACTGCATTAGCACACCACCAACTCCCTCTTGACAAACATCCATGCATACAATAAATTCCTTCTCAAGGTCTGCTACCTTCAGTATAGGGGTTGTGGTTAATAATTGCTTCAAGAGTTTAAAGTTGTGCTAACATTCAGTTGTCCACCGAAAGGCTCTTCCCTTTTTCTGCAAAGAGGTAATGGGATAAGCAATTTTGGAGAATCACTTTATAAATCATCAGTAGTAACCTGCCAAACCCATGAAAGGTGTAATATCTACCACATTTTTGGGTACAAACCATGCCATGATGGTTCTAATCTTCTCAGGGTCTACAACTACACCCTTTGAAGAGATAATATGTCCTAGATATTGGATCTGGTCTTTATAAAAATCACATTTGTTGTATTTAGCGTACAACTGATTCTCCCACAAAACTTGCAATACTATACGGAGTTGTTCTTTATGTTCCTCCAAATTCTTGGAGTAGATCAAAATATCATCAATAAATATTAAAAAAAATTGTCTAGATAAGGGTGAAAGGCACCATTCATCAGACTGATAAAGGTTTCTATAGCATTGGTGAATCTGAATGGTAACACAATAAATTCATAATGCCCATAACATGTTCTAAATGTTGTTTTGCAAATATATTCTTCTCTTATTCTAATTTCATGGTAAACTGATTGAAGGTTACCATTCTAGGAGTAGATATCGTTCTCGCTATTTACATTGGTTTTTTTTTTAAGGTTAATTATGCAACAATATCTTGCAATGCATTAATGATAATTTCCTCTCTACAAGATATGGCACGGGAATATAAATTCTTATACAAAAATATTTGAAAGTTCTACTTTGCTGTTTCTTTTTCGTTGCACAACTGTGATAAATTTTCTTCCCTTACATGTCCTACAGGGTCTTGAAATAAGCCAGTTTCCCAACATCTTGCCACCGAAATCATTCTATTAAAAGTTCTGTTAGTTTTTAATGAATTCCTTTAACTGTAAAAAGAACCCTCATCGTCTAATTACTAAGGTCCAACTCTTCTGCAATAGAAGAGAAATATGATAGATGTTGCTATAGTAACTATGGTATTTCTCTTTAGGCTTTCAATTGAATATACACATTTCTTGTCCTGTTGGTAATTAATTTCCAGCGATTGAACAAAGTTCATTCATTTATTGTTTTGAATTTAAAGTTGCATGTCCAAATAATTATAACTATTTGTAGTAGTTTCAATTCATATATTTGTATGTCTTGATTGTTTACCCTTTTAAAGGTCTCGGTACTGTTACTAGCAGTCGATGAATTGCCTAGCTTCATGAACTAACACGATTCCTTAATCAAAGTCACAATTTACAGAAACCTAGTCACCTAATCACCACTCTAGGGTATCTAGTGCTTCAACTATACAGATTATTTACCGTTTTGATGTTTAATTCTAGAACATTAGTTGTTCAATTGTTTATTTTTCCTCTTCTTACTTACTTCTATAGGGTGACCACCTAACCCTGATTGTAATTTTAGACAAGAATTTCTACATATATTTAATCATTTTCATTTTCTGTAACTATCTTAATCACAGATTTCTTTTATGAAAACATTTTGTACAAATAAACAATCAGTTCTCTGAATCATTGTTCCTAACAACCATTATTTCATCATTTCTTTATTGAATATTGACAAATAAAAATTTCCAATAGAGTCTACCAAACCTTTTCCTTATTCATAATTATTTAGTCAGAAACCTCCTCTTACATAGACATATAAAAATAAATAGTAGGGTAATTTCAGAACTTATCTGCATCTTGATAATCCATTCAGGAAATTGGTTCAAGAAGACCAGTCCTCCCTACCAATGAGAACGCCTATTGCGTCTAGTCCCCCTGAGATCTCCTAATTTCTCGACAGTGAGTTCGTCTGATAGTCTTTTTGGTCCATTCAATTGCATCAGGGCTTCACTTATCTTGGCCAGGATTTATAGTGTTCTATTCGACTTAGAGCCTTCCACTTATCCTAACCAGTTTAGGAATTCACTATTAGGGTAGTGTTCTACCTCCAATGAGTATCCTCCTCTAAACTTCTTCCAGCCAAAAAGAATAAGAGAAACCTCCTCCTCTCTGAGATTTTCCTTTAAATCTTTAAGTGGTAGGAGAATAACTGTCCTTCCCAACCGTGTGGAAATTGGGAAATCTTATGGGTCTTCCTGTGAGCTTTCGTTTCACCAGAATATTTTTTTGCTAAGTTACAACATTGTGTAACAAATCTGTCATAGTCTAACAAGACCCTTTTTTTGCTTTAAAAGTTACGGAAATTTCAGCCATATTTTGAAAAAAATTGGCTAAGATTTTTATAAATCCAATTTAGAACATTGTGTAATGAATTTTCCATAGTCTAATGAGACTGCTTTTTTGCTCTAAAAGTTATGGAAATTTCCGACCATATTTTGAAAAAAATTGGCAAGGATTTTTGTAAATCCAAGCTAAAACATTGTGTAATGAATTTGCCATAGTCTAACTAGACTGTTTTTGGGCTCTAAAAGTTATCGAAATTCAGGTCATATTTTTAAAAAAATTGGCAAGGATTTTTGTAAATCAAAGTTATAGTTGTCAAACTTCAAGATTTTAGGTTGCCTCGGGCAACTGTTTTTTTGATATGAAAGTTGTGGAAATTCCAGCCATATTTAAAAAAAAATTGGCAAGGTTTTTTTAAATAGTTGTGAAACTTCAAGATTTTAGGTGCCTCGGACACTGTTTTTTTGCTTTGAAAGTTATGGAAATTCTGGCCATATTTTAAAAAAATTTGGCAAGGATTTTTGTAAATCCAAGTTATAGTTGTCAAACTTCAAGATTTTAGGTGCCTCGGAAGCTTTTAATAGTGCTGAATCCATTTCCACCATCAAAAACATGATTCAAACACAGCCTCTACAATATTTTTTGAACTTTTTTTTGCCCATATTCAAGTAATTTTTGATCGTCCGGACAATTCCTCTGCCTCAAATCCAATTAATTTTGCCTGATTCACTGTGGCTCGGACAATACCTCTGTGGCTCAGACAATTCCTCTGCCAGGAATCCAATGAATTTTCCCTATTCACTATCGCTCGTCCTGGGGCCGTGATTTTGACTCCTGGTCATCTTGGGGCGGTGGTGAGTGAAAATTCAGCAGAGATGCCGTGACCGAGTGGTAAAAATAAAAGGGAGCATCTTGAGACAAATGCTGTGAGTGGGTAACAAATTGATATTTAACAAATTTGATTGAAATGATCCAAGATGTCGTGAGTAAATCGGAAATAAATTAGAAAGGATAATAATAGAGAGATAAATGTGCGTACACTTCTGGTCTTTTCATCATTTAATATCAAATTTATAACATCTTTTCATCTTTTCAATAAATCCCCGTATAAAAGGTGAAATTGCAGAATGAAAGGTGAACGAATTTTCCCTATTGACTGCTCGTCGTCCTGGGGCAGTGGTCTTGCACCATGGACGCCGAAGTCTCCGTCCAGAAGATGAAATAGAAAGGTAAGTGAAGTGGATGTATTGACTTTTGCCATCAGAGATGCCGTGATAGAGTGGTAGAATCTTGATATAGATGCTCTGAGTGGGTAACAAATAGACTAAACTGGAAAATTTTGAAAAGGACAATTATAGGAAAATATAATAGTAGTTAAGGAAAATATAATTCCAATTTTTCTTAACCTTAATGTTTTCTTGTGAATTTAGTTAGTATTATTGTGTTCTTTTTTTATATCTTTTCATCACAAAAATATCAAGAAAAAAATAGTAGCAATAGAGGATAGAGAAATTAGGCTCTCAACGAGGGAAAAAAACCCCTCCAAGGGGAAAAATCATAAAATTCTTCTCTTATTATAGAATCTGCTTCAAATGAGACGAAAAATACCCAATCCCTAGACCAAGTCCTCCTCCAAGTACCAAGTCAACCCTTCTAGTCAAGTCTTTCCCTGATCTAGCACCAACTAGCTTCACACTGAAACTTTGACTTTCCAGCTTCAGTACTACTACTTTGACCTACACCCTGAGCCCTGTAGATGTTGTAGAAACTCTAACTTAACCCTTCGATATGTCTTCCAACATCAACCAAGTTAAAAACAAAACATCTTGCTCTCATGGCTACTTGATACTACAACTTAGACCTATGATTTCAACCTTCTTGGAAGTTGCAAAAACCCTAATCCTTCACATGTGTGTGAAAGATTGAGCCCAGAAACAATATTTCCTTCCTTCCTTTCTTCTTTTAGACCTTTTCTATCTTTTTCTCCTTCTTCCCGACTACAAGTAGAACTTCCTTCTTGAAATTGAACTTGTGAGTGAGTGAGACATAAATGAGGTTGAAGTGCTTGTATTTATAGCTTTTCTAAAGGGTTGAATTTCCTCCTTTAGGCTTACCTGAAGTTGCAAGGTCCGAACTGTAATTTTGGAGTTTCCTAGATTTTCTAGGCTCAAAATCATTCTTTATCCAATTACATTTTTCCCGGAAAGGTCTTATAAACATGATGTTGACTTTCTTGACTCATGACAATAACTCATATGACCTAAGAAACCCTAGAGGCATGACGAACATGCTTTTACGTACAATACCGTCACTAATGAGCATGAAACCCGTGCTTTAAAATAATAAATTTTTATTTTCTTCTCTTAATTGTTACATAGAATACATATTGAAATGAGTACAACAACAATTATGAAGACTGGAACTAGTTACATTTCCAACAAGTTTAGCAAAAAAAATTCCTTATGCAACACCGTCTTATCCTCTACTAACATAATATTGTGTTCCTCATTTTTATTTTCTTCTTCCCATTTCATAGGCTCTTCTTACATTGATACCATTTTATGCAAGAGTTAGCACCCCACTACAATATCAAAGTCTCACAATGGACCATCCCATCTATATAGTCATCATGAATCATATGATTACATAAAAACCCAACATTTATTCTCTGTGTAATTTACTGACATTAATCAACTATCCAACAATAATAAGTAGGTTATTTACTCTTAGTAGATGGGTGACTAAGGTGGAAAAATGGCGGTGGGGGTCCTCTTTCCATTTCCCCACCAACCCACGATTCAATTGGGCGTGGAAACAACCCACCCCCTTGAGAACATTCATGTAATGTATAACATGACAACCACTGTTACAAGGAAACCCATGCAAACAAACAATTTAAGAGATATTCCAAAGTATGTAATGGGTCACAGTACTGCACCCATGCATCAAATGGCTCACTGCAATCCTGTCAATCCATCCACATTCAATGACAAGCCATTAATTGATGCCTCATTAGGATTCTACATGCTACCTAATGCTTTTATTAGCAAACATAGAGATGAAGCTCATTATCTTGAGGTGGCTTCCATAGTTCGTTTAATGTATTTGTTGGACACCTAATCCTCTAAGGGTTGGTGTGGAAGTTGAATAGTCTAAGGAAGTATAAGAGACCTTGGAATATGAAACCAAAGGTCATATGAATGTACTACAAATGTATATCATTTGTTAATAATAGATACACACTCATGTTTATCATTCATCTTTTGTGTTTGCCATGTATGTGTCTTAACATGGTATCAAAGCTGCTGTTAGGCTTGGGCATTTTCAGAGATTGTCAATGTTGCATTCTTTCCAGAATTTGTCTGCCATTTCCCTATTTATAGAAATATACTAATGCTACTCTGTTGCACCTGGGTGCTCTAGCAGACTTTTTCATTTTGTGAATGTATATGCATAGAATCTCTTTCTGTTATGTGCACTAGTTCATATGCTGAATGTATATGCATTGTATTCATGTCTGTATTCAAGGTTGTTTCTATGTTTAGCGGTTGCTCCTGTCATGTCAGAATTCTTCTATTATAAGCCTTGTCAAAATCTGCATTCTGAAAACCATATATCTATGTAAAATGCTTTCGTCTTAAATGTGTGTGATCTCTGATTTAGGTCATAAAACCAAACACCATTGTTGTAATCCATTAATCCAAAGAAATACAACCCATACCTCACATGCACAAAGAATGGCTGGGTAAAGCAATTGGTGGAGCAATATGTAAGACTCTCATCCTGGATATATCCCTCCTCCCTTGCTTCTCCTACACCAGTTATGTCAGTTTTGTCAAAATAACCAATACCATTTGTGCGATGATAGTTAATTGCAAAAAGGCCACCTATAGCCTTGCCTGATGCGCATCTATGCGAAATAGGTCTGCAATTTGTATATATCGACTTCCATTGCTCGTCGAAAACTTTTGTGGCAGCCACGTCTCGCTCTGTTCAAGGAAATGAGAAGGGGATGGGTGTGCCATGGCAGGCGAGGGAATATGTCCTCCTGAACGATATCAGGGATCAACATATCGGCCATGGCAACAGAATGGAAGTGTTCTATGGACTGTGGAGATGCAGCAACATATTTTCATCTCTGTTCCTTATTTTCGATGGACACATAAAATATGTTGAGAAACTCACTTGAACCTTCGCAGCGACGGCATCAGAAGTATTACGAAGGCACGAACACATGACCATCTATCGGTGAGGAATTTTATCATCCTTCATTAGAAGAATCTACATTCTATTTCTCTGGTTTCAAATCGAGTCTTCACCTTCATATTTTGTGCTCATGTTCATCGCCAAATGTCACAGAGAGTTGTAGGGTGTACAGAGATTTATCTTGTCGATGCCTTAGATCTTGAGATTCGAACATTTCTCTATAAACAATAGAATTGTCACTCAAATCCCATTGTTTGAGTGTTTTCTCTCCTTTGCACCCTAAAGGTCCAAGAAATCAAAGTTAAGCACCGACTTGAAGAAGGAGCTAGTCTGCTTTGATGCACCTGTATATTGATATCACCACGACCCCAACTTGATTCATCAATGAAAAGCTCTGATTCTATCTCCTCTCTAGCCTTGTGAATCTCATCAGAGGAGTCGGAACCAAGATGTCCTCCATGCGGGCAGAAACCCTGAGATCCATCTGCGGCAAAGGAAACAACAGTAGTGGCAGAGGTGGTGTCGGTGCCAACAAGTGCAGAGTTAAGACGAGGCCCGAAGGAACGACCTTTAACTCCTCCTCCTGGCCTTAAATTGATTAGCTAATCTGCCTGCATAACTCTCTTCTTCTTCACCGACTTCGAGCCAAATAGATGTACCCCTCGCTCCACAACAAAACCACCCGCAAGCAGCTTTTGATTCAAAGCTCTCCTCAACCTTCCTAGACGAAAGAACGTGCTTTGAATGGAAGAAAATATTTATATGTATATGTATATATATTTATATATATATATATATATATATATATATATATATATATATATATATATATATGTATATGTATATATATTTATATATAAATGTTGTCTAAATATTTTTTTTATAAATAGATTGCATTCAATCCAGGAGGAGAAGAATCCACGGAGCGAAGAAGAAGGGCTCCAAAGGCAACCAGAGAAAGAAACAAGGAGATGAAGAAGAAGGGATGATGGGAAATGAGGCTACCGGTATCTGAAAGCTTCCCATGTTTCTGCGCATGTGGGAAGCTTGCTCCATTAATGAATGGTCCACGAGAGTCATTGAATTTAGAACTATTTAAATTGTTGAATTTGGTCTTATAGATTGCAACCTAAGATATTAATTGTAAGTTGTAATGAGATTGGCTTGGTTTTGATGCACTAAATACATTTGACCGTACCGAGAATTGTGGCAAGTTTTAGAGTGGTCATTGGTTATATTGCCAAATTTTAGTGTATTTTAGCCATTGTGCAAAATTATCCTTGTGCATTTTGTCCAACAAGGTATCTTTGTTTATTGTTGCAACCATTTTAGCCATATAATTCGAGAGACTGACCTGATTTGTTCAATGAAAATGACCAGAATTAATGCAATATTGGAGTTCTTGAAAACTTTGATACTATCTACTTCTGATGACACATTCCAAATCATCAAAGGCTCTCTCTCAAAAATTCAAACTTGTCTAAAATATGCACAAGCACATATTGATTTTTTGCAGCTTGAATCTCAACTACAGTAGGAAGAATTACAATAGTGGAGTCATCATTCTGAACCTGTTTATGTTCAGAAGATTGAAACAGATTCCCATAAAAAGCAAGACAATAATGTTACAGTTCATTCAGATTTAGTACCCAATGAAGCAACAGTTGTACATGCAGATGCAGAAGTTCAGTTTGCACTTCCCAAGCCCATCATCAGACCTTGGGAAGAGCTTGTCCAAAACAAGCACAAAACTGGTCTTGGATATGACAAGGATGTGTCCTTTCATATTCTAGATTACTCAATGCCTAACTAGTTTCAGAGTGCGAGATTCCTTTAGGACAGTTCACCTTCAGTTGTTCCAGATTTTGCTGCTCTTCCACAACAACAATAATAGATTGTGAAATTCCAACACTGTGAGCGAGTTGGCCACATGAAAGATCATTGTTTTTATCTTCATCCATGTAAGCACTGTCATAAAACCAGTCATTCTTCAAACAGATGCTTTAGAAACAAACATCCTGCAAGAACAAAGATTCATCTTGGATGGATCGCTTCTTGGCAATGGCCTTTAATAGCCAAGAATATATTTCGCTCATAAAACTGGAATTGTTCTTGAATATTGAAAAGTCTTGCAGTTGATATCTCTTCATTTTCTCACCTTGTATCTGACAAGGGGGGAAATGATGGTCATCTACAAGCTTCAAATCCACATCAAGCGAGCCTGAGCCACAGCTTGCCATACCAGATTCAGAATAGTAGCCAAAGACAAATATGGCCTTGAGCATGCCTTCAATTGGTGATACCTCTTCAAAGAATTGGGGAAACTTCCTCTAGAAGAAGACTTCAGCTTCTTATTAGTTTTGGAAGAGTAACAGGAATTGCATTAAGAATTCCAAAGTTGTTGGTCATTCTTAAACCATCACAGGTTGAGACCTCCCTTTCATGGTTGAAGGTTTCCATCTTTAAAACATTAGGAGCACTTCATCTAGCAAAAGACTTGAGCTTCATGCCAGACTTGGAAGAGTTCTAGGAATTGCACTAAGCATTCCAGTGTTGGTGGTCATCGTTAAACCACCTCCCTTATACCAACATTTCAGAGAGCAGATTCAACCTAGTGCCACCATGCATTTTTGCACGTTTTGTATTACAACCATCTTCTTGGACTCATACATAATGGACACCTAATCCTCTAAGGGTTGGTGTAGAAGCTGAATAGTCTAAGGAAGTCCAAGAGACCTTGGAATACGAAACCAAAGGTCACATGAATGTAATATAAATGTATATGATTTGTTAATAATAGATACGCACTCATGTTTATAATTTGTATTTTATGTTTCCCGTCTATGTGTCTTAACAGTATTAATGTCAATTATATGAAGAAATTATTTTAAAAACATGTGTTGTATCTTCAAATAATTATATACTATTAAAGTGAAATATTGGAACATCACCACCAAAATGTGTTAATCCTGGAGCATCATGAATTGTTCATACAAGTATTCCATGGAATTGAAATTTCCTCTACCTTATTGGTTTACAGATGTCATACATAGTGATGTTGACCCATAACTTTAGTAACTTGTTGATAAGAGGCTTGATATATACATTCATATCTTTAACTTGGTAGTTACCTAATTGTTTGAAATTACACATAATTACTACCATGATATGTATATATATAAGAAAATAAACAAATATAACACATTACGAAACACACAAGAGAAATGAAAATGTTGCATTTGAAAAATTATTGTAAAGAAATACCTATAACAATCATTGTCAACATTATGTGCTCCCTCTTTATTGAAATCTAAGGAGGAAGGTTATTTTTTATAACAAAAATTGGCCACATTGAGTAAATAGAATTGAGATCTCCAAATGGATTAAAACCATCAACTGCCAATGAAATCCTAACATTATGAGCTTCATCTTTATAAAGCGAGAATTTTCCCTCAATTTCCCTAAATCATAACCATCTATAGGCATTTGAAGAACACCCTCAAAAATTCTCTTTCGTGCATGGTAATCCATAAACTATGCTATGCTTTTGTACATGAACAATCACTACAAATGTGAAATTTTTGGAAAAATGGCAAAGAACCTTTTGAGGCACCCTTTTTGTTATTTGATTGGGTTCGATATCTACTGCTCTAACATTATGGGAAACTTTTTTTGTTTCATTTTTCCATAATATAAAATATGATCCTTAGAACATACATCTATATCTTGATACTCCACTCCAATTTATTTCATAATGGCATATAAATCTCAGTAAGGTAAAATATTTAGTGATGGTAAGATAATTTCACCTAAAAATCTATAACATAAAAAATCACTAGTTAGTGTAAGTAATAATAATCGTAAATATTTCATTCTTATTTTACACATTAATTAACACAAAGAAAGGGAAAAAATCAACCTTTATGTATAATATGTGATAAAACATATTACATACCTTAGGATATGTGTCATACAAGTGTTTGAGAAACTATTAGTTAACCCTTTTAAGCTAACCAACAATCATGTAGAAGAGAGAAGATTTTGTCTTGAGCCTTCGTAAAGTGGTGTTATTTCCTTTCTAACAGAGTTTCATCAAGAATATTATCATCATTTTCCTCATCCTGATCATTGACTAGTCAAGCAAAGAAGTCTTGGATCAATTCATTTGTCCCATCATCTTGAACTATGTTATTATTGTCAACTTCTTCCATAGGATCATTCACTTGATCTTCAATATTTTCTCCATGTTCCTCATCTCGTACAACATCATTTCTACTACTACTTCGGGCATTCGAACACCGACAAAGGGGCTAGCTTGATTTTATAAATACATAGCATCATACAAAATTAGTATGCATAAAAAATGTTATAACAATATAAAAGTTTACAAATGCGATTAATATAAACACAATAAATAATGAATATATAGCTAACCAAGGAATGATATTCATTCAACCCCCCTTCAATGTGCCCATATTTCCCTACAATGTATTTTAGTTTTTTCTTTTAAAACTCTTACGCGATGTAAGCCCGCGCATTTAGAATAAGGGAAATAACATCTCCCATCATCCCCTTGATTTTTTTCCCTAGTAATTTTTTTTTACATTTTTCCCCACTAAAAAGTTATGCAATGATTATGTTATAAAATTGAGTGGTGTACTAGATCTATTATATTTTGTAATGCAATTGATATATATAAAATAAATATATTTCTTTCTCGAAAAAAATACCTTATAAATTGTCGCAACGTCTCTTAAGAGAAACATATTTATAAATTTACATACCATCAAAATTTTGATGATAGTTGACAAAGTTAAAATTGATTAGTCAAAAAGTGACCAACTGTTCGATTAATATATCAATGAATATAAATGATCGATAAAAAAGGGGATTTTTGTTTATAATGTGATAATCGCCAAATACCATCGTCCTTACTACGATACAAAGAATATCATCATAATTATGACAATGTGGAGATATCTCATTGCAATACCAAGAAACATGGGCCTAATTTAAAATTAATTAAATAAATGAATTTATTCTTATAATTTTCGATTGTACAACCAATTTAGCCAAACTGTCATTCTATTTCATCGAAATTTATTACTATATGTAGTAGTGGGATGATCTAGAAATTGTTTCCTATTACTAAGCTTGGTACAATAAAGAATGTATCCTCTTGTGAACCTAGCTACATATTCTTGCATCTTGGACCAATACATGTACCTATGGAAGTTCACCATTGTTTTCCCTACACTAAAGTTCCCTTCTGTAACAGCCCTGGTGAAAAGTTCATGTAATAAAATTTAATAAAGGAAAAATAAGACCACAATTAAGAGACACTTATTCCAAGTTGAATGTTGGGCAAAGATATCCTAATGGGAATAAATGGATGTGTGTTTTTGGCTAAGGAAATTGGCAAGGGCTAAGGAAAAGGCATTAAAAGGAAAAAAGACATTTTTGGCACATTTATTTATGAAAATAAAGGAAATTATGAGAAAAGTAAGGTGAAAGGTCATAGGTTTGATGTGAGGAGGAAATTGAAGGAAAATAATGGAAAATGAAGAAATTAGAGGTCTCATTCATAAATGGGCTTTTGAGGATCAATGGGAAATATTTTTTCAAACCTTTCGTCAGTTCAAGTTTGGAGCTCTCTCATTATTCTTTCTCTCTCTCTCTCTCTCTCTCTCTCACTCTTGGTCACTTAGAGTCTTCTTGGAGCCCTCTAGCTTTGGAGCAAGGAAGGAAAAGAAAGCAAAGGGAATGGAAGGAAAGAAAAGATCAAGGAAGGAAAAGTAGGATCAGGCAGCGGATGAGCCTCAATATTGTAACAAGAATGTTGCAACTCGCAAGGCAACCAACTTTAATTATCAACTTGGGGTTCGTAAAAACTTAAGAGGTATTAACACTATATGTGTAGCATACAATGTGTATGAATACTTCCAATGAAGCCACTTGCATAACTGGATGACATATAAAATCATGTGTAGGATTGAAACATATTCTTTGACATGTACCTAAATATAAGAGACCAAATTCTTTGACTGAGATGAGATTAAGAATTGTTGAAGAAGAGTGTGTTGTTGAAACTTAATGATTTTTTGGAACCATATTTCAATATAGTCATGAGGCCCCTAGTCCACTTGCTAATTTGGATCATCTTGGACGTCTTCTTCTTCCATGAAATTCATATTTTCTTCTTTTTGTTGATTATTCTCTTGAACAGATAAAGGATCTAATGGTGAACTTGATGTAACTCCCTTAATCTCTGATTGTAATGTCTTCTCTCCCTCAAGTTCAACCCTTAATCCTTTGGTCTCCTCATTTGAATCTTCTTCTTCTGGATGTTGTCCTTCAATCACATCAATAAAATCACTTTTTTGCAATACCTTTCTTGATCTAAGATTAATACCATTTAGATCAAGAGGATATGTTTGGAAGTGTTGTGCCTCAACATTGTAAGTGGGATGAGCTACTTCCTTGTGTGGGTTTGGAAATGGTAGTATAGGGAGTTGAGTGGGAGTGGATCTTTGAGATGGATGTGGTTGAGGTTGCGGTTGTGGTGGAGGTGGATGGTAGGGATAACATGGAGTTGGCTATGGAGGGTATTGAGGATATTGTGGATTTCTTTGATAAAGTTATTTCCAACCTTGTTGCCAATATTGGCTTTGGGGTTGATATGGCCAAAGTTGCCAAGGAAAGGGTGTGTTCCAATTACTTTGAGATGGATGTGCATAACCTTTAAATTATGAATTAGTCTCTTGCATCATACCAGGTTGACTAGGCTTCCATGGTCCTCTTGGAGCTACATAACATAGTTTCTTTGGTGATTGACTTGCTCCATTGTCCTCTTGGTAAACTTCCTTCAACCTTGGTAATGATGGGAAATATTTAATAGAATGTGATTCTACATGGACAACAAAAATATCAACATCTTCTTTTTCCTCATCTTTCATTCTTAACATTTCTACTTGTTCGCTTAGATTGCTAATATTCATGTTTTAAAGTCATCAAATAAATTTCCAAGTTTAGCTTGACTTACTGATCTTGATTTTGATTTAATTACTCTTTCCCTTCCTCTTGATATGTGTTTGCATGTTTTACAGACTTCTTCAAATGATAATTGGTATACATTGTCTCTACTCATGAGATCAAGAATATCAATCCAATCATTACTAATTTTTCTAAGTACGAAGGTTTTTGGTGTGCCATATCCTAAATGATGTAATTTTTCCCTCTTAACATTATACATGAATCTCTCTATTAGATCCTCAAGGCTCTCATTTTCTTTTTGATTCATTCTAAATATTTCTTCCTTAAGATCATGATCTTTATATTTTTCTAGAAATATATTTTTCATATCATTCCATGATCTTATTGAATTAGTCCCTAAACTCATGAACCATTTAAGAGCTCTATCTTTCAATGTTTCCAGAAACAATCTCAATTTTTGAGTGTTTAATATGTAACCATAAGATCTACAAACAATTTCAAGTTTAAAGAGAAAGGTTTCCAGATCCTCTAACCTCATACCATGGAAGTTTGGAAGAAAAGATGGAGGGATGTTCTTCATGTGCACACTAACATCAATATCTTGAATGGGAAATCCAAGAGGATCTTCCTCATTGTCATCATCTCCATCCATTTCTCTTACCTCCTCTATCACCTCTTCTTCTTCTATGTGAAAAAATGAATGGTGATGTGGCTCTTACTGCACCACATGATCAAATGGGGGAGAGGGGGGAGAAGGGGTGGGGGGGGGGGGGGGGGTGGGTGTGGGGTTGGTGTTGGAATTTATTTTCTGAATAAGAATGCTAATGCAATGCAATTTTCTGTCATTGAAATGAAATATGCCTAATGCAATTTTTTGTTTTTGTAGAAATTAAAAAGAAATGAATCAAATAGGGAAGAAAACAATGCATACTTTTACACCTCCTCAAAAACAATGCCAAAAAGTGATGAGCCTCAGTATTGTAACAGGAATGTTGCAACTCCAAAGGCTACCACCTTTAATTATCAACCTAGGGTTCGTACAAACTTAAGAGGTATCAACACTATATGTGCAACATATAATGCGTCCTTATTTCACTGTCATGACGTAATGGAGTGAATGTAATGAAATCAAATCCTAAATTAACTGCAGTAATGGAAATGCTCGAAATGGAAACCTTAACCTATTGCAAGAAAGAAAACTTATTCTAATTGCATAAATTAAAGACAATGAACTAAATATAAATCATTGAATTTCAAATATTTTGGATCGATTGTCAGAGTTCAATGGATGTGACAATCAAAAAAATCATTATTGTATTATCCAATTCATAAATCTGACCATTAAACCAAATTGTTGAGATGTTTTTCAAGGGTAAAAAGGCAAGTCTTAAGTGGTATTTAGTCTTTCATAATCATGGATTTAGAGCCTAGGGGTTATGATTCAACCCTAAGGGACAAAAAACAATATTTTTGAGAAAATTTGGGCAAGTATATACATGCTGGAAGAGTGGTATAAGAAGTTACAGGATTTGCTACGGGAAGATATAATTGACTGAATGACAAAGTAAACCAAATCCAAATTGGATGGGAAATTTTTTTATATTGAATAGCATGTCTTAGGTATCCCTTCCAAGTGAAATCACTCAAAAATACTACTACTAACACATGCTAAAAAATAACAGAAAATTACTAGTCTAAAATCTAAAGATTCAAGAACTAGTGAGCTAATTAATCTATCAAATTCCTAAACGAATCAAGTGAAAATTAAATGGGATAAATTTTTTATTAACTTGAATATTTTTATGATCTAATTCAAATGGAATCAACTCAATTGAAGCTCATTAGCATGTTCTAAAAAATAGCAGAAAATTACTACTATTTTCCACATTGGACTTCCAAAAACATAGATTTTGGAATAAACAAACTAATTCAAGTACCTCAATGATTATTATGACCTTCCAAAGTTGTTCCAAATATGAAATCATACATGTGATCCTACATAAGAACTTAGTTCAACCATTTAATCCAATCCTACAACAAAAAACAATTAATATTAAATGCACAAATAGGAAAAAGCAAGAACAAGAGATGCATGTGAATAAAAAGTGAAAAGAAGAGAAGTAAATTATACAAAAGGGCTCTGAGGATCCTGAGATGTCCAATCGTAAGGAAATTAGAGTCCTATGAAGAATACCAAAATTTAGAACGTGAAAATGGTACTAATCTTCATTATTTCCATCAATACAATTACATCCCAGCAATAAATGAAAGTGGAGTTGCAAAAATACAAGTGTCCTCTAGAAGAAGACTAAGAAAAACCAACCCCTAGAGGAAAACTTAAATTGGTACTTATAAAAATGATTAGGAAGAATTCTCCCTGAAAGGAGGAATATTTCCCCTCCAAAATCTCTCAAATAGTGGATCTGGTTCCAAACACTAGGAATATGCATTAAATGATAGGGAACACATTCCTTGATTTTCTCAATCATTCGAGCTCCAAAATTTGTGCAATAATTTTAGAATATATTGTTTATTTATTATCCAATATTGATCCTCCTGTGGTAGGCAGCAAGTCCCTAAATTATCTCCTCCTCTAAATCTTCATAATCTTCCCAATGTTCTCACAAAATTCTACAAAAATAAATAATATTAGGCACAAATATGCAATTATCCATAAACCTTCCTAATGAACATATTAAAGTTAAAAATATGTTGTATAATGCAAAAAGAGAGGTTTAATGTGCTGAAGGATGGCCAAATGGGCCTTAATTTATGTCTAATTTAGAGGCCCATCAGTAGCTTCAATAGGAATATTTGCAGGTAACCTTTTCCATGTGTGTTTTTCTAGCTCGTTTGGACATGCATGGCTTTGCATGTTGGTGTATGGTTCTCTTGCTGTCTATGGTATGGTTTTTCCAGGTTATAATAGTGGCTTTTAGCCTAGACTTGCCTTTTTCTAGATTACATGGTGTTGGGATGTCTAATTCAGTTTTTGAGCTTTGGTTTGCCAGATGGATTTCAGAATCCATGGAGGGCGTGGTCTCAAATTTCATTCCCAAAGGCCTAGGAATCCCTTGACCAGTTTTGGCGGGATACAGAGTAAAGCATGAATAAGTCTCGATTTAATTCGGGTTTGGATTGCAGTAAATCCTGAGAGACTGGTCTCGGTTTAGGGCCTAGTGATCCAAGATTAGATTGTCGTAAAGCTAGAGAGACAGGGAGACGAAAAAGTCCTCAAGGATAGTGATGGATTCCGGATGGCATTTCAAGTTTGGTTCGGTTGTGATTGGAGGACTGGTTCTGGTGTGATCATGATTTGATGAGGGTGGAGGTGGTTTAACCTCTAGATTCCCTTGGTTGTTATTGGATTGGTTGTTCTATGAGATCCCACATTCATGCTTAGAATATGGCACAGGGGTGATAGGATGAAAGAGAGTTTTGGTTAAGCCATGTCTACGGTTGGGTGGTACGTGGAAGTCCTGAACCTGGTCGGATTTTCCTATGATTAATAAAAGATAAGTTCTCTTACTTTTGCACTTGTTCATATGTGGATTTAATGGTTTTCATATCTCTGATATTTATATGGTTTTATGCTAGTTATAACCATGGTTATATGACTGGTTCATGTCATTGTTATTTCATGTATTTACTTGTAATTACTAAATTGATGGATGCAAGACCTAATTAATGTTATAATAGTTCAATGGAGAAGGTGGTGATCATTCTGGTTATATTTCATAAGTGCTTCCAGGCATTCATACTCGTCTCGTATCATAGAACTATAGGTTTCATTGGTGCCAAGTGTTTGACAGAATGCTAGTGTCGATTGGGGATGTTGAGGCCTAATCCTAAGGTTGATTTTGATTTATTAGTACTGTCATCATGACTTTGATGGATTCTAGAGGTTATAACAAGTTTTGGGAAAAGGCTGGGATTTTGGGCTAGAAAAGTGGCTCAAATCTCGAGGATGTTAGAACAGGTTTGTTGAAAAGAGTCCATGGATTTTGGAACATAGGCTTGTGAGAGCAACTTTTGGTTCTCATCTATGTCATACCTATAGCATGAGAATAAATTGGGGTTAAAAGGCTTAAAACATCAATGGGAATCAGGCACAGGATGTTTGAGTGGCTGACATGTCTCCTTTGGGTGTTGTTGTTGATGTGGATGGGCTTGGTTGATGTGTTCTGTCGATTCCATTTCCTTAAGGAAACCAAGGAGGTTCAATACTTTATAGTGGCCTCTCTCATCACATGTTTACCCCATATGGACGGTTGCTTGAATAAACCTTAGAGGAGGGGTGTTACATATTGGTATCCGAGCGTGGATGTGCTCTCCTTTGGTGAAGGTGCTTGGTCATGAAGGTATCAGAATCTTCGGTAGTTAATCCATGGAAGTGAGGTAAGGCTGAAGGACTTATTTTTTTCATTTTTTTGTCCCCATTAGTCTTTCGGATAGGAAAGGAACCTTCTATTCTTTCCCCATTTCCTCTAACGTTTCTATTTTCAGCCATGGTCTCATGAGGAATGGTTTCTTGCTCTTCTTCTGTTATAGGATATTCATATATCTCTGGAGGTTCACCTATAGGTTCTTCTAGATCACTACCACCAAAGAAGAGAGAAGGGTGACTTAGTGATGTGGTGGGGATATTGGGTAGGAATTTTCTTGAATTGTCTCTATTCCTACGAGGCATGAAAGGAAATCTCTTTCTGGGTGATATATATATATATATATATATATATATTTTCTGCTTGTACCTACAAAATTGAAATGGATTGAACAACAAATTGCAACTAACTGAAATGAATCTTGTTGAAATTGAAGCTGCAGAATTGAAATGAAAGCAGGAAATGCCTAATCTACACTTGCTGAAATGGAATTGCAGAATGGAAATGAAAGCAGGAAATGGCTAATCTATGCTTACTGAAATGAAATTGCAAAATGGAAATGAAAGCGAGAAATACCTAATCTACTTTTGCAGAATTGAAATTACAAAATTGAAATTGCAGAATTGAAATAAAACAACTACTCTACTTTTGCTGAAATAAACTACTTAGCAGAATGTTGCAGTAAAAAATAGAAGAAAAGTAGTAATCACAAAATACTCTGACACTTCCCCAGCAACGACACCAAAAATATGGTGAGCTCCAGTATTGCAGCAATAATGTTGCAGCTCCTGGGGCTTCCTTCTTTACTTTTATCAACCCGGTAGTTCGTAACAAACTTGGAAGCGACAGTGCTATATGCATAAGTACTAGCTCTTACTGCAGGCTGTCACTTGATCAGCTAGCGCAAGTTCGTTAGGAGCTCAAGCCAACTTCTATGAGTTCTCAGAAGAAGCTTTTACTGTGATTGAAGAAAGCTAACTCTATAAGGGCTATTCTACTTGCAGAAAGAGAATGAAAACTGAAATAAAACGTAAACCCTAGCAAACCTTAGTTTACCTCTAACCCTACTTTTGCAAGAAAAGAGATGGAAAATACTAAAATGGGTGAAATTCACTATTGAAAATGTAAATTGCATTTATTGAAGCTACTTCAGAGGAGAAATGCGAAGAAATTATATATTTGTACTTTTGAGCATTTTTATGTGGAATTATTATGCTGGTGTTCTGACTGGTTGTGGTTGTGTAGAGGTTTGGTGGCAAAGGAAGATGCAGCTGGTTTTTGCAGAAGTTGAGGAAGGTGTGGAGGGGTCCTAAGAAGCCCCTAGTACCCTTCTTAAGACTTCCATTGTGATCAGACTTCAAAAAATCACTCACTGGAAATTCTATAGGAGGATCTACAGGAGGAGGCCGAAAGTGGTTTTTGGAGGTTTGAAAGTGGAAAAATGATGTGAGAGGGAAAATGAAGGTTGGATGAAGGTGTTGGGGGGTCTATAACTTGTCAAGGAAGATTGGGGACGAAGGAGATGGTTGGATTTGTTCAAGGGGCAAGAAAGCAGCTTTATGGAAAAACACAGAAATTAGGGCAGATTAGTGAAATGTTGCAAATGAGTTGAGAAATCAGGGAGAAGTGAGTTGGTGTTGGTTGTTTTATGGAGGAATGATGAGCTGGGATGTCTTGCAATAGATTTGCACATTTACTTCTCAAAATTGACCAAAGTAAGAACTAAAAACAGAGCTTTGTCTATCTTAACCTAATTTCTGACCTAGAACAAAATATGTTGATTAGTAACCTATGAAAAGAAAAGCATGCGAGAGAAATATGGTAGATGAACATGAAATTATCTAAGTGAATCTAAACTACTATCAACCTTTCCAAATCAAATTTATTACAGTAATAGTTGCATGGAAGAGAAAAAATTGTGTTTTTCGTGGCAACGGTAGTACCTTGACCTCAAATCATAGTCCCAGGAAGGGAGAAAGGAAACCAAGACCTACTGTCAGCCTTTTTGGATCTTTTTCTGTCACTATAGCAACTTACTTAATCAACTAGAAACAAAAACAACTATTTTAACCATCAAAAGCAACCTATTCTAACAAAGCAAAATGAATCTATGCAACAGAAATTAACTCATAAATGGAAGTAGCAGAACATAGAAATACACAAAGGAGGTGTTGGGCATCTTGGTTTGGGCTCTAACCCAAGAGCTTCAGCCCTCTGAAAGAGATCATTGTTGGCTCAAAAATTGTTTCATCTTCATTTATCAAAAAATAGCAGTTACATCACATAAATTGTCTTCAAAGAGAGCTTGAAAATGAGCTGAGTACAAGGCTACACAAAAGTAATATACTAAGAACTAGCTAACCTACTGAGGTTCAAAGCCTTCTTATTTATACAAATGGGGAATCCCAACATTCCTCCTAAAATTAAGGAACTCCGCTTCCTAGAACTGAAGATAACAACAGCCCTATTTGACTTGCTCGATTGCCCCTTGGAATCATCAATGTGGGCCTTTGTACTCCGAGCTGCTGATGGAGGATTTGAGGAAAGGGTTCATTAATGAAGGAGACACCCCTCTTATAAGTCCTCTTCCCTGTTTCCTCGAGTTTGGCTGCCATTTTTCTCATAAATTCCTGGTCCTTGTCCAAAATTGTCCAAAAAATCTGCAATAAACACTTATTAGACTACATGGCAAAGTGACTAACCCAGTTCACTCTATCGACATAAATATATTCAAAAACATGCACAAAACTACTAAGAATGGTGGATTAAATAGAAATAAGAGGCAGAATGAGCCCATATAGTTACCCATTTCTGGGGCTCATCAGAAGGCTCATGAAAGGGCTCCAATTTGGTGCTTGTGATAGATGAACACCCCGTAGCTTGAGGCTTTCAAGATGAGGCAAGGAACACATGTAATCAAGGTTAGTGGGAAAATTAGGTATAAGACCTTTTACTATAAGATTATCTAATTGAATTTCCAAGTGCTTCAATGAATTACATGTGTGTGACAACCAAGCTTGTAAGCTATTCCGAGAAAAATGGAAATAACAATTGGCCATTCCAATGCAGATGTTGAAAATACCATGCATCTTACAACATATGACTCAGTATATCCCTCATCACAAACGCTTCTCAAAAAATAAAGGATGTGAATGTTTCTCATCGCTTGTCTTCATTTTTTACTAACACAACAACACATGGCCACATCTCTGGCATTCTTGACAAATGAGAGCATGTGTTGCAATACTGCATCAGGGAAACTCATTGATAATCCCCCTAAAATAATCATCATCGATATCCATGGTGTCAGCCATTGCAAAGGTTGTTTTTTCCTCACAAACACCTATCAGGTATCTGATCATAACCCAATAATGTCAACCTCCTAAAAACTAGTCCTTGGATATATAAATTTTATTTCTCTCTCCTCCTTCAATCATATATATGAATAATTTCAATAAGAAACCTAAATGAAATCGCAAAATCCCAAAAGGGAATAGACCGTAGCTCGAAGAATAATTAAATCACAAACTCCATAGAATACATTGAGACTTAGATCGTCAACGTACGAGGAAAGTTCAACAAATTTGATGAACCTTTTTTGAGCCAATACCTAATTTCAACAAAAAAATACTTATAATTAGAAACCCACATAAAACCCAACAAAATTGAAGTCTGAAACCAATGAAAAGAAACCTAGATCAGTCAATGCAAAGGAAAAACTACCAATGCAGAGGATTTTCACACTACAAACACGCACTAACCTACGATTTCTCCCATAAACCTATTTGAGAATTTTAAACAAATAATGAAATGGTGAGATTCAACAAAAAAAGCTTTCAAAAAATGAATAGATGAAACGGAACCCTACTTACCTAGAAGATATTGAAACATTGAAGGAGCCATGGTGGGTCTTCCAGTAATATTTTTGTGGGTCATCTCTCCTCTTACATTTTTCTTTTGTAGGTACCTACGATGATTTTAAAATCATTTGTTTTGTGCCCTCCTAGTGGATGGGCATGTCTAGATATAAAGACTCGAAATCCAAACGATTAAATTTGGAGGACAATGACAAGATCAATTCTATTGGATATTTAGAGTTCAAGCTCTGAGTAGGCAGGTTGATGATTTTTTGAGAAGCGGGGAGGTAGGGAGGTTGAGCAGATCTCGCGCGGTGGGAGGTTGAGGAGTTCTAGTGTGGCCCGATTTTCTGTTTGGTTTGGAATTCAAGTCGCCAACCTGCCACTTTCATTGCATTAACGAGCGGAGCAGGGTCGCCTGGATGGACAGAGGATGTGACTAATTTGATTTGAAATATTTTGATTCTGATGGATTCTGACAGTCAAATTAGAAGCAGAGCACATCGGAGGAGTTGGAGGAATGTTGGCCGGAGCTGGAAGATTTTCCGGCAGGAGCGTAATCCAACAATTCCTCTACCTTGCTAGACTACTCTATATTTAACAAGCCATAGGCTGGTTAATGTGGTCAAGTTGTATATATATGATTTTTGTGGGCATATACAGGCCGACCGCATTAATGGTTCTATAAACTGCAAATAAGAGTGAGAATAGTGAAAGATAAATGTGCATACTCTTTTGGTCTTGAGTGAGAAGTTATGAGATCGAAGTTGTAAGAGAGTGATAAGTTGTAAAGATTGTATTTAGTTTACAATTTCTTGAAATAAATTTAAAAATTGTTTGAAATATACTAAAAAAATAAAAAGTAAAATTAATGTTTAAATTATGAATAATGTTATATTTAGGCCGATAGGCCTTCTTTTGAATCAGTTAACTCGTCTACCTTTTCAACCTACACGTGAAATCTGTACACCTCACATCACATCTTACGCTGACATTTTATGTTTCGACATACCGTGACATCTGTACACCGAACATTTTACGATGACGAGGTCTCCAATACTTATTTCACATTCACGATACAACCTAAGCTTGACATCTGTGCACCTCACATGCGACTGAGGTGTTTCTGTTTCTGCATTTTTTAAAATATATGTATATATATATATATATATATATATATATATATATATATATATATATATATATATATATATACATATTTATGTTGCCCTGGATTCCTCTCCATTTTAAGCATGGCCATGCGAATAGTGGGTTTGATATCTTGTGTTTATTTTTTATTGGTTTACCAATTTTTTCATTGTGGATTTGATATCTTATGTTTATCTTTTATTTGTTTACAATTTTTTTCACAGTGGAGGTGAAAAGAAAGGCTGCCCAAAATGGCCCAACTGGCACAGGTGAAAGTTTATTTCATTTTGGCGAATTTGTGAATTGTTAACATCAAATTTTTCCCAGTGTCCTATTCATTCAGCAGGACCCTCTGGATTATGCGATGACAGGAAAAAATCCTTTGCATCATGTGATGACAAGAATTATTTTTGTTTTTAACTCTAGAGGCATCTTTTACATAACGCCAGTGGGAAACTACTAATGAAGCTTGCAGGTGTCGAGGCCGCCACCGTTATGACATACAGAATGATGGCGCACAAAAAAAAAATCACCTTACACCCTGAGTCTCTCGAAGGTGGATTAAAGATCGGCAAGTTCTACCTGGAGAGGAAGCTCTTCGTGTCTTTGAGCGTCTTGATGTTGAAATTTTTATTAAATAAAAAAGGTTGGAGTAAGAATGCATCTTATATGATTTATACCTTTAAATTGTTTTATATTTGTATGAGAATTGATTTATTTTGAGTAGAGGTGGTTTTTCAGTTTTTGAAAAGCAGTTTTGGTTTTGGTATGAAGGTTTAAAAATTATAATAATTTTTTTAAATGGTGAGTGTGTAAATATTTTAGAATAAATTGTAATTTTAAAATTAAATTAAATTTTAATGAGTATATTATTTACTTAAAACTAAAAAATAATAATAATATATTATTGTTTCAAAATATTTTTTAAAATAAGCGGAGTTATATAAATTGAAAATTTAGCTAACTTATTAAAGTATTATTATAATTGAATATTTAGAGAGATTTTGGAATGTATTTATACACTTTTTATACACATTTTGATTGAATATTTGAATATAGAAAATGAGGTTGAAATTTGTCTATGAATAAAAGAAAGGTATTGTGAGATTGTTGAGCTTTTTATCTTGGCTCACAGATTGTTGTTTTTCAAGGAAGGGACTATGAAGTTTTCTTTGTTCAATTACAATTGTGAAACTTGGAAAAATTAGTCAACTTCAACACATGTTGAAAGGTAATAAGAGGTTGACATGTGAGAGGAAGCCAATTATTTTAGTGTGTGGTCATTTATTTTTTATTTTTAAAATTTACAATAAATTTTTGATAAAATTAGTTATTATTTCTTTCTTAATAATAATAATAATAAATTAGGCATTTGTGCACCATATAACCTCACATTTTTGTGCACCATATGAAATCACATTTTATGACTAACCTCGCATTTTAATGCCCAAAATATCATTATAGAACTCCACAATCCCGAATGATTACCCCAGGAATCTCATTATGGAGCTCCTCAATAATTACCCCAAGAATCTCATTATGGAACTCCACAATGGCAGATGATTGGAACTTGCAAAGATTTTGTATATTGGTTAAAGCAAAATTTGTACATTATATTCTGAAAAAAAATCAATTTTAATGTATGTGATAGACAATATTGATTTTTTGATGTTATTATTGACTTTTTCATCAGGCCAACCTTACTTTTTGTTGTAGATATAATTTCAACTAATTTATTTACATTTTATGAATAAAGTCAATAATAGAAATTCATAATTTAATAATAATAATAATATATTTTTAGGCTGATAATAATAAAATTAATATTTTTAGTTAGGTTGATAGGTCTTTCTTTTAAATCAGTTCATCTCATTTTCTTCTACATGTTTCTTTTGAATCAATTCATCTCATATCTTCTTCTACCTTTTTAATTACTCCACAAATGCATATGTAGAATCCTATGCACTATGATAGAACCTATAGCAACTAATTGTGGTACATTAAGCAAATATCTCTTTAAGCAAACAATTTGATCCAAAAATAACTATTAAGCAACCAATATACAACAATAATAGGATTCTTCTAATTTGTCATCCTCTAGGCCGAGTTCAACTTGATGTAGAGTAATTATACATTGTCTTGATTTACAAGAATTATAGATAATTTCCTAAATGAGATAATCAACAATAATAGAAAATACAAATGAGAATAAGAATACAACACACATTTTGAATGCCACCATATCATACATCTACAAAAAAAAAGAGTTAATAACCCAAAATGACGCAAAAGTTATATTTACCCACGGTTTCCTCTTAGTAGAAATTGCCCATTGTACAAAATCAATATTTATTCATAATGATTTTAAATATTTAATTGATAAAATAAGTGATAAATTATATCTGAAAAAAGACTTTCTAATGAGCGGAGTCGGGGGAGGAGCTCTGATGGCGCTCACACGTGAAGGACTCGGTTAAGGGTTTCACCGAGAATCGACTGCAGCATCATCATGGCTAGGGTTTCCACTACTATCGCTCCGCATCACCATCGCGATCAACTGCTCAAGAAAAGTATCGCATCAGCTCCGCCATTGGATTCGCCACCCATTGTTTTTGGTCGCCATTCGGGAGACAGTTATGGCAGACATTATGGAGCTAGAGGCGGTGGACTACTCGGAGGAACCTACGCCGGACAAGGTTATTTTCGGGAACCCCAGTTTCACTGCCCATTCACAGTTTGCACCTTCCTCATCATCAACCGCTCCGGATCCGCTGCTGTACCCGCCCTCCGTCTCGCTGCCTGTTCACTGCACTCCTCAGTCCAATACAGGAGCGAACCCTATCGATTCTCCGCGCTTTGAGGTGCTCCCACTCTCGCCGGGCTCTCTTCATTTTCTGGCTACCCACACCCCCCCCCTCGCCCTCTTTTGATCCGCTCGCCCACCCTCTCCTCTCGACGCCCCCATCCCCTCCGCTGGTCCCCCCTGCATCCATTCCATCATCTTCGAGAGCCCGTCCTTCCGGCTGCTTCAAAACTCCTACTGTTAAAATCAAGCCCGCAAAACCCGCATCTCTGGACGGTATTACAAACCCCCTGGTTGACCATCCGTCGGCTCCCCGCACCTGCAAAAAGAAGACCAAGTGTATTAAGGCTACGGCAAAAGACATCACCATCAGATTTGACAAATCTAAGTCTCTCAGTGATCTCATGGACATGGCCAACACTGTTCTGGTAGGGCACGTCCGGGGCAGGACATACTTGGCGAAACGGCTCAAGCTATGGGTGAAGGAAATATGGGGCGGGGTGTTATTTGACCTTCCTGAGGTCCATGTTCTCCCCAGAGGATGGTTTTCCCTACATTTCTCTAAGGAAAGTCACACAAATCTGGTATTGGCCAGATACTGGCATATCGAAATGGCTCTGGTCCTCCTCAATAGATGGAGCCCCCTCTTTGATCCAGATCGAGAACAGATCGGAGCCGGACCGATTTGGGTGCGCCTGCCTGGCCTCCCTCTACAATTCTGGGCGGAAGAAGTTTTCATCAGGATCGGGAATGCCCTGGGGACATATCTGGATTACGATCACACTTTTGTTGAATCTGGGAACCGTACCCTGGCGCGTATTTTGGTTCACTTAGACACCCGTGGTGGACTCGAAGAACAGATCACACTTCAGTGGGGAAGGTGTATCAGGGTACAGATCCTTGACTATGAAGGAGTTCCCTTCCGTTGCAGACGATGTCACAAAGTTGGGCACCTCATAAAGGAATGCCCACTCATCAAGAAAGGAGAAGAATCACCGAAGGTTACTCCGGCTCCAACCAGAACGACATCTCCTATCACCTCTCGACCTACCTCTTCGGGACTGCCCCCAGCGACTACCACTCCTGCGGTCGATCCGGGATTGCGGAAACCCTCACCGCCAAGGACCAGGGCTCGCTCGGCAGCAGAAGCTGGTATGGTCTCGGGTTCTCTTTCACCCCCCTTACCTTCTTCTATTGATATGATGAATGATTGTGGTTCCACATCACAGACATCTATGGTACACTGTGCAATATCACCCCCCCCCCCCCACATATGCACCATAGATCCCATTATTTCCACTTCCATCCCCTTGGCTTGCCCCTCCCTTTCGACCTCGGAGCCCTCCCCTCCCCATACATATTTCCTCCTATCCAGGACTCAAGCCAAAGAGCCCCCCATTAATCATTCGAGACTGGGCTTAGCGATACCAGAGGGTGGGGCCTCGACCACCAGGGGTAGGAAATCCCATCTTTCAAAGGCTATTAAACTAGCGGGGGCAGAGGTAGTATCAGGTCAGAAATCCACCATTGAAGGGGTCCTTAGAGCAGGATACACCCCGAGAGGTGTTCCCCCATGAAGTGCCTATCCTTCAATTGTAGAGGATTGGCTAGTTCCTCCAAGAAACTAGCTATGAAGAGGCTCATAGAATCTGAACCTATCGATATCATCATGCTTCAAGAAACCCTCTGTTCTACTGATCAGATTACTCGAGCCATGAATGCCTTGACTCCGGGCTGGACCTACACAGCCATTGATGCCGTCGGCAGATCGGGGGGTTTGGCCATTGGAATTAACCCTCGTTCTATCAAGGTGGACTCGACCTGGGGGGGATCGGGATTTCTAGGGCTTGACTTTTTCTCAGTAGATCTAGGCATGAACCTTCGTATTGTCAATGTTTATGCCCCCTGTACCCAGAGAGAATCGTTCTCGCAGAATCTTCTACAACTTACCATTATGGACGAAGACCGGGTTATTATTAGAGGAGACCTTAATTTCTCTCTGGAGTTCAGGGAGTCATGGGGATCGGTGGCTCAAATTGACTCCATTACAGATTTCATGACAAATCTGCTCGAGCAATCAAACCTCATGGATATACCCATGCAGAAAATTCTTCCCACTTGGAGGAACAGACGGGTGGGGGACGCTGCACTAGCCCGTAGACTTGATAGATTCCTTATGAAGGAGACACTTCTTCAGCGCCTTCAACATTACAAACAATGGGTTGGCACAAAGGGATGGTCAGATCATTCTCCAATATACCTAGAGATGCAGGGTCCCTTCAAGAAGCCCAAAGCACCTTATAAATTTAATCATAGCTGGCTGAAGGACCCATCATATGTCAAGATGATAGCTGATTACTGGTCCTCTCACCCTATCAATGGATCAGAATCACTTGCTAAAGGATTCTGCAGGAATCTATCGGATATTAAACATATATCTATTGCATGGGCAAAGGAGAAACAGGCCCGAGACACTGCTCAACTAACCCATATTGAAGCTGAATTATGCTCTCTCACCGACGAAAGGGGGTTGGGGTTCATTACAGCAGCTGATAAATGGAGGCTCATTGAACTGGAGAATCAAAAAGAAAAAATCCTCAAAGAGAGAGAGGAATCCGCAAGATTGAGGAGTAGGGCTTTATGGATTCAAGCTGGGGATGACAACACGAAGTTCTTTCATAGCTATGCTAAGAGTAGGAAAGTATCTAATACTATCTGGAAGCTCCCCACACCTAATGGCGAAATAGTAGACACTTTTAACAAGCTCGCTCATCTGGGAACCTCACACTTCAGGGAACTCTACAAGTGCCCCCGTGAGGTTAATCTACCTGATATCATCAATGTGGAAAGTCACTTCCCGAGATTTGTAGAGGAAGAGGATGTGGAGACTCTAAACGATCCAGTTTCGGCAGAGGAGCTGGAAGGAGTACTGAAGTGGTTCAAAAAAGACAAGAGCCCTGGCCCGGATGGCTGGACCATTGAATTTTATTTAGCCTTCTATGAGGTCCAGGGCCAGGACCTACTGAGGGTGGTCAAGGAGAGCAGAGCTACAAGATCCATTTACCATGCCATCAATTCAACCTTCATTGCTCTCATCCCAAAAACTGATACCCCTGAATCTTTTGATGACTACAGGCCTATCTCTTTGTGCAATTGCCTCTACAAAATCATCTCTAAGACTATTGCTAATCGTCTCAGACCAATCCTCTCCAGGTCCATTGCCCCACAACAATTTTCTTTCCTCGAATCTAGACAGATTCATGAGGCCATAGGCCTGGCCCAAGAAGCTATACACTCTATATGGTCCAAACACCTTAAAGCCATCCTCCTCAAAATTGACCTCTCTAAAGCCTTTGACCGGGTCAGCTGGCTCTATATCAAACTGATCCTAATCCACTTGGGTTTTCCTCACTCCTACATTTCATGGATCATGGCCTATATATCCTCCCCAACTTTCAGTATCCTTATAAATGGTTCGGCCTCTCCCTTTTTTCATTCTGAAAGGGGTCTGAGACAGGGATGCCCCGTCTCCCCCCTACTCTTCCTCCTGGTCGTGGAAGGTCTAAGTCACCTCATAGACTCTACAAAGAGAGCTGGTGATATCTGGGGCCTTCGCATATCCGATTTATGTTTCCTCACACATCTGCTCTTCGTGGACGATGTTCTCATCCTTCTTGATGGCAGTATTCGAGACTCTCAATCTTTTTCAAAGATCCTTCGAATTTTTTCTGCTGCTACAGGTATGCTTCCAAACCAGACTAAATCTTCTATAACATGCTCTCGCACTACGGTCCAGGAATCCCAGCTAGCTCTACAGGTTTTTCCCTATATTGTTCTCCCTCTGGATAGAGGTCTCAAATATTTAGGATTCAGGCTGAAGCCTACTTGTCAAAGAATTGCTGATTGGACGTGGTTGGTCGCCAAATTGGAAAAAAGACTCTCAGGATGGAGCTTCAGATTTCTATCCAGGGCTGGCAGATTGGTACTCATAAAGTCTGTCTTAGAGGCTACCCCGATCTTCTGGATGGCTCTTGCGTGGATACCGAGGAATATTCTGGGATGTTTGAAGCAGCTGTGCAATCGATACCTTTGGAATGGAAGCCAGGACAAAAGAATATTTGCATGGATAAGCTGGAAGAAAATCACCTTGCCCAAAAAATGGTGTGGATGGGGTCTCAAATATCTACCCGACTTTGCAATGGCTCTTGCTGCTAAGATGGGATGGACACTATTAACCAGCCAAAATCATTGGGCACAAGTATCCTACCACAAATACATTTGGCCTCTGAACATTCTGGACTGGGCTAGATTACCATCTTGGACATCGAAGGGATGCTCATCAATATGGAAGGCCCTGTTACACTCCCTTCCCCTTATCCGGGATAATCTAGTTTGGAGAATTAACGATGGAACGCTGGGCAGGATTGGCCTGGATCCTTGGATTAATAGTGGGGGCAAACACACCCTCAACCGAGATCTCATTTCTTTCCTTCATGGTAGAGACATTCGGAATTTTGCACATATTACTGATCAGCTGCACACAGACATATTCACTCAAGCTTGGAAATCGGCTCAGCAACTTGACCTTCCACTGCAGTGGCATCAGGAATGGAGCGAATATGTTCATGCCTTGACCGAATCCCATATCCCTATCAAACAAGGATCTGATGAACTGATATGGTGTAAGGCGGATGATGGAATATACGCGCCAAAGTTTGGGTACAGTGCACTTATCATTCACAGAAAACCGGAGCAAACGCCATCATGGTGGCGTGACATTTGGAAGTTGAATGCTCCTCCTCGCACCAGATTATTTTTCTGGTTTGTTCTCAAAGACACCATACCCACGGCCGAACACCTTACTCGCAGATCCATCTATGGACCCTCCTGGTGCACTTTCTGCAAAGCGGCATCTGAAACTTCGGCCCACATATTCCTCCATTGCCGGGCAGTTCACACTCTATGGAACAACATCTGCACGCAACTTGGAATTTCGGGGAACTAGAATGGTGATGACATTTCAGGTGCATGGATTGCCTGGAATCATAGTCACCCGGGTTCAAAGCTTTTAAATCTCCCCCTCGTGGAAACCTGGCACATCTGGTTAGCACGGAACCAAGTTATTTTCGAGGATCAGGCTGTGTGCTGGCCCCGTACAGAAGCATCCATCGTTGTCGTGTACCATCTATTACCTGACCCTCCCCCCACTCGAACCAGGATGATACAGGCTCAACCCACAATTGATAAATCGACCCCGTGGGCCTTCTTCGATGGGGCTGCGGACCAAAATGGATGCGGTGGTGGTTTTGTACTACACATCAATGAACACCATAGATACCGTGTAAAAATGGGATTTGGAAGAGGATCCAATAATTATGCAGAGCTCTTGGCCATTCGAAATCTAATTCATTTCTCATTGACACATCAGTATACAAATCTTAACATATTTGGGGACTCAATGACGGTTGTAAATTGGATCAATAACGCTACTATTTGTCATGCACACACTCTCAGCAATATATTATATGATGCACTTACACTCAAGGCAGCTTTTAATCAATTCTCTTGTCTACACATTTACAGAGAACATAACAGCGAGGCTGACAAATTATCCAAAGAGGCCACGATACTTCCCAGAGGCGAATGGATAATTGTGGAGCAGCAGGGGACGAAAGAGCATAGGTTTTATCATAGGCCATACATAGACCAGAGAGATCAGCGGGACAACAGTCCCGGTAGCCGATAGTAATTTTTTGCCATTTTGTTTATGATGAAAACTGTACATAGATATGCATATCATATTGTATGCAAATAGATCCCATGTGATCTCGAACAGGCTATACAGACAGACTCTTTATTGTTTTCTATTGTATAAACTCTGATATATCACCCTGCGTGGTGGATTTTGTATGAACACTACAGCATATGCTAATCAACATCTACTATATGTAATTTTCCAAATATAATGAAAATTACTGATTTTTCCAGTGGAAAAAAAGTGATAAATTATATCTCAATCAACTTTCATCATCTTAATATTTTAATTATTATTTTTATTTCATATTACCAACTTAACACAAATACAACAATTATTATTTCAAAACAAAGTACAAATTTTCCAATTCAACAATTTCAATCAACTTTCATCATCTTAATATTTTAATTATTATTTTTATTGCATATTACCAACTTAACACAAATACAACAATTATTATTTCAAAACAAAGTACAAATTTTCCAATTCAACAATTTCAATTTAACAATCTTATCGGCCTCTCTTTGAACCCTTTGGGGCAATTGCTACTTTATTTGTTTTATCAATTCAAAATGTATTGTTTTATCAATTTAGAATGTATTATTGTTATTTGATTATTTTTGTAATGCAATTATGTTGATAGACATGTTTCTTTTGGAATAGAGTTTTATGATTTTAATTTAAATATTAACAATTATTAAGTGGATGATATGGATTTAACTTCTATGAAAATTCAACGTAATCTAATTTATAGATGAAATAGACATTTTCACCGGAATTCCACAAAATAATTTTAAGAAAGAGTGTGATTTTTTTGACACCCTGAAAAGCCACATAGGGTACTCAAATTTAATAGATTAAACAATTTAAACTAAAGTTTTTAAAAATCTATGTTGATCTTGTAAATAAGGACATTTCATCTATAAGTTAGACTATGCCTTCTAAAATAATCACAAATCAAAGATTGAGATTAATCACAAAACTAGTTATGCTCTTTCTACTCTTTTATTAAACTAATTAATTAGAAAAAGGTTTTAGTGTCATATCAACATGATTTATTGGTTTTTTGGGCAATGTGGTATTAGCAAGTCATGGTATTGGCCCATGGTATTCTCACAAAGTCTATTTACAAGTTAATAATCTCCATGGTAAAGTGGGGCAAATATCCATGGTTAAGAATCTTGTTACCTAATTTTGTAAATGTATTTAAGTTTAATCCATTTTGTAATTAATAATCATAAAGTTATAATTTAGTAAGATGTATCATGAAGTAAGTGTTTTGATACCTATGGATGTCATTAAATTAAGTACAATGTGATAAATTCAAGGAAAATAAACTACTACTTCAATTAAAACTATGACAATATAGAACTTTTAATAAGATAGTGGTACCAATTATGTGTATGTGTGAGAAAGCGATGCAAGAGTAGCGATCCCCTACAATGTTAAGGCTTTATAATGGACCATTTCTATTGTATCTCATGAATCACATGATTATACTAAACCCCAACAACATTCTTGACCTATATATCATTTGATGATGTTAATTAATAATGCACAATAAAAATTGATAGAATCATTTGTTATAAATAAACAATGATATCGTAATCTAAACATGAAAGATTAAATGTGGAGACTCGAAGGTAAAATATAACATTAATGAACTTAGCCTCTTTTATTTACTCATTAATCATTTTCTACATAAAGGTTACAAATCTAGCCTAAATGACCTCTTCATCTTATTTTCAAAGATCATCGGTCTATCAAGCCAAAGACCATTGTAGCCTCAACCATTCCTTAGTCTCTTCATTATTCAACCATTTTGCTCTTCATAGGGTCCTCTTGTTCCTAGTCTTACAACTTTTCATCTCCAACACTTCATGAATAATACTTTATTTCCCTTCTCTATTAGTTTAGCAACAAATATTATTTATTTAACATCATCTTATCCTCTGCTTGCACAATATTCTCTTTCTAATTTTTGTTTTTTTTCTCCCATTTCATAGGATTTTCTTGCTTTGATAGAATCTTATGTAATATTTATCAACCCCTCACACCCCCCACCCGCCACCCACCCCCCACAATTTCAAAGTCTCACAATTGACCACCCCATGTATATAGTCATCATGAATTAAATGATTATATAGAAACCCAACAGTTATGATATGTGTAATTCAATGACAATAATAAACTATCCAACAATAGTAAATATATCATTTACTATAAATATGTTGGAATCACACATACTAAAAGGGCAAGGGTGAGGGAAATAAGTTTAAGAAAAATTTTATTCATTTAAAAATTCAAGAACCATAAGAAAAAAATATCATAAACAATTCATGAGACACAAGATATATGTGGAAACCATTTTGGGAGAAAAACCCAATTTTTTTTATATAATAGTCCTTTGTAGGAACAAATATGCTTTTACAACAATTTATAGTCACCAACCTACAAGAGATATGAATCAACTCAACTTCAAAACATTGTGGTCACCAACCAACAAGATATACCACTTAGCTTCAAGAATTTGTAGCCACCAACTAGCAAGATATACCACTTAGCTTCAAGAATTTGTAGGCACCAACCTATGACAAATACCAATCCCCTTGGTTGCAAGTGTTTGTAGGATGCAACATACAAGAGATGCTCATCCCGTCTATTATCTACTTTTTAATCTATCATACAATGCTCCACTTTTCTTCTCTAAACTTTTCTCTATTCTCTATCTCAATGCATTCACATTTTAATATGTTACTTTGAACCAGACGCTTCCTTCAACCCACAATTCAAGACTACACTTTACCAGTATAACACTTTTATAATTTAGTGCTTCCTTAAACTGACATTTTATATTTGCACTCATAACAAACAAATATTATATTATATACCCTTAGGATGCATCCATGCACTTATCAGATCCTCAAAATAGTTAGAACACCAAGTTTTAGCTATATACCTGAATATTAGAGGAAAAGCGTAAAATTGTTGTTACTAAAAATACCCACAAAACCACATTCCATTGGCTTTGGATGATGGAAATCTTGTTTGTTAGCTATTGGACTCTAAATTGTTGATTTGCAAGCCTAGGCACTAGGATATTGGGACACATCTACTTCATAAAACTCCTGATGGAGTGATGTCCTAGTATGACGAACAACTCTTGATGGAAATCTTGCAGTGTATTAACGAAACCAACACAAAGGCAAAACACAAAATTCCTCTCTATATCGAGACATCAAGAAATCAACTGCAAACATTTATAACACTAAAAGTTGTTGCAAAACCAAGTTATTCTTGATCCTTTAATGTGAAATCTTTCTTTCATGTGTTGAAATTTTTTCTATTTACTGAGGTTTGTTAGTTGGTAGATATTAGGATATCAATATATTGAGAGATGTGGCAAAGTGTTGCCATGGATATTTCTAATACAATAAGGCTTTGATGTGATGTAATTTAGTTGTTGATAAAATATTTGTCACTTAGGCATGTTAATTGATGGAAACAAGATATCAAAATTCAGGGAATCTCAAGATAGAGGAAAAAAGTCGATATGTTGATATGTCAAGGGATGTTAGTGGTGAGACCTGGTATTGCACCGAGTGCTACAACTCCCAGGGGTTCCTCAACTCTATTTATCAACTCGGGGTTCATACAAACTTAGAGGTGACAGTAGGGAATTCTACTCATGCCACCCTCAACTAGGCCATTTGATCATTAGGGCTCCAAAACCATTCTTTTCCTAGGTTATGGGGGAATTAACTATTGAAAGCGCAATTCAAAAGCTAGATCTAATGTATAAAAATTAAATTCTTTTAAAATCTCACTTGTAGATGCTACCAAGTTGGAAATGTTATTGGATCAATTCATGAAAGAACATCAAAGTTATGCTACCTATAGAAAGGAAACTACAGTAATTGCAATTAACCATCTAGCTATCAAATTCACTTGTAAACAGGAAATTCTTCTACCAATTCATAACTTAAGATTTCATGCATCATCTATCTAATTCAAACTTTCATAAAAAGTAATGCTCTACTTTGCCAAATTTGAGATAAATAAACTAATGCTATTCTCTCTTGTAGTGAAGGAAAAAGGATGGCTAGAATGGCTTAGGTGCTACCTTTGATCATGGAGTCTGAGCTGGTGGGTCAACCTACACCTAAACTAATTCAAACTTGCATTACAGGTCAAAACAAGGGAAAAACAAGTTGCTATAAGAATTCTACAGGAGACTGCTACAGGATCCCTGTATTAATACACAAAGAACTGTAATGCTACAGGAAGACCTGTAATGCTATAGAAAGGCTACCGAAAGGGTTTGGAAGGTAACAAAAATGAGCTCAAAGGATGGAAATATGTATGAAGATTGTGGTATATGGATGGAAGGTGACCAACACCCCAAGCCAAGCTCAACACTTAAGGAAGGGAAATTTTGGACCAAGAGGGCTGCTCACAGTGACCTAAAAGGAAGAGCTCCAGAACAGTGGTCGAGAGTCATCAAAAGAGAGTTTAGAAGTCCTAGATGGAGATGTTGAAAATGTCACTAGCCTATAGGTCAAACTATCCCGCAACATCACATGCACTTGCTCTTCTTATTATTCACAAAATATCATAACCAATGGTGGAAAAGATTAGTTGAATTTAGAAACAATCTAACTCATGCCAAAAACTCTGATCTAAGCAATGAATCAACTTCTAAACTACAAAAATTATATTCAAAATAAGATAACCAATGTAGACTTTCCAAGAAATCATCAACATAGTGTTTTTGGGCTGTGATTATAAATTCCTCTAATCAAGCTCCCATGAGGGAGATTAGATAGATTCAACAATCACGGGATTTTTGAGGAATTATATTGTACTAAAATGAAACAACTAACAAACATTCTAAGCTAAAAGGAATATAAATACATAAAAGAGACCTAAGCTACTGGGGTTGGGCCCAAACGAAAGAGCCTCATCCCTCTGAACTAACTCAGTGATGGATCAATAAGAAACTTCTCACTATCATTGTAGAAATGTCAAATGCATCACATAATAAGTAAAAAATAGCAATCACAAGTGCTTGAGCTCAATAGCTTCTCAGCTGAAAAAAATTTGAATCCTAATGAGTTCCTTGGCATGTTTATTTATACAAAAGTGTGAATACCAAGAGCTCCCTAGAATATATATATGTTTGTCTCCCAAAACTCAAGAAAGGTGGATCTATATCTTCCTTGAACTGTAGTGGCTTGGTTGCCAATGACCTCATCCTGTTTGGCTTCCAATGACTTCGAGTTGATGAGAGATAAAATGGTGATCTTGGCTATTTGAAGGAATTAAGGAGGTGGACAATCTCCTAAGATCTATCCCTGTTATCTACTCTGAGATCCTGCATTGAAATTATCTCAAAATTGCCCCAATTCCTGCATTTAAACCATATTAGGCCACATGACATAGCAACACATATTTCACCCCTCTCACTGAGCATAATATAACAAAATTTGTAAATAAATGTGAGAAAGAGATAATTTTAAAGTTGGAGGATGATATTATGACCCTTATGATATACCTATTGTCAAGCAGTATAAATGCAAGATTTACATCGACATTTAAATTGTCAATCGGGGTTGGTAAACTTAGAGGCGTAGCACAATATATGCCATAAGAATACCTAAGGGATCTGTGGAATAAAAATCAATATCTTGAAAATAATTCAAAGGCATCATTCAGAAAAAGGAACAAGATTCTTCAAAGCAAAGTAAACACATTGTGAATCTACTTCTGGCTCCTCTTCTTGGTTGAGTGACTCCTGCAGAAAGTCTACCTCAGTTTTCTAGGGTACAAGGGAATGTAGATTCCACTCAAACTGACAAATCATTCAGGAAATAAAGAATGCGATTTAGTTTTCAAAACCTCTCAAAGGATTACTTGCTAATTTGCAAAAATGGAAAGCATGAAATAAAACTAGGAAGCATAAAGCAACTTCATTCCAACTAATCTGAGAAAACCATTGAATGCTTTAAAAGGAATCTAGACTATATATACACTACTTCTCTGGAGACAATTCATTACTCAAATGTAAGGAAAGTGTGCAATAGGAATAAATAAGATAAATACATTTCCTACTACTTTCAAGCTCACCCTGATATTATAAAATTATTAAGTACTTTCTCTTCAACGCAAAAATATTCTACAAGATATGTGTATTGCTTAAAGTAGCATGAAGGAATGTCAATCACATCTTTTAACCTTAAGACATTCTAAGAATTATGTGAGCACTCACTTTGCCAATAAAACAATATTACAATCTCTCCTCATGCTAATCTTAGCATTTTATTATTAAGATTTCAGGAGCGAGTGAGAGGATCAATTTCATATCTAAAATAATGGTTTTAAGGCAGTCATGAATGCTACACGATGAGTTAAATCAACCAAAACTCTTAATAAGCCATTGTATCCTTGTTATGTAGAAAATGAGATCAGGGAAAGTATCACACTTAACTTGTAATAAAAATAAGAGATGCAGTAAGGAAACATTCTTTACCTATACTCTGTCTCAGTCTTCATAGAAATACATTCCAAGAAAACAATGACATCATTAATCAAACTCAAATTATTCGATCAATGAAAAAGAACCATGGAATGAAATTACGAATCTCAAATGATCAAAGCATAGAGAAGAGCTATTCACACTTACACACTATGCATTTGTCAAAATAGAATGCAGAAAAAATCCTAAGAGGTATGGGGCAACAGACTGGCTAGTGGGCTCAAACCACCCACCTCGTTGCCCTTGCAATAGTTAAATCACAATCTCAAAAGATTCAAAGAAAAACTAGGAATATAATCCAGATGCTAGTTTGTATTAATTTCAAAGTCTTGTTACATCAGTGTAGAATCATGCAGAGCTTCGCTCCAGTGGTCCCCTCTAGGGATCATCCCACTGGGCATGTAAGCTCCTCCCTCTCTTAATAAAGTCGACCTCTGTCTATCAAAATACAATTATAAAGTCTAATCCCCTCTATTTTTTTTTATATTTCATGGCCTTCATATTTATAACAATGATGCCTCCGAGTTACATGGATTGAAGGTTATTAGTAGCTATAATTTTAGAGTTTAAAAAAAAATCTTGTATAAAAATAAGAGACTTGGCTATCAACTGGATTCGTATTGATATGGAGTTTCCATATAATCATAACAACCAGTGCCAAGTCATGAGATCTTCTTCATAACAGTCATGAGAGTATGACACTTTTAACAACCTCTGTGGCTTCTAGAAATAGTTTGACGACATGATTTGACCTTAGCTCTACGCACTGCTTTGAAGACCTGGGTGTGATTAAGGAAACATATCACGATCTTGAACCTATTCTCTTCAAAACCCATATGATTGTTTTCCATCATGACAACTCAACATATGAAAATCAAGGATGTGAGAACATGATTTGCATTGTTCGAACATGAATTGTTGTTAGAACAAAAATTATGCACCTGTCACAAGGATAACTTATTATTAGTCCTAATTTCACATAAAATCTCTTCAAATCATCAGAACAAAGAGAATTGATATAACAAATACACATTACCTCTGAATGCCTATATAATAGCCCAATAGTTCATAAAAAGGACAATAAAGACTATAAACACCAAGTGCAAGAATAAGAGTTATTCAGCAAAAAGTATCAAAATCTAGACAAAATGGAGGCTCAACACTCCCCCATGCTAACCTTCTTGCACGTCCTTGTGAAAGCCAAACCATGAGATAGAATTCAAAATTTTAAAAATGCTAAAGCCCTACTGTATTAATTGAAATTTTCAGGTTCTTTCCTCCTCTGTTCTTGGCCATGTTGATTTCTCTCTTTAAAATCTTGTTATGAGCAGCATAATATCTAGCTCGCTTGCTCCAATCCTCAGCCAACTTCTGCAACTTCTCATTCTTAACACTTAGCCTGTTTTTTTATCGTGCATCTTAATGCATAATTTCTCATTGTATGGAATGACAGTGATATGGTCCAAGAATGAGTTTCATCATAAAAGTGATTCCAAATAGCCTCCAAAACATAATTACCTTTATCCATAAGTGTTATATGTGCATGGGTAATATCATAAGAATTCGACAGATATTCCGAGAGAGAAATCATAATTATAAAATCAGGGTACCCTTTTCATCAAAGTACCATATGTCATCACTCAGAATTTTCTCAAGGTTAAAGAAAGAAATTTCTGAGGTAACCACAAACCAATCTTTTAGACTCGGGTTATAGCCAACCTAAGTCCAGAGAGGGCTCTCTCTTTATGAATTAGCGTTGTTTTGATATGATATTAGACTAGTTATTAATGCTTAAGGAATTTGTTTCGATTTGTTTGGTGGAATTAAGGAAACAGATGGGCATAGCAAGTATTCAGGCCATTGGGCTATGGAGTCAAGTAGGAAAGGTTTAATAGGATTTTATTAATCACAGAGGTAAGAGTTCACAAGGCAAGCTAGCACTGCAAGGACAAATATGAAGGTCTCAATGGATGAAAATCTTAACCAGAGCCAAGTGCAATGAAGAATCCTTAACAGGGATTAAGATGAATAAGGGAGGTTTGGCAAATAGTAAGGGCAATTAAGAATCCTGTACTAAGGGCCAATAGTGGAAATGAAATACAGAAGTAAGGGAGAAACTAAGAATTCCCAGACTTAAGCAATTTAGTAGAAAACATTAAATAAGAAAATAGTTAAAACAGAGAGCACTTAAGCTAATTATGATGATATTATTCCTTGTTTTCTTCTAAGAATTATAAGAAACACATATGATATTTCATAACATAAAGTAAAACAATAATAAAACTCAGAGAAACGATACTTATTTGTTTCCCACAGTGCACATGAATCAAGTGAAATGTCCTCAGCTTTATTTAATCCAGTAAACCAGTCCAGCCTTGATTACAATAGCCCCTTTAGCTCCAAAAAAAATTTGTCTACAGAAATGCTTTTTGATCCCACCCAAAATACTTCAAATGAAGAAGTATTATACTAATTCTAAACTGAAATATCTTGAAAAAATATCAAGATTGGTTTCACAAATATCTCCAACTATTTTACATTAATAGAACTTAAATAAAGGACACTCAAAACTAATGAATCTATTTGGCACTATGTTTATGGATTTATGGTGAAAAATAAGATAAATTCAATTTTGATAGCAACTCTTAAGTGATGATAAGGCATCCCAGTCACTAATTGCTTCCTTCCTTTATGCATTCTGCCCAAAAATTCTACAAACTTAGGGTCCAATGATACGCTTTTATATCTCAATCCGAGATAGATATGTAAAAATTGAAAGAGGTTATTGTAGATAAGTATGTTATTGAGATAAAACTCTCTCATTTTCCAAAAATTCAACTCTCTCAGTTCCCAATATTCTCTTCAAAAAGATGTGAAAAACAGGACTTTGCACAAACTGAAAAATAGGCTGTGAAGACATGCACTTATCTCCTATTTGGTAATACTTGTGTAAAAAGTGAGATACGTTTTTGTAGATTGGCCTATTAGGAACACACACCTCCTCCAGTTTCTCAAAATACGTTTTGGATTGGCCACAATAGTTTTTACAAAACTATGACTTAAACGGAAATTTCTAAAGAATGTACCATTTTTGCTCTGATTTCATCTTTTAACTTTAAACTTATTTTAACTGTTTTTCAATTTTACTTTGGATAAAATTCATTGTTGCTAGTGAAAGTGTTTTCATCATTATTTAACCCTTACTGCATCCATTTTTACTGTTTACTTTTACAACTCTGTTTTTTCATCTGTCTTCACTTTGACATGAATTTGTATGCTCTGTAACTGTCTTCCCTACTGTTTATATTCATGCTAGCTACTTTACCTGACTTGGTCTTCAATCTGATACTCTTTAACCTTGATACACTTTGACTGTTCTTTACTTGTGCTTTTACCTTCACTGTATATTTTAGCTTTTTTACTGTCTATTTCAACAGTAAATCATTTAATTTCATGTTTCCTCTGCATGTCTTTTAACTATATGTTTTATTTTCCATTTCTGTTTGAATAGGTTTTATAACAATCTCAGAGTAAACAGGTCTTATGACTAGTATTAAGACTATTTATCCAACGATGTAGTCTTTTGATCACCTGTAAAACAAAACAAACTGTTAGGAAAACATTGGGTTGACAGGGAGAGTCATTAATGGATTTATCGAGCTTTATAGGTCTATGGAGTGAGTACAAAATGATTTCGGGAGGTAAACCATGCTTGAATTAGTTAGCAGAGGCTTCAGGTGGAGCAGAAAGGTTTCATAAGTTTACATAGTAGAATGGGCGAAGGGTGAGAAAACCTGGGTTCTTGGGGTTTGAAGCTTAACGAGAAAACTATTAAAATATGGCGCGAACTAAATAGTAGGCGGGTTGTCACAAAACGAGCGGGCAGTAAGTGGTTTTTTTCGCACAACTTTTGGGTGCTTGGTGGTATTGGGGGGAGGCCGCCCAATGCCATTCATCGGGTGCCACGTAGCGGTGGGTTGAATAGTGAAACCTCTCACATCGGTCATGTAAAGGTCGGCCTTCGGAGGTCGCCCGATATGAGCGTCAGCTATTGGATCTGAAGGGGTCAGATCGCACAGTGGTCGGGGGTGTGATTTGATTGGGGAGTTTATGTAGGGACCTGACGGGGTATTTATGAGTGGATGGACTAAATAATTGTGGATTAGGGAGGTTTAATGACATCAGGAGCGATTTCATTGGTGGGGTTGATTATTAATTAACCATTGATTGATTAATTAATTTCTTTGTTTCAGTGGTGTGTCACGGTTATCAATTAGTCATTGATCGACTTAATTAATCCCATTAATCAGTTTATTAATAATTTTATGTTTCAAACCTCGGGGTGGGATATTATCATATGGAATTTAATAAAATATACGGGGAAGGGTTTATTTTCGAGAGTTAAATAAATATAACGGAAATTAAAAGTTAATATGAAATGAAAGCGGAAAAGTGGGTTTTTTGCACTAAGTATAAGGTGTTTGACATTTATTTACATATTCACACCTACACATTATAACTTAGGCTAAATGCTTTTTGTGGGTTTTTTGTGGAAAAAGGGGTTTTGTATGGGGGTAATTACTTTCCCTAGGAAAATGGTGATTTTACCTTAGGAAAAGGGATTTTTAGGGGAAATGAATGAATTATGGAGGGGGTGAATGTTGATGAGGGGACTTTAGCATTTAGACCCTATAAGTTATTAGGTCGAGGGTCCGGTCCCTCCAGAAGTCAGAGAAATGCTCTGAGCCCCTTTAACTTAAGGTTTTAAGTACTTTGACTTTACTTATGAGAAATTAGTAAAATTAAAGGTAAAATGAATGGGGAAATTAATCACTTGACTTTGCGTAACTGCTCAATTATCATCCATACTTTAGCAACTTGATGATGAAAGTAAATGATATGATCTTAGCTAATCATTCATCAGAATTCTGCAACCATGCAACTACTTACCCATCTACTCATCCTACCATTTTTCTACTCTTTATTAGGGTGCACTTAAGCTGGCAAACCCTTATCAAAACTTTTCTTTTCTTTTACAATAAAAATCTATCTAAGTCTATCCTTATTACATCCAAGGGCTCAAATTAAATTGTTGAGCTCCTTTTATTTACTGTACCTATCTACTTATCTGCCAAGATTAAACAATTTGGTCAGATTTTATTCTCTATCTCTAAGCATAAAATTCAAAACATGGAATAACCAAGCTTAAACTATTTGGTTACCATGGATTGTGGCATAAACAAGTAGTTGCACACAATCATTATTATACAAAAAGTAAAATAGTAGTAGCATTTGGACTTGCACACTTTCATGGTCTTTTTGTTTTTGGGGTTCATATTCTTTATCTTTTTTGACCTTTTTTATTCTTTTTGTCCTTTGATTTTTCTTTTAGGACATACCCTCTTTACATTTTTTAATTTTTTATAATATGTAAAACATTTGCAGAAAGAAAAGGTATGTACATATTACAGATTTAGAATCAACTAATCATAAATTATGACACCTATTGGTATAGGAACCTAACAGTGGCTCCACTTGGAGGTGGTATTTCCTTGTGAAATGTCAAGAACACCGTCGACTAGTAGCCTGATCCATTAGGCCAATCCCACACATATATATGCCCTGCTGTATAATCTTTGTGACTAAAAGTTTTGAACTGAAACTACACCCTTTTCTGCAAACTGAAATATGATCTAACATAACTTGTTGTTGAAAACTAAATTTATTCAAACTGAAATTCTACGTACTTACTCTAATCAGCTTTCTGATTGCTGGTTAGGTAAAATGAAACAACCAATGCAACCACTCAAGTGTCATATACATTGGTAACTTTTGTTTCTTGTGCTTCTTGGTGGTTAAAATGAGATTTGAAATCAAATATAACTTTGTTAACCTTTGAGAAGATAAGGAAATACTTGATTTCATTTGTTGACTCTAGAAACTGTACAAAAGGATCTTGTAATATATATACACTATTCCTGAACTGATTCAAACGACTATACATCTATTTTTGATGGCCTACATGCCATGAAACTGAAATGTCACTTTTATCTTTAACACCCTGCAAACTTTCCGATGAGCTTTGAGATGATACTTCTACTGATTGAAATGTCTGTCCGGTAAAACTATCATCATCTTGATTTTGACTCTCATAGTATGTTAATGGAGAAAAAATCTAATTGCATTCATTATCCAGCCTATCGGATATTGGATCATAAACAACTTGGAAGGATTGTTGCAACTTATTGCCTATAGGTTTGAATGGAACTTCATGATTTTCTAAAAACCACTCATCAATTTTTACATATAGATTATCCAAATTTCCTTTCAAAAACTGAACTGCTTCAGAACGGAATGCTAGGGAATTATCTTGGATCAATTGATCATATGTTCCAGCATCTAAGTCTTCTTCTTTAACTTGACATTCAATATCATTTTGGGGCTACAAATCTAGATATGAGAAGTCTTGAACAAGGACTTTATTGCCCTCTAGATGGTTAATATTAAAACTTGTTGGAATTTGATTTTTAATTGCATGAAAGTTATATCTGATAAACTGAAATGAAGCAAAACACAATGGTAATGTTCCTTCACTGATTTCAAAATTTTCTTCACTTTGCTGCTTATTCTCATAGTTGAAATGAACAAGTTGATCAGTATTTTCAAGTTGTTGAACCTGAACTTCCTTATTCCTCAAATTAGCTTCTGATTCCTCTGCAAGGTTAATTTGGATTTGAGGAACATAATCATTATTATAGTGATCAAGATTAGGCACATAATCATTAGAATTAATGTCACCAAATGTACATATTAGATCAGCAGATTGCCTCTCCACATATGGTTCTATAACTCTATATTCAAATTTATGGTAGTTGGAATTAACAGGAATTTGTTCATGGTTGTCAACCTCTTCTTTTTGTGAAACAAATGTGTAATGGTGATTTTGAACAAAAAATTCATCTTTCATGGTGATCTTTTGTATCATTTCCTCTATTTTCTTCCACAAAATGTCAAGTTTTTCCTCTATTTCTGCTTTCAACTTTTCTCTTCTAATTTGCAGATTAACTTCTACATCTACTGCCATGTTTTGCATCTGTTCCAGTGTTGAGGGGTTTCTTTCTCTTAGATTAAATTCTATCTCTGGATCAAATGCTCTTGGGTAATGCAAAAGAGCTGAACTAGGGGGAGGTCTTATATTTGATGGCATTGAATAATAGGCTTGATTAAATCTGTCTGAAAATTGTTGTATTGTTTCATCTAGATATCTTTTTAACTGAGTATATTCTTCAACGATTACAAGAATATTGACTTTGATTATCCATATTTCAAGGAAGAGTTTGAGAAACTGTTGGAGATTTGAAATGCTTGCCTCAGATAGGGTTTTGAAACAATTCTTGACTTTGTATTGCAAAGAAAGAGCAAAAAGCCTAATACTGACATCCTATTCAACTACTTCAAATAAGTTAAGATAATCCTAAAAAGCTTGAATATGTTTTTGGGCAGTGATACCATTCTCTCCATCAAAGCTTGGGAGGTGCTTGTGATAATTGTTAGGGAAAGCATGGAGTGTAGCAGGTAACATGAGGGGCTTATATCTATCAGGAACTTTACAAGGTATAGGAACATGTACAGGGATTGTATGATTAGTTTTGATTGTTTCATATTCTTTGATTGGAATATGATCTTCATTAGATTCAGAAGAAGGTTTTTTATATATGTAAGGGGAATTTATATCTACATTTTTCAAAGGAAAATAATAAAAATTTAATCTAAAATCTTCTCTAGAATACAATATACATTGAAACATTTTATCAATGAGAAAGAACATAATGTCTTGGATAACAATCCAAGTTAAAAGCCTGATCTTTTCACACAGTTCTTTCAGGTTCATTTCTCCAATGGAGTCTTGATTTTGAAATTAATTTGGAGTCGCTAGGTGGATGATTTTAACCTTTGTGTGTTTGATCACTATCCACCATCATAGATCAAATCTAAACCTGTAAAACAATTCTAAAGAAAATGTTAGTTCTCCCCAGTATGGTCGCCACTATGTTATCACTCAGAATTTTCTCAAGGTTAAAGAAAGAAATTTTTGAGGTAACCACAAACCACTCTTTTAGACTCAGGTTCTAGCCAACCTAAGTCTAGAGAGGTCTCTCTCTTTATAATTTAGTGTTGTTTTGATATGATATTAGGCTAGTTATTAATGCTTAAGGAATTTTTTTGATTTGTTTGGTGGAATCAAGGAAACAGATGGGCAGAGCAAGTATTCAGGCCATTGGGCTATGGAGTCAAGTAAGAAAGGCTTAATAGGATTTGATTAATCATCGAGGTAAGAGTTCACAAGGCAAGCTAGGATAGCAAGCAAAACTATGAAGGTTTCAATGGATGAAAATCTTAACCAAGGCCAAGGGCAATGAAGAATCCTTAACAAGGATTAAAATGAAGAAGGTAGATTTCAAAAATAGCAAAGGAAATTAAGAATCCTGTACTAGGGGCCAATAGGGGGAATGAATTACAAAAGTAAGGGAGCAACTAAGAATTCCCAGACTTAAGCAATTTAGTAGAAAACATTAAATAAGCAAACAATTAAAACAGAGAGAACTTAAGCTAATTCTGATGATATTATTCCTTGTTTGATTTTAAGAATTATAAGAAACACATATGATATTTCATAACATAAAGTAAAACAATAATCAAGCTCAGAGAAATGATACTTATTTGTTTCCCACAGTGCACATGAATTGAGTGAAATGTCCTCAACTTTATTTAATCCAGTAAACCAGTCCAGCCTTGATTACAATAGCTCCTTTAGCTCCAAATGAAAAATGTCTACAGAAATGCTTTTTAATCCCACCCAAAATACTTCAAATGAAGCAACATTTATACTAATTCTAAACTGAAATATCTTGAAAAAATATCAATATTGGTTTCACAAATGTCTCCAATTGTTTTACATTAATAGAACTTAAATAAAGGACACTAATGAATGTATTTGGAACTATGTTTATGGATTTATGGTGAAAAATAAGAGAAATTCGAATTTGATAGCAACTCTTAAGTGATGATGAGGCATCCCACTCACTAACTGCATCCTTCCTTTGTGCATTCTACCCCAGAAATTCTGCAAACTTAGGGTCCAATGATATGCTTTTATATCTCAATCCGAGATAGATATTAAAAATGGAACGAGGTTATTGTAGATAAGTATGTTATTGAGATAAAACTCTCTCAGGTTCCCAAAATTCAGCTCCATCTGTTCACAATATTCTCTGCAAAAAGATGTGAAAAACAGGACTTTGCACAAACTGAAAAATAGGCTGCAAAGACATGCACTTATCTCCATTTTGGCAATACCTGTGTAAAACGTGAGATATATTTTTGTATATTGGCCTGTTATGAACAAAAACCTCCTCCAGTTTCTCAAAATACCTCTTGTATTGGCCACAATAGTTTCTGCAAAACTATGACTTAAACAAGAAATTTCTGAAGAATGTACCATTTTTTCTCGGATTTCATCTTTTAACCTTAAACTTCTTTTAACTGTTTTTCAATTTTACTTTGGATAAACTTCATTGTTGCTGGTGAAAGTGTTTTCATCTTTGTTTAACCCTTACTGCATCCATTTTTTTTTTACTGTTTACTGTTTACTATTTACTTTTATCACTCTGTTTTTTCATCTATCTTCACTTTGACATGAATTTGTATGCTCTGTAACTGTCTTCCCTGCTGTTTATCTTCATGCTAGTTGCTTCACTTGACTTGGTCTTCAATCTGATACTCTTTAATCCTGATACACTTTTCCTATTATTTATTGTGTCCTTTTACCTTCACTATATATTTTAGGCTTTTTACTATCTATTTCAGCAGTAAATCATTTAATTTCATGTTTCCTCTGCATGTCTTTTAACTGTATGTTTTATTTTCTATCTCTGCTTGAATAGATTTGATAACAGTCTCGGAGTAAACAGGTCTTATGATTAGTATTAAGATTGTTTATCCAAGGCTGCGGTCTTTTGATCACCTATAAAACAAAACAAATTGTTAGGAAAACGTTGGGTTGACAGGGATGGTCATTAATGGATTTATCGAGATTTATAGGTCTATGGAGTGAGTCCAAAATGATTTCGGGAGGTAAACCATGCTTGAATTGGTTAGCAGAGGCTTCAGGTGGAGTAGAAGGGTTTCATAATTTTACATAGTAGAATGGGCTAAGGGCGAGAAAACTTGGGTTCTTGGGGTTTGAACTTTAACGGGAAAACTTTTAAAATATGGCGTGAAGTGAATAGTAGACTGTTTGTCACGTAACGGGCGGGCGGTAAGTGGTTTGTTTCACACAACTTTTGGGCGCTTGGCAGTATTGGGGGGAGGCCGCCAGATGCCATTCATTGGGTGCCACGTAGCGGCGGGGTGAACATTGGGCGGGTAAAGGTCGGCCTTTGGAGGCCGCCCGATATGAGTGTCAGTCGTTGGATCTCAAGGGGTCAGATCGCACGGTGGTCAAGGGTGTGATTTGATCAGGGAGTTTATGGAGGGGCCCAACGGGGTATTTATGAGCGGAGGGATTAATTAATTGTAGATTAGGGAGGTTTAATGACGTCAAGAGCAATTTCATTGGTGGGGTTGATTATTAATTAACCACTGACTGATTAATTAATTTCTTTGTTTCAGTGGTGGGTCATGGTTATTAATTAGTCGCTAATCGACTTAATTAATCCCATTAATTAGTTTATTAATAAGTTTATGTTTCAAACCTCGGGGCGGGATATTATCATATGGGATTTAATAAAATATACGAGGAAGGGTTTAATTTCGAGAGTTAAATAAATATAATGGAAATTAAAAGTTAATATGAAATGAAAGCATAAAAGTGGGTTTTTTGCGCTAAGTATAACGTGTTTGACATTTATTTACATATTCACACGTACACATTATAACTTAGGCTAAATGCTTTTTGTGGTTTCTTTCTGGAAAAAGGGGTTGTGTATGGGGGTGATTACTTTCCCTAGGAAAATGGTGATTTTACCTTAGGAAAAGGGATTTTTAGGGGAAATGAGTGAATTATGGAGGGAGTGAATGTTGATGAGGGGACTTTAGCAGTTAGACCCTATAAGTTATTACGCTGAGGGTCCGGTCCCTCCAGAAGTTAGAGAAATGCTCTGAGCCCCTTTAACTTAAGGTTTTAGGTACTTTTGACTTTACTTATGGGAAATTAGTAAAATTAAAAGTAAAATGAATGGGGAAATTAATCACTTGACTTTGCATAACTACTCAATTACCATCCATACTTTAGCACCTTGATGATGAAAGTAAATGATATGATCTTAGCTAATAATTCATCAGAATTCTGCAACCACGCAACTACTTACCCATCTAGTCATCCTACCATTTTTTCTACTCTTCATTAGGGTGCACTTAAGCTGGCAAACCCTTATCAAAAATTTTCTTTTCTTTTACAATAAAAATCTATCTAAGTCTATCCTTATTATATCCAAGGGTTCAGATTAAATTGTTGAGTTCCTTTTATTTACTCTACCTATCTACTTATCTGCCAAGATTAAACAGTTTGATCAGATTTTATTCTCTATCTCTAAACATGAAATTCAAAGCATGGAATAACCAAGCTTTAAATATTTGGTTATCATGGATTGTGGCATAAACAACAAGTTGCACACAATCATTATTATACAAAAAGTAAAATAGCAGTGGCATTTGGACTTGCACACTTTCATGGTCTTTTTGTTTTTGGGGTTCATATTCTTTATTTTTTTGACCTTTTTTGTTCTTTTTGTCCTTTAATTTTTCTTTTAGGACATAGCCTCTTTACATTTTCTAGTTTTTTATAATATGCAAAATATTTGCAGAAAGCAAAGGTATGTACATATTACAGAGTTAAAATCAGCCAATCATAAATTATGACACCTATTGGTATAGGAACGTAACACCATACACATAAAAAATATATGTGCATATACCATTATCTTTATCGAAATTTGAGAGCACGGAGTACCTACTGCAAAATCGTGGAAGATGGCAGGGGGAATATTTAAATATTAACAGTTAGCAGGGAAATATTAAGACATTGATACATAATTTTAAAATTTCCATCAAGTATGCAACATAACTATAGTGTCTACTAAACCATGTTACAACCCTTATGTAAGCACTAAGTGCAAGAATGATAAAATTATGAAGGGGAATAAATCTTTGATGTAACAAGATCAGGTATAGGAAAGCAGTACTTTGTACAAAACATTATGAAAAAAATATTGTACCATTATGATAGATATTGCATACCCGCTATACTGTCTCAAATGAACTCCCTGTTTGTCATAGATTTCTTTTCATAATTCTATTGTTTTCTCAGAGTCTTATTAACATCAAAATACTCAAATCTTTGTTGAAAAGGTGCAATTTCAAGAATACTACCACAAAATTCTTGCACCTACTACAGCAATCCTATACCTAGGCCATGTAATTCTTATTTAGAGGCAACCACAATCGACACACATTGTTTTCCATCAACACCTTTCGAGTAATCATCACTGAGTAATTCATCACTCTAAATACCATGAAAAATTAGAATGAGTTATGAAACTAGAAAAGGGAAATAAAAATTGAACAAGACGACACCTTCCTAGATCAATCAACAAATTCTTCATTGAACAATCTAAATTTTGTTGTCATCAATATGCAAAACTAAATTTCTTCTTAATCCAGTATGAAGAATTACCTTCATTAAGGGTACCACATTCATTAAAGATTCCTAATTTTTGAAAAAATAGAACTCAAAGCATCATGCTCAAATAATCTTAAAACCATTATCCAAGAAATAAAATGATGATTTTTAGGGAAAGAGAAAGATAACTGAGTAAATCATAATGTGCAATTAACTTTAATACCATAGACATGGCCCTGCTTCCCACATGCATCTATAGCCTCGGTAGGGATGTCTTTTGACCTAGCTAAATGCCCGTGTCCCACTTACTAGATATAGGTTCAGAGTTATCGTATTTAATTTTAAAATTTAGATGAAGGCCACTATCCTGGCTTGGTAACCTGCTGATGGCAATGCCACTCATAAGAAGTAACATGGATGAATAGGCCGACTCGTGATGAGACCTCCCGTCTTCAAGCTTTTCAGCTGAAATCCATTACTCTAGCTTGGTGATGAGTATCAATAATGTCATGCATGTTAGATCTCATGATTGTGGTAGGTCAGCTCATCATGAGATCTCCTATCCTCCAATCAATCCTTTGTAAACTCTGATTATGATTAAATTTAAAGGTTACTTAATATGTGGGGAGGCATATCTACTCCATAAGAGTATGGGATGGCGTGAAAACTTTTAAATGACTAACCATTACTAGCTAGTTCCTCTACCCTAAAGATTCAATTAAATAATATGTCCTAGATAATGACTAAAAGATTCTTTGAGTTAATAATGCTAGTGTTCTCATGAATGGCTCATTATGATCTTTTTAGGTTTTAATCCCGTACAAAAATTACCTGCATATGGATTCTAAAACACAGAAAATAAACAATGCGAGAGCATAGCACATAAAACACATATACACAAAGATTTTCCCCTGGATCCCAAAACCGGGACTACCAGATTGATTTTTCATTATGTTCCTTTCAATGTTAGAATACATATTTATACATGTTGAAGCATCCAATATCATGGACTGAAAACCATCGCGTCCAAAACCATGTGCGAAAACCATGCACAAAACCATAGGTAGGTCCACCCAACCTAATATAGGGTCCAAAAAAGCTTCCTCGGGGCACTGCCCTGGACCCCGTAGAGGGAGGATACCCTCCCCCCTCAAACCCCCTGGACAGGGGGGGCTACTGCCCCCCCTGTGACCCCACCACTACACAATCAGCGCAACGAAAGGGGGGCTCCCCCCCCTCCGCTCTAACCCCTCGGTTAACTAGGGGGCTAGTCATGGAAATAATATAACACAACTCAACATTCTCCCACTTGTTGTTTTCTTTCCACAAGGGGGTCATAAGAGAGCTTAGTCATTTATCTAGCCTTGCAACACCCATTCTTTCTCTACACCAAGATAACTTCTAAGAGCTCACATATTTTGTCAATGCATCTGCAATATTCTTCAAAGTATCCACCTTTACAAGCAACATCTTCTTGTCTTCTATCATATCACTCAAAAAGTGATATTGAACATCAATGTGCTTCGTCTTTGAATGGTAAGCAAGGTTCTTTGTGAAGAAAATTGCACTTTTGCTGTCACAATCTATCCCTATAGCTCCCTATACTAACCCCATACTTGAACACAATCTCTACAACCAAAATGTTTCCTTGCTTGCATGAGTGGCTGCCATGTATTTTGCCTCTCTAGTTGATAGTGCCACTATAGATTATTTCTTACTCATCCAATTGACTACTCCTCCAAATAGGTTAAACACATACCCACTTGTAGATATTCTTTGATCCAAATCTCCAGCCTAGTCTGCATCAACAAAGCCACGAATATCCAAAACTCTGTCCAATTCTGGTCTTCCTTGATAGCACAAGCCATAATCACTAGTGTCACACAAATACTTGAAAACTTTCTTCACTATTGTCCAATGCTCCTTCCCTAGTTTTCACATAAACCTGCTCAATACTCCCACTGCATGTGCAATGTCTGGTCTAATATAGACCATTGCATACATAAGGCTATCAACTGCACTTTCATATAGAACACGAGACATGTCCTCTTCCTCTTCTTGTGTCTTGGGACACTGTTTAGCAAATAACTTCACACCTACAGGAATAGGAACCTTCACCGGTTTACTATCCTTCATATTAAACCTCTGTAGTATTGTCTCAACATACCTCCTCTGGTTTAACCAGAGCTTCCTTTTTCTCGATCTCTCTTAATTTCCATGCCCAAAATATAGTTTGCAGCACCAAGATCTTTCATTTCGAATTTGGAGCACAATTGGGTCTTTAAATCCTGCATAATTTCTTTGTCATTTCCAACTAGCAGCATATCATCCACATATAAGACCAGATAGATAACATGGTCACCAATTAATTTAAAATACCCATAATGATCTTCTTTGCTTCTGGTGAAGCCAAGTCCCTGTTTAAATGTATCAAATTTCTGATACCTCATCCATGGTGACTGTTTTAACCCATATAGAGACTTCTTTAACTTGTACACCAGTTATTTCTTACCTTTCACCGCAAAGCCTTTAGGTTGCTTCATGTAGATCTCCTCTTCCATATCCTCATGGAGAAATGTTTTTCTACCTCAAAATCAAAAGCAGCAGAAACAAATAAAAGTAATATAATAGAAGCTAACTTGGCAACAAGGAGAAAAATATATCACCAAAATCAATTCCTGACACCTGGGAATAACCTTTTGCTACCAATCGAGCTTTGTATTTCTCCACCTTTCCTTCTACATTTGTCTTATTCTTGAACACCCATTTTCTGTCAATCGGTTTCCTTCCAGCCGACAAATCCACCAGATCCCAAGGCTCATTTTTCTGCAAAGATGCCATTTCATCAGCCATGGCCGCTTTCCATAGTTTCCCATCCTCTGAATCTACTGCTTCCTTCACAATTCTAGGATCATCATCAGTAATAGATAAAGCAAAATTTGAACAGAAATCATATGGACTATACCTTTCTGGCTACCTTTTTTCTCGAACTGATCTTCTCACAACTGGAGTTTGTGGCTCTAAATCTTCTGATTCCCCTAATGTTGTAGAGTCTAATTCTTCCTCCTTTAGCTCAAACTCTATCTTCTCAAGTTCCTTTGATGGGACTTCATGTTTAATAACATTTTTCACATCTCTGAACACCACATCTCAGTTGTACACAACCTTCCTTGTTACTGGGTTCCAAAGCTTATAACCCTTTAAACCATCCTTATACCCAATAAAGATGCACTTTTCATATTTACTATCCAACTTTGTTCTTTTCTCATTTGGAACATGTACATATTCATCACATCTAAATACCCTTAGATGTGAAAGAGATGGTTTCTTACCAGCCCATACCTCTTGTGGAGTCTTTGTTATGAAACCAGCTCAAGAGAAGATAGAAAAGATAGATCAACGCCTTAGAATTCAGCCTCTTCGAGGGGGCAACCTCCTTTACATTACATAAATGAACAATTCTTTGATGATTCAAATTAAAAAACCTCATTTCTATATATAGGAGTCTAAGGAGTCACAATATAATACATCCGACCTAACAATAATAATATAAAGCCACAAAAATAACAATAGAGGGATTCTATGGGGCACAGTAATAACAATATGGGGGAAATAGGGGCGCAACAATATTAATAAGGGGTATAACTACAATAGTAATGTGGTAATCACTAGTATTATAGGGACCCAACATGCCCCTCTCCTTCAAAAAAGTGTTGTCCTCAACACTTGAGTAGTTCTGGATACTTCTGTATAAAATTCACATCCTCCCATGTGGAATCTTCAGCGGATAAGTTCTTCCACTTGATAAGATACTCTGAGATTGAACGATTTCGTAGCTGTCAAGTTCTTATTTCTGTGACTGCTTCCGGTTCCAATATAATTTTTTCTTCCTCGTCAAGTTCTGGCAATATTGTTTGAACTTGGAGCTTGTCGCCTATAACCTTCTTTAAACATGAAACATGGAAAACTGGGTGCAATCGAGAAGCTGCAGGAAGCTCCAATTTGCATGCCATAGTACCAATCTTTTGCAACACCTTGTACCGACCATAATACTTTGGTGATAATTTATTATCCTTCTTAGCTTGCTTGAGGGACATTTTCTTCTATGGTTGTAGCCGTAGGAATACCCAATCACCTACATCAAAACTTCTTTCACTGCGATGTTGATCTGCCTGTTGTTTCATTCTATTCTGCGCCAACACGAGGTTATCCTTTAAGAGTTGGAGGACTTGTTGTTGATGTTCGATGTGATGTTCCACTGCTTGAACCTTAGAATTTTCTCTTAAATATGATGTGATGGATGGTGGTTGATACCCATAAAGTGCCATAAATGGGGTCATTTTTGTTGTTGTATGGAAGGAAGTGTTATACCACCATTCAACCAGACGCAACCATTTGACCCATTGTGTCTGTTTATCAGATACAAAGCAACGAAGATATCCTTCCAAACATTTATTTACTATCTCAGTTTGCCCATCAGATTGAGGATGATAAGATGAGATATGAGCTAACTGAATACCGAGATAAGAAAATAATTCTGTCCAAAAATTTCCAGTGAAAATGGGATCTCTGTCACTTACAATAATCTTTGGGTTTCCATGTAGCTTTTGAATTGTTTCCATAAATGCAGTAGAAACTGTACTGGCTTTAAATGGATGTGATAATGCACAAAAGTGTGCATACCTGGTAAGTCTATCAACTACCACCACGATGACACTCTTTCCATCAGACTTGGGTAAACTTGTGATAAAATCCATTGAAACCTCCTCCCAATGTTGGCTTGGAATGGATAAAGGTTGTAATAGACCCGGTGTCTTAATTGTTTCAACTTTATTTTGTTGGCAAACCAAACATTCTGACACAAACTTTTGAATATCTGATTTAAGGCCATCCCGAAAATTCTTTCTTAACCCTGTGGTAAGTTCTTAAAAATCCTGAGTGCCCTCCTATGGGAGAAGTGTGTAATTCCATAAGAATCTTTTGTTTTAGCTGGGAATTCTTATAGAGGTATAAGCGATATTTGTACCATAACGAATCATTTTTCCAGCTAAATGTATCAGACGTACTGGAATCTTGTTGTAACTTTCGAATAAGTGCCCACACTTCTTCATCATTCTTCCATTCCTCCCTTGCTTCGTTTATCCAATCTGGTTGGATAATAGAAATGGTGCACAACAATGCTTCCACATCCTCATCCTTTCTTGAGAGTGCATCTGCCACCACATTTTGCTTCCCTTTTTCGTAGATGATTTCAAAGTCATAACCCAACATCTTTGTGACCCACTTTTGTTGCTCTTCAGAGGATAATCTTCTAAAAGGTATTTAAGGCTATCATGATCCATTTTTATCTTGAAGTGTCTTCCCATTAGGTACGGTCGCCATTTCTTAAGTGCATGGAGTATTGCCAACATTTCCTTCTCATAAATAGCTTTTCTTAAAAACTTTCCCTTGATTGGACGACTTTCAAAAGCAATGGGTCTTTCATCTTGCATTAGAACAACACCAATTCCATTTCCTAAAGCATCACATTCCACAATAAAGGTTTTCGTGAAGTCCGGTGTAGTTAAGACCGGTGCTTGGCACATTGCCTCTTTAAGATGTTCAAAGGCCTTTGTTGCTTCCGGAGTCCATGAAAATGCATCTTTCTTCAATAATGTTGTTAGAGGTGCTGCTATTCTCCCATTATTCTTAACAAACTTGCGATAATACCCTGTCAACCCGAGAAATCCTCGCAAATTCTCTATGGATGTGGGGATTTTCCATTCCTTAATGGCTTTAATTTTTCTAGGGTCTACCTTAACTCCTTCATGAGATACAATATGACCCAAATATTCCACCTCCTGGAATCCAAAGAAACATTTGGATATTTTTGCATATAACTGTTTCTCCTTCAATAGTTGTAGCACCCTGTCAACATGTTCAACATGATCCTTCCAAGACTTGTTGTAGATTAGTATATCATCAAAAAATACTAACACAAATTTTCTAAGGAATGGTTTGAAAATTGAATTCATCAAACCTTGAAATGTTGAAGGTGCATTGGTAAGGCCAAAAGGCATGACCAAAAATTCATAATGACCCTCATGAGTTCTAAATGTTGTTTTTGGAATGTCTTCAATCTTCATTCTGATTTGATGATATCCTGAACGAAGATCCAACTTGGTGAAGTAAATTGATCCATGCAATTCATCCAGTAATTCATCAATGACATGAATGGGGAACTTATCTTTAATAGTGAGCTTGTTGAGCTCCCTATAATCCGGACACATGCGCCATGATCCATCCTTCTTGTGCACCAATACTACTGGAGTAGAGAAAGAACTTTGACTCGGTTGAATTATACCAGCCTCTAGCATTTCTGCAACCATACGTTCAATTTCACTCTTTTGGACATAGGGATATCTGTACGGCCTAATGTTTGGAGGAACACTTCCTGGAATCAAATGAATAGCATGATCATGATCATGCATAGGTGGGAGACCTTTGGGAGTCTCAAATACCTTGGAATGATTGTCCAGGACTTTTTGGAGATCTGGAGAGATAGATGATTCCGATGTGGAAACATCTAGCGAGCATAATTGTGCAATTACACCTCTTTGCTCCTTTTTTAGAAGCTTTGTCATACCATTAGAGCTGATTATTTTTCCTGGTTTCCCTGCAATACCCCTTAATTCAACTTCCTTTCCTTCCATAGAAAATTTCATGAAAATTTCTTGAAAATTAAAAGCTATTGTACCCAGGGATTGTAGCCATTGGACTCCTAGTACAACATCAGCACCTCCCATTGGAATAGAAATCATTGGGCTAGTCAATACATATTCTCCCATGGATAGCTTGATATTATGGCACTTTCCAGAGCAATTTATTGTTCCTCCATTTGCAATCATTACTTGACACTCTGGTGCTGGATATAGGAAGCAATTCAATTCTTTTGCTACCTTACAATGAAAAAAATTGTGGGTGCTTCCGGAATCAATCAAAACTATTACCTTTTTCTTCTTGATTTGTCCTTCTATCTTGATGGTTTGACGAGTGGTAATTCCCGCTAATGCATTACAAGATATGGTTGGATTTATTTGTTCTTCATCGAGGCTTTGTTCCTGGAGTATATCCTCTTCTTTTGACCTTTCTTGCTCCCTTTCTTCTTCCTCTTCACAATCTATGTAGAATAATTTCTTCTCAGCACACTTATGACCCTTAGTGTATTTGCTATCACAACTGTAACAAAGCCCTTTTGCTCTTTTTTCTTCCAATTGTTGTGGTGTCAACCTTATAGGTTGTGGAAGACTAGGGGCAACAACACTTCCGTCTTTATAGTTGTGCGTGGTATGCTTCCTGGTTGCCATAATTTTGCTTTCCATTTTTCTTACTAACCTGAATGCCTTCTCTAATGAATCTGGTTCCCAAAGGCGAACATCATGTTGGATATTATCCTTTAAAGACCATATGAACACATCAATCCTATGCTCCTCTAGAATATCTTTTACCCTTATGTTCAATTTTTGGAACTCCTCAATGTGCTCCATTATTGAACCCTTTTGTTTGAGACTTATCAATTGGCTAAAAAAAGTGTTGCTTTTCATATCCTCATAATGTGCTACCAATTCTTCCGTAAAAATTGCACAAGTGATAAATTGTTTACGAGAGAAAAGCCATTGATACCATACAAACTGATTTGGTTCCAAATATAAAGTTTCCATATGTACCTTTTGTGTGTTTTGCACATTATTGAGATCGAAGAATTGCTCCATCTGTAATATCCATGTGGCAGGATCCTTGCCATCAAACTTCCTCATATCGATTTTTGGAACATGGTGAGTCTTCGATCCAACATTAGCGTCTATGGAATCATGATTAACATTTCTTTTATTCTCATCATGTGTTTCCTTTAGTACCCTTTCACCCTTAGTGCCCATTTCTTGTAGCAACTTATTCATATTTATCTTCAATTCATCCATGTCTGTCTTCAAATCTGTCATGGAATCATCTATCTTAGCTTCCATGCCCTTTATCTTAGATTCCACACCATTTATCTTAGCTTCTGTTAGCTTTTGTGAGCGTGACATTTGTTGCACTTGTTCTTGTAATTTTGATATATCATGTAGCATTTCTTCTTCTTCTTCATGAGTCATGCTAGAGCTTTCAGGTTCCTTACTGGGTATTTGCATTTTCTTTCCTCGAGGCATCAGTTATCGATAATAATGCTTTACTATTCCCTTTGAATTCCTTCAAACCAAGCTTACGCAAAAATTTAAAAAAAAAATACACACCTTTTTTCACTTTGTAGAAGCCTGATATTGAATCTGATGTATCTCTATAATTTCGGATCATCCAGTTCTGAAATTGCGATCTGTATTAGCCTTCTGTGTTCTCTTTCCAATGCCGCAAGTCTAACCCAAATTGGATTCTCCAAGGAAGAGTTATGTGAAATCTCCCACAGTGACTTGATTTTAGACTAGTTCAGTAGAGAAAAATTGTACGACATGCCACAAGTCACTGTTTCAACCTATGGATCTGAAAAATGCATACAAGAAACTACAGTCCATCCTCTTTCTGTACCTTCTGACGAAATTTCAATCCGATCTTCAGAGAGAAAGTTATGACGATTTTCCCCAAGTCACCTGTTTAGAATGTAATTCAGGAGTCTGCAAAAAAGACCAACATCCTTGGATCATATCTCCGCAAATATAGCGCGAAAAGATCTCAAATTTGGACCCAAGGTTTAGCGCTATTTCTTCTCAAATGGGTTTTTATTTTTACTTCTGAAACATCACAGAAAAAAGGTTATAGTGAAAATGCCATGATGACTTGTTTGGAGCAGTGAAACCCTAGAATCCAAAGCTCTGATACCAAATGTTATGAAACTAGCTCAAGAGAAGATAGAAAAGATAGATCAACGCCTTAGAATTCAACCTCTTCAAGGGGGAAACCTCCTTTACATTACATAAATGAACAATTCTTTGATGATTCAAATGACAAAACCTCCTTTCTATATATAGGAGTCTAAGGAGTCACAATATAATCCGGCCGACCTAACAATAATAATATAAAGCCACAAAAATAACAATAGAGGGATTCTATGGGGCACAGTAATAACAATATGGGGGCAATATGGGCACAAAAATATTAATAAGAGGTATAACTACAATAGTAATGGGGTAATCACTAGTATTATAGGGACCCAACAGTCTTATCCTCCAACGCTAATGAAGGTGATCTGTTGACCTGGTAACATGATGTCTCCACTGCCTCTGCCCAGAATTCTTGTCCTAACTCGGCACCACTGAGCATGCTTCTTTCCCTTTCCATCAATGCCTTGTTCATTCTTTCTACAACTCCATTTTACTTAGGTGTGTATGGAGTAGTCTTTTGTCGTGCTATACCACACTTCTTACAAAATTCTTCAAATTCCTTGCTGCAAAACTCTCCACCATTATCTATCCTTAGCTCTTTTAGCTTCTTCTTTGTATAGTTTTCCATCAGAGCCTTAAATTCTTTAAACCTATCAAAGACATTATTTCTTTTCTTGAGGAAATATATCCATGTATTCCTTGAGAAGTCATCTATAAATGATACATAGTACATAGACTTACCCAGTGATGGAACCTTCACAGGTCCAAACACATCACTGTGCACAAGCTCTAATATTTGTTTCATCCTCTTACCACCAGAGGGAAACTCACCTGATTCTGCTTCCCAGATACACAATTTTCACAGAAATCAAGATCGAGAGAGATATTAGTCACACCTTCTACCATACCTTTACCATGAAGTATTCGAAGGCCCTTCTCTACAATATGTCCAAGACTTTGATGCCATAGCATGGTCTTTTCTCCAGAGACCACTAGATTTTCCGCTCCACTTTCAGGAACCATAAAACTATTGCACCCATCAATAACAGGGCTACCTTGTAGCTTGTACAGAGTTCCAATCCGAACTCCCTACATCAATACTAATGCTCCCCAAACCATCTTGTAGGTATCTTTCTTGAACACTATTTTTGCACTTGCATCATCTAGCTTGCTTACAGAAATAAAATTTCTGGCTAATGCAATAATATGCAGAACACCCAAAAGTGTTATAATCCTTCCACCTTGTAACTTCAGCTTAACTTTTCCGTGACCAACGATTCTAGCCTTGCTGTCATCCCCCAAGAAGACATCACCACCATCATATTTCTCATACTCGCAGAACGACTCTCTATGGGGAGTGAAGTGAAAGGATGCACCTGAGTCAATCAACCATGCGTCATGATCTACATGGATACTTGAAGAAGTCAAGTACACATCCCCACCTTCATCTGAGGTGGTTTTCGCCTCTGCAGAAAGAGCATCATCAGATCCCTTTCCTTTGCTAGGTGCTTTAGATTTATAGTCCCTTTTGTAGTGCATTTCTTTTCCGCATTTCCAGCACACCACCTTACAGCATCATCAGATCCCTTTCCTTTGCTAGGTGCTTTAGATTTACAATCCCTTTTGTAGTGCATTTCTTTTCTACATTTCCAGCACACCACCTTATAGGTTTTGCTAGAGATTTAGATCTCCCTCTAGATTTAGATCTCCCACTCGATGATTTATTTTTATTTCTATTCTGGGACCGTCCTTGTATAGACAAGGCATCACCATTCCATCTCTCCATATTTTTCTGTCTCATCCCCTCCGTCAGCAAGGATGGGACTATCTCATCAAACTGCAAGGCAGTTACATTGCTACCTATTGCAATAACCAGACTATCCCACGAATATGGTAGAGAACACAACAAACTGATGCACTTATCTTCATCTGAAATTTTAATATCAACAGATAATAATTGAGTTACCATAGTATTAAATGCCTTCAGATTCTCTGTCACCGAGTCTCCATCTTTCATCCTCAGGTTATAAAACTTTTTCTGTAGGAACAGTTTATTCACCAGAGACTTAGATTAGTACAAAGTTCCTAACTTGACCCACAAAGCCTTAGCCATAGCTTCCCCTCATACATTTATAAATATTGAATTTGAGACACAAAATTGCATTATGCTCTTTGCCTTCCAATCCAACTTCTTCCATTCTTCATCAGAAACTCTCGTTGGTTTAGTACCCGGATCTACCGCAATCCACTGATCTTTCTCTAGCAACAGATTCTTCATCTTGAGTTTCCATAACTCAAAACTCTGACCATTAAATTTATCGATCTCTATCTTTCCACTGCTCTCCATCTTTTTCACCACCAGAATTGATCCTGCAGATCTCCCACTGAATAGGGTCTACCACAGGCCCAAGCGAAACCCCTCAGCAACAAAGGTGTTCCCTTGAAGCCAAAAAAAATTTGATACCAAATGTAGGTTTTAACCCCATACAAAAATTACCTACATACAAATTCTAAAACACAGAAAATAAAAAATGTGAGAGCATAACACATAAACACAGAGATTTCCCCCTAGATCCAAAAACTAAGACTACCAGATTGATTTTTCATTGTGTTCTTTTCAATGTTACAATACATATTTATACATGCCGAAGCATCCAATACCATGGACCAAAAACCATCGCGTCCAAAATCATGTGCAAAACCATGCACAAAACCATAGGTAGGTCCGCCCAACCTAATATAGGTTCCAAAAAAATTTCCCTGGGGCACTGCCCCGGACCCTGTAGAGGGGGGCTACCCACCTCCCTCAAACCTCTTGGACAGGGGGGGCTCTACCCCCCTCTAACCCACTAGTTAACTAGGGAGGCTAGTCATGGAAAGAATATAATGCAATTCAACAAGCTTTACAAGAGTGGTCCACCGTAGGAGGTTTTCCAATGATACCTTCTAAAGGAAACTGAAAATATATATCTTAGATGACAACTCATTAGAGTGATTAATTATGGTCACTTCCACAAAATCATGAGGTATCGGAGTGAATGATACTCAACAAGACTTACCATAGATGTGTGTGTTAACAAACAATGTGGATTAAAGTAGTTTCAATGGCCATACTTTGGAAGTCATAGCCCTAATAGAGTTGTTGTAACATCATTATTCATGGCATTGACTTATTCTTCTATCCTACTCCACCCTAAGAAGCGGAAGACTTCCTCTTAAGTATAGGAGTACTTCCAATGAAACCATGTGTGATACAAGATAATATTACTCTTGTTCAAATTTGAAAAGTATATTCGAGAATATACCAGAACATGAGGATCCATCTACAATAACTGATGTGATGCTACAAATTGTCGAATTATAAAGGAGGAGTGGATACTAATAGTCATCTGAAACCAAGATTTAATTGGATCCATATATTATTGGTCATCATGCAAATCCTCCAAATTTCTTTACTTGTCTCCTAAAGTGCAGGATGGATCTGATGATAAGTATGGTGGGTGCTCTTTAATTTCTACTTTTGATGGTTTCTCCTCATAAAACGTGATCTACATGGTTGAAGGGAAAGTACCCCTAGAGTCCTTTGGGCTGAGACTCTACCAGACTGAAAATTGCTTATACAAAGAAACACACACACACAACCATCTTTTTTACTTTTAAGCAAATTCTAATGTTTTAGGGTACATACCTAAGGTCCTACGTCCGAGAAGACCGTTAGGGTGCAAACCCTTCTTGGAGTTCCCTTCTTCTTTCTCTGACCTGCAAGACAAACAAATCAAAGAAATCAACAGTACATGTATAGAAGTTTATGTATAAATCATCTTTATGCTATAAAGTTAGTTATAAATAATCTTTAAGTAACTACTTTCATAAGAATTCAACACAAGAATCTCATAAGCATAAAGAAAGATTATTCGGGAACAAAGACGTGTTTCTTTATATATAAAGGCAAATAAAGTACATATATCGGAAAGATATCACCTGAACACCTTCAGCAGGCTCCAAGCAAGCTTCCTCCCGGATTCGTTCCAGCCTCCAGCCTCCAGCAAGAGCTCCTTCCAAGTCTTACTCAATGATGATGTCAAGGATGAATGATCACCAATACACATGGAAACAAGGGTTTCCTATGCAAAATGGGGGAAGTGCAGGATGCACCAAGGACTTCAGACCTGGTCTAAGGGAAAAATCTCAGCATAATAATCTTGCTCTCCTTTCTCTCTCCCCTTGGCCTTCCCTTTGATGTCTTTTTATACCCTCTCCAAAGTAGTTTTTTAGTTAGGAGTTGGTTGGGAACAGTTGGGCCACGGGCACTAACAGGTGATCCAGCAGGTAAACCCGCGATCACCGCCCGAAAAAGAGGAAATTATATTTTTTTTAAGTGTTTTAATAGATACACGCGGGTTGGGTATGACAGACCCGCGTGTACACGCGTTTAACACAGGGCAAAGTCGCGTACAGGGAATAAAACACTGTTTTTTAAATTTTTGGACCAGGTCTGGAAGGAGGGGTTGCCCTAGGCCATAAGTGCAGCATCACAAACCATAAGAGTGAGATTTGGAGCTATAACAGATGCCCCCTAATGTATGAGGTCAGAAGGGGAACATGATGGCCGAAATACATTAAGTAAGTACAAGGAAAGGAACTCTGCCGAAAAACCGAGGAGGACTTCACCAGAATTCAGCCTGCCAAGCCACCGAAAGGAGATCAGAAAGAAACACTGTCTGAGGCGGGCATACCCATGCTCAGGAAAAGTAAAGCATGTCCGCATATCAAGTACAAGCGGATCCACTAAGTATACAAGTATAAATGACTGTAAAAATACATAATGGATCATCTGATCATAATGAGTAAGTACATGTCTGAATATCACATATAAAACTGTCAATGATGCTGAAAGATGCAACGGATCACTGAAATCAAAGACTGATCCCATAAGGTACCAACTGAACATGATGGAATAGGATGGTACTACACTGCAAACTCAGGTGCCAGCATATAGAATGTCGCCATGACTGACTGCAACATATAAGGTGGAATGGTATCAACTAGCAGCAACAGGAGCAACTGTCAAGTGAACCAATGAATGCTGATACAACCTGAGGTCTTCACCGACCGCCGTGGTACATTTCTACGCCATGGGAATAAATGATCTGAAGTCGACCATGTGAGAAATCGTTTGATTACCGGTCATTGATGTATACCGTTAACAAACTCGAGACTACTCACCGATAATGATAATGAGCGTCAAGGTACCCAGTACAATCTAACAAGTGTGAATAGATGAGCTGAAGTCGAACACCTGTAAGAATCTATCAATCAGGAGACAATGATGGTTTCCCACTGTCGATAGCGAGGAATCTGCCACTAATGACTGCAAACCCCAAGGTACTGCCAAATGGACTCTAGATCTTTGCCCCAGAGCAATGAGTCGGAGTCGATAGGGAAAGATCCGCTAGAAGGAAGGCATTAAGGCATCCTCCATCAATCTAGCGCGAGTGTAACCCGTAGGCCAATAATGTGGAAGGAATCGGACGAAAAAGATGTAGTAACCCAACCGAAATACGTTTCCGGCGTACACAAGATGTGGCTAGCGCACGGCAGAAACCCTCTGAACCAACCAATAATGAAAGCTGACACAGAGGCGAGGTATCCACCAATAGGGTCAAATGGAAACCAAGGTACTGCACGAATCCCAATGTGTGATAATGTATGCTGATGTCGAACACAAGGGAAACCACTCAGTCAAAGACCCATGATACTGATCGATGCTGAGCACAAGGTGACCTATCAATAATGAAAATAGGGCCAGGGTGCGGTCTCTAGGTCTGCCCTCAGAGCAATGTGTCGTCGTCGATAAGGACAAGACCCGCCAGCAAGAAGTCAATGGGGACCTTCTCAAACCGGCACGAGTGAAGGACCAATATAACTGATGTGATGATAGACATGACACTGACAACCAGGGATGGCCGACTGAAAAATGAGTCAAGAGACACCGCAGAAAGGCCGACTCAGGCTAACTTCCCTTGAACAAAAGCACGACTCAATGTGACTATGTGGCAGCATATAATGAATCTGTATAAGTTCGTCATGCAGGAGGCACGAACGAACCCTCCATATGATTGGAAGAGATAACCAATCGGGGGAGAACTGACTCGATAACAAGGTTATGGCTTACCTAAGTCAAACTAAATCCCACCCATGCGGAGGAGACTTTGTTTTGAGTGCTTTGTTCAAGGGTGACACGACTGACTCTAGCTGCCAACAATAAATGGAAGTAATGTCCCTGTTCCCGCTCTTTTTGGAATATTTAATTTTTTTGTCTTTTTCTAATAAGCCGGAAAAAGAATAAAAGAATGCTATGGTACAGTGGAAAGAACGAGTGTCGGTGAAACAGATGCTCTAGTTCCTGGGAAAGGAACGTTCCTATGCTCAATGCAGGGAGGTGAAAAACTGGTCAGTGACACTCAGAGGTATGTCCCTTCCACGGATCTGGGTATGCCAAGCTGCAGAGGTCAAGGGTATGCAAGGTTGATTTTTGCAGACGTCATGGTCAAAAGTGGGCTTAAACACGAGTCCAAGTGAAGCCGGCTATAGGCCAAAAGGTGCAAATGGTCAATATGCAATGCAGAAGTACAACTCAACACACATAGGAGCCTCTAGGGTATAAGGCCAGAACGAAGCGAAGAAGCAAGGAAGAATGAGTCTTCAACGCATAAGTCATGGCGGGACTACAGAGGACTCCCGAGCCTATGGATGAAAAATCAGCATGAGTGCCAAGTGACAACAAGGTACTAACTAGGGCACCCATGATAAGGTAGGCTCTACCACACAAGTCATGACACTTCTAAGCAATGAGAAGGTTCCGCACCATAACTTGGTGGGGTCGATCCTAAGGCCAAATGGGAAAGGAAACTGATAAGTGAACAATGCAGGCGGAAGAACCTAACCTATATGCCAGTTTCGAGAACCAATACCTGTCAGAACGGACCAACCATAAACTTCCAAAGGAGAAATCTTCCAAGTTCTGTAAACATAAATAGGAACACTAGACACGAAGTTAATACATCCCACATATAAACTTCATATAAGATCTTTGTGTTATAGAATACAAAACTTGAAAATGCGTACCTCATATATACAATATGGTACAGGGAACCACACAGCCTTGCGGCTTACGTATAATAGTTCTGCTGAACAAACCCCTTGCAGGGCTCAGGCCAAGGGCTCCTTTGGTAGTCATAACTCATGGCTTCAAAGAGTTCCTCCTGTGAAGGCAAAACAAGATCTGAGAAATCATGAGAACTACAAGGATCAAAAGAGGGAATTAAAGGGTCCCATGTCCCTATAGGAAGAATCTCTCGGTCAACTGCCGGGACCAAGTCCCAAGAAGGAGAATAATAAGTCAAAGGATCCTTCTTAGAAGCAATTGAACATTGAGGATTCAATGCCACATAATTGACCCGTGGCGGGGTAGAGTCTACTTGAACACTTGGAACAAACCAAGGGGCATTCTGCAGTAAAGTCGAATTAGGGTGGTGATTATCAGATGCAAGCTGATCAACAGTGACAATATTCCCATTATGAGGAAAGCACATTACTCGAAAGAGTGAAGACACCACAGCATTCATAGCATAGACATAATCACGCCCAAGTAGCATATTAAAGTCTAAAGGGCTATCAACCACCATCATATCGATTAAGACAGTCTTCCCACCTAAAGTGATAGGCAATTGAGGAAGAATACCCATAGATTCACCAGGCCTTCTATCATAGGCTAACAACTGACTCTGAGCTGTCAACAACTTTGGGGAACCCAAAGCTTTCCAAGTCAAAGAGGATATAATACTTGTAGAGGATCCTTCATCCACCATACATCGATAGACATTTGTGGAATTAACTCTGACCTTTATTTGGAAAGGTGCAGCGGAAGGAAGACGAGGCTCAACAAGACTATCCCAATCAAAGGAAACACTCTTAGAACTTGGAGGGGGAACACTTGGAGAAACCGGAATGCCCCCTATACTAGAAGACTCTGTACTAGAGATCAAACAGACTCTTTTGTTAGGCACTTCACCCCCCAAAAGAGGAGTGTAATCGGCCAGCGATTGCACTGGCTCTACCACATTTTCAACCAACGGTTGATGGGATTGATGAGAAACCATATCAGATCTAGGAGCAGAAGTACTTTCAGACTCGGACCATATCTTTTGAACCTCTGGAATACCAGGGCATAAATGAGTAAGATGGTCTCCCTTGCATATCTTACAAGGGAACTTAGGTTTAAAACTTCTACGTCCAGGTTTCTTATCAACCTCCATTCCGTCAACATGACTAACAGTGGTTTGCGGAGAGTCCTGAACATGACTTGCAGAGGTCGGTGACCCTTTGCTAGTATGACTCGCAGTGACCAGACTCGTGCCCCCAGCATGACTTGCAGTGGCTGAAGACTCATCTTCAACATGACTCGCAGAGGTTGATGATGAAGTGTTAGTGTGACTCGCATTGACTAGACTCATGCCCCCAGCATGACTTGCAGCGGCTGAAGACTCATCTCCAACATGACTCGCAGAGGTTGAAGATGAAGTGCTAGTGTGACTTGCAGGGACTAGACTTGTGCCCCCAGCATGACTTGCAGCGGCTGAAGACTCATCTCCCACATGACTCGCAGAGGTTGAAGATGAAGTGCTAAAATTATTCTTCTTCTTTGACTTCCTTTTTCTCCTCTTTTTAGATTTCTTGTTACAAGAAGGAGGCGAAGAAGGAATCCCAGATTTCTCTTTGAAAGAAGATGAACAATTTGCACCCATGTGATGCCCCTGAAATAAAGCATTTAACGGAGAAGCTTCAAGAGCATTCGGAATATTCGGAGTGGACCACAGCCAAACGGGTAGTCCAACATTCAACCCAGGAATATTCAAAGTGGCCATCAAGGGAGTACCAACGTTTCCAAAGAAAGGAAAAGCACAAGGATCCCCTTTTGGAAAGGTACCTTGGTTGGTTTCCACATGAATATTAGCCATATTTAACTGACCCAAAGACCCTTTCCCTTGCGGGGATATAGAAATAACTCTTCAAAGAATATGGATAAGCAATCAACACCTTTACCCTTGAGGAGGCAACTCCACAACTTCTGAAAGAACAACCAAAAGCCTTTCAAGATCGGTAGAGTGGCAAGCCAGTCACTCAGAACACAAAGTCCAAATGTGACTAGACAAAAATACCTAAAGCCAACTATATACAAGGAGCAAAGAGCACTCACTATAAAGTCCCTAAAGAAACAGCCAGTCAAACAACTTCCAAGTATTTCCGCTCCGGGTGGTGAGGACCGGACACCAAAATACAAGAAAGTGGAGTCAAAGGGCCTTCCGAAGGTAGTCTGGGATGATGAGGGCCCAGTCCTATCAGCGAAGGTATCAGAGGAAGTTACGCTGACCTCCTAACAACAGCCTGCGCCGGTGCAAGCCCCCAAGCTTCGCAAGGGTGCCCTCCAGAAGTACTGTCGAGAGTGATACAACGTCGACCTCAGGTGCCACGGGATTCCCCTCCGCAGCCACCTATGCAGATCCCTAGGAAAGGCAACTATGGGTACCAACTCGTCGCAGAAGCCAGGCGGAACAGTCGTGAGGTAAGTTCGGACAAGTAGGAGAGGGGGTATCTCTCTTCCCTGTCTTCACAGACCCTCGTGCTTAACTCCCAGATCCGGAGTCTTCCTGGTCTCCCTAACGCTATTGGATTTACTCTCTTTAATCAGACTCTTATGTTTGACGTTTTGTGTGGCCTTGGAGAGTTAACTCTCCACTCGCCTAATCCAAGGCCCTAAAATCCTAAACTTGTTGGTGTAATAACTAAAACAAAAAGTTCTAGTGGATTTTAATTAAGCGCTTGATTTTATTAGGCTGTTCTTTAAGTCAAAGGTAATGGAGGTGAAACTTGTGGTGTTTTATGGACGCAAAAGAAATTAATAAAACCTAGCTACATGCACATGCACTTTTGTTTTCGATGAATAGCAATTTCTATGAGGTTCAGAAGGCACTTGTAATATAAACAAAAAATTTTCCTTTTTCTTTTCAGACTCCACACTCACAAAAACTAACAAAACTAAATATGCCTAAAAAGAGATGCAAATCTTTCCCTAATGCAAGAACTAAATGTGGATGCACAATTCAAAGACTACTCTAAAAACAAAGAAGGAAAGTTGCTGCTTTACCAAATTTTGTCTTGCCACTGAAATGCTTAGATAGAAGATGATTTGTTACTAATCATTTCGTCCAAACAATAAAAACAAGTTTTAAGATAAAAAACAAAGCACTCTCACTTCGCAAAAAAAGGAAATCAGATGAGAAGCAAGTTTAAGAAAGCGAAACTCAAAAACTTTCAAAAGATTTTCTTTCAATCAAACCAAAAAGTCTTTTTCAAAGGAAAAACTCTCAAAAATACTGACACCAATGATTGATAAACAAACAACTAAACACTTTTGTGAATTGACACCAATGAAATGATGAGAACTCAACAAAAATAAAATGTGTTCGAAGTCGCTTTTGACAATCAAAAGCAGCAATGAAAGTCCAAGAAATCAAAAGACAAGTTTCAAGGAAATGGTAACAAACAACTTTCCCGAAACGAAGGAGCAAATGGTCATAAAAATGATTTCGTTAAGCAAACACAAATGTCATGAAAACAAAATGGACCCAAAGATTTTAAGACAATCTTCCCACTCTGCCGAAACAGAGCAATCAAGATTCTTAAACAGAAACCTTGTGTGTCAAAAATCAATGACGCTTGCAATCAACGAAAAACAAGACTAGCACTCCTAGAGAGAGTTCGAAACAAGATGCCCCCTGTTAAACAGAGAACTGTCACTGGGAATTGACTGCTTTAAACTGACCCAAACCACCAGACAGACATTCAGCCAAAAGAAAAATTATAAATCTTGAAAATTATGTGATATACGCGCCTGCAATTATTTGCAGAATGCGTGTACACGCGACTGTAACTAAGGAAACCTGCGTATACGCGGGTTTACTTAGTGCAACTTGCGTATATACGCTTCTGTAATCCAGAAAAAGTGCGTATATGAAGTGTTTCAAGAAAAATAAAAAACACAAACTGAAAAACTGGAAAAGCTTGGAGTTCAAGAAAATATCAGACAGTCAGAACCAACAAACAGAGGGACTGAGCCTTGATTGGCTTGAGGACTACCCAAACTAGGAACAACAAGAGTGTTGTCCCCAGCGGAGTCGCCAATTCTGGTTGAAGGGAAAGTACCCCTAGAGTCCTTTGGGCTGAGACTCTACCAGACTGAAAATTGCTTATACAAAGAAACACACACACACAGCCATCTTTTTTACTTTTAAGCAAATTCTAATGTTTTAGGGTACATACCTAAGGTCCTACGTCCGAGAAGACCGTTAGGGTGCAAACCCTTCTTGGAGTTCCCTTCTTCTTTCTCTGACCTGCAAGACAAACAAATCAAAGAAATCAACAGTACATGTATAGAAGTTTATGTATAAATCATCTTTATGCTATAAAGTTAGTTATAAATAATCTTTAAGTAACTACTTTCATAAGAATTCAACACAAGAATCTCATAAGCATAAAGAAAGATTATTCGGGAACAAAGACGTGTTTCTTTATATATAAAGGCAAATAAAGTACATATATCGGAAAGATATCACCTGAACACCTTCAGCAGGCTCCAAGCAAGCTTCCTCCCGGATTCGTTCCAGCCTCCAGCCTCCAGCAAGAGCTCCTTCCAAGTCTTACTCAATGATGATGTCAAGGATGAATGATCACCAATACACATGGAAACAAGGGTTTCCTATGCAAAATGGGGGAAGTGCAGGATGCACCAAGGACTTCAGACCTGGTCTAAGGGAAAAATCTCAGCATAATAATCTTGCTCTCCTTTCTCTCTCCCCTTGGCCTTCCCTTTGATGTCTTTTTATACCCTCTCCAAAGTAGTTTTTTAGTTAGGAGTTGGTTGGGAACAGTTGGGCCACGGGCACTAACAGGTGATCCAGCAGGTAAACCCGCGATCACCGCCCGAAAAAGAGGAAATTATATTTTTTTTAAGTGTTTTAATAGATACACGCGGGTTGGGTATGACAGACCCGCGTGTACACGCGTTTAACACAGGGCAAAGTCGCGTACAGGGAATAAAACACTGTTTTTTAAATTTTTGGACCAGGTCTGGAAGGAGGGGTTGCCCTAGGCCATAAGTGCAGCATCACAAACCATAAGAGTGAGATTTGGAGCTATAACACTACAATTCTTCAATTTCCCTAGAAAAACCTTTTGGATCCTCATGCTTCTTTATTTCTAGGGCAATAGGTTTGTTCCTAATTGCTACCAGAATGTGTTCTTCTTGAGAAGCAGAGACCCCAGCTTTTGCTAGGATTTGAGATAGCTCTTGGAGTAGCATCAAACTACCTGGAATTTTTCCTACCAGTTGGAAGATCTTGATAGCACATGGATTTAAAGTGGGGGGTTCTCATAGCACCAGAAAAATAGAAACACACTAACTCATAAGTTCAATTGCAATTAAAAGAAACAAACCAAGATTGTAAGCTTAGCAAGCAAATCACCTAAAATCTAGTTTCCAAATAAATTAACCAGAAATTAAAAAACTCATTTGAGTGAATAAAATCACACTAAAAACTTGCTTGCAGTAAAGGAAAACAAACCACGCATCACACTTTGTAGTAAAAAAAATCACTCTTAAATACTCAATTGCAATAACGGAAAACAAACCAGGCTTGTGAGCTCTCTAGCAATACCATCCAGTATGCTTTAGCAAGCAAGGGGAATCACTTCTAAAAATTCATTTGCGAAGGAAAGGGAAAAGCATGAGAAATTGTTGAGGCCTTATCCTACAATGCCTCCCTAGAAAGAATGCCAAAATGTCAAGCGATATAAATGCAATATTTACACCAACATTTAAATTGTCAATCCGAGTTGGTAAACTTAGATGCGTAGCAAAATATATGCCATAAGAAGACCTCAGGGATTTGTGGAATAAAAATCAAGCTCTTGAAAACAATTCAAAGGCATCATTCAAAAAAAGGAACAAGATTCTTCAAAGAAAAGTAAATGCAATGTGAATCTACTTCAAGCTCCTCTTCTAGGTTGAGTGAATCCTGTAGAAAGTCTACCTCATTTGTCTATGGGACAAGGGAATGTAGATTCTACTCAAACTAACAAACCATTCAAAAAATAAATAATGTGATTTAATTTTCAAAACCTCTCAAAGGATTACCTGATAAGTTGAAAAAATGGAAAGCATGAATTAAAACTAGGAAGCATGAAGCTACTTAATTCCAACTAATCTTATAAAACCATTGAATTCTTTAAAAGGAATCTGGACTATATATGCACTACTTCTCTGGAGACAATTCAATACTCAATTGTAAGGAAAATTTGAAATAGTAACAAATATGATAAATACATTTCCTACTGCTTTCAATCTCACCCTGATTTTATAAAATCATTAAGTACTTTCTCTTCATCACAAAAATATTCTACAAGTATGTGTATTGCTTAAAGCAGCATGAAGGAATATCAATCAAAAATTTTAACCTTAAGACGTTCTAAGAATTATGTGAGCACTTCACTTTGCCAATCAAATAAGATTACAATCTCTCCTCATGCTAAGCTTAGCATTTTATTATTAAGATTTCAGGAGTGAGTGCGAGGATCAATTTCATATCTCAAATAATGGTTTTAAGGTATTCATGAATGCTACATGATGAGTTAAATAAACCAGAACTCTTAAAAAGCCATTGTATCCTTGTTATGCAGCAAATGAGATCAGGGCAAGTATCACACTTAATTTGTAATAAAAATTATATATGCAGTAAGGAAAAATTCATTACGTATACTCTGTCTTAGTCTTCATAGAAATACATTCCAATAAAACAATGACATCATTAATCAAACTCAAATGATCAGAGCAATGAAAAAGAACTGTGGAATGAAATTACAAATCTCAAATTATCAAAGCATAAAGAAGAGTTACTCACACTTACACACTATGCATTTGTCAAAATAGAATGCAAAAAAAATCCTAGGAGGTATGGGGCAACGGACTAGCTGGTGGGCCCAAACCACCTAGCTTGTTTCCCTTGCAATAGTTAAATCACAATGTCAAAAGATTGAAAGAAAAACTAGGAATATAATCCAGATGCCATTTTGTGTTAATTTCGAAGCCCTGTTACATCAGTGTAGAATCATGCAGAGCATCGCTCTAGTGGTACCCTCTAGGGATCATCCCACTGGACATGCAGGCTCCTCCCTCTCTTAACAAAGTCAACCTCTGTCTATCAAAATGCAATTATAAATCTTAATCCCCTCTTTTTTTGTATATTTCATGGCCTTCATATTTATAACAATGATGCCTATGAGTTACTCAGATCGAAGGTTATTAGCAGTTATAATTTTAGATTTTAAAACCAACTCCTGCATAAAAATAACAAACTTGACTATCAACTGGATTCGTATTGATCTAGAGTTTCCATACAATCATAATGACCAGTGACAAGCTATGAAATCTTTGTCATAAAAGTCATGAGAGTATGACACTTTTAACAACCTCTGTGGCTTCTAGAAATAGTTTGACCACGTGCTTTGACCTTAGCTCTACGCATTTCTTTGAATACTCAGGTGTGATTAAGGGAACATATCACCATCTTGAACCTATTCTCTTCAAAACCCATATGCTCTTTTTCCATCATGACAGCTTGATATATGAAAAAAGTGGAGGTGAGAACAAAATTTTCACTATTGGAATACGAACTACTGTTAGAACAAGAAGTATGCACCTACCACAAGGATAACTTATTATTGGTCCTAATTTCAAAGAAAATCCCTTCAAATCATCAAAACAAAGAAAATTCATATAACAATAACACATTACCTATGAATGCAATAAGTGTTTTTCAGCAAAAAGAATGAAAATCTAGACAAAATGGAGGCTCAACACCTATTGATGAGACTCATCATCACTCCCCTACTCAAGTTATTTTTCATCCTTTGAGCTTCTCAGCCACCTATTTCCATGTATTTCATGGCTCCGGTGGCCTGTCTGACATGCCAAGGCTCCTCTGATTACCACTGCTTCCTCTCCTCTTCTTCATTTATTCCTTCCTATAGGCCTAGCAACAAGGGTGGACTGAGCTTGAGTCCAATCTAGTTGATTTTTAATCTTTGCATGAGTCTTTTGTACAGGGGTATCCTTTCCAATGAATTCCTCAACCTTTCCACAAAGTGATACTACCTGATCTAGAGATTAGGGGTAAGGAATTCCATATTCTTTGGCATAGTTGCTATCTTTCTATCCCTAACAGCCTGAGTGTTTCTTCAAAATGTGAGATGGCCTTCTCCTAGGTGGAAATTTATTTGGGTGCTATATCAACATCATTGGATATGATGTCATGATTGCCAATGAAAGTCATTGGGTTTATCTTCTCTTCCTTGGTATGTAGTGGTTTTTTCTCTTCCATTTCCATTACTTTCCTTACCTCCTCGGCTCTGGCCTCCTCACGAGTCATCCAAGATGCTAGGGCCATCAGTTGCATGTCACCCAACTTTTCATTGGGACCCCAAATAGTCATATCAGTCAAGATGAGGTTATGCATGTAGAACTCAACCAATTTTTCTCTGTCTTCTAAGCTACTTTGGTCACATAATTCAATGAATTGTTTCTAATCTTGAAATGGCATTGATCCATGTTGTGCTAGGGTCTGTATTTGGAATTGTATCCACTATTCTTAAAGAAAGAGTGCATAGTATTTGGATGGTTGCATGCACTCTAATTCCTCCATGGAGAGGCTTTCCATTGTGGCCAATTGGGTTTCCTTCTCCTGCAGCTTCTCCCTCAACCATCTATTTTCTATCTATAATCGTTCCTTCATTGTGCACTCTTTCTCTCTGATCTCACTTAACTATTTGCCCATTTCAAGGACCTTCTCTTCCATGAGGCCCACATATTCCACCTTTTTGGAATTAGAAATATGCATCCATCTGTGGGTTGTTCCTCTTTCTGCTTCTAGTTCAAATAAAAGTGGAATTACAATTTTTTGGGGAATAACTCTCCATCGTTCAATGAATTTATAATAGGAGCTCAAACTAGGCTATATAATAGGCTCCTGGATATATGGGAAGTCCTTCTCAAATGTCTTTGGGGAAGCTTCCCACTAATGTAGTTGTTGTGTTACGTTATGCCCCTTGTGTTGCTCATTCTTCCCTTCATGTAGCACCTTCTATTCTTCTTGTAGCACACTTTGTTTTTCCTGTAGCATGCTTTGGTCTTCATGTAGCTTCCCCTATACTTTTTGTTGGAGGGGGCTACATGTCTTGGGTTGTTTAAAGGAGGTCGATATGGTGGTGGGCCTCCTTAGATATGCTATAGGAGTCTTTGATATGTTTTCAACATAGATTACTTCCTCAACTTTTATTTCAGCGAGCCCTACCTCCTCTTTCTTAATTGGGGACCCTTCAATTGTGATAGGGGCCTTTGTGGGAGTTTAAGGCCTCCCTTTCTTGATCCTCATGTTTTTTTTGGTCTTAAAGTAGAGGGGAGTTTCCCTTTTCCTTTTCTTTTTGGGTTTGATTGGGGTGCTGAAGGGAGATAAGGTGGAAACTACCTCTTTTTCATTGGGTCCTGGAGACAAACTTGCTTTCTCAAGGGATACCCCTTCTTCTCTAGATTCAATAGTTTTCTCAGGGCTTGGTTTTTCATGTTTCTCCCACTTTTTCTCATCATCTTTCTCTTTTCCTACCTCTACCTATAGTTCTTCCTCTATATTCTCTACATATGTCTCTCCTTCCTCTTCTTCCCGAGCCCCCTCTTCTTCTTCTTCCTTCATCTCTCTTCCTCCAACACTAGTGTTTGGGGTCTCACCTGGTGTGAGGGTATGAGTGTTAATGAAGGTATCTCTATCCATATCAATGAATTTGGACCAAAGGACAGGGATCCTTAGTTTTCTCAAGGAATCCACCACTATCAGTTTGATGAGGCCATGGTGTCCTAGGTGTTGGTGTTTTCCCTCTCTCACTTTTTGAATCCTATCCTTGATGGACTATAGGAGGAAGTATGGTACATTGAGTCTTTGAGCCAGGGGAAATTCTGCTTGAAACCTTAGTTCATGGAGTAATCTAAAATGGTATCATTAGAATTCACTCAACCTCCGTTCACTTGAGATGTATTTTAGGATATGGTAGGCCACCTCATCCTAGGGATAGGGTAGGATTTCCCTCCTAACTCCATTCTTGTCTTCAATAGGCTTTTCATTCGTGGTGAAGAAGTTATTTTTAGTAATGGAACTGGTGGTTTTTTTTCTCTTTTCCATTGGATCCCTAGGGGTAGGGGTGTCACCCTACTAATTAGCTCAGGACTGATGGAAATAGCTAATCCCATCAACAAAGTGGTGGATCTAACTTATGTTTGAAAGTTCAAGGCCATGGAAAATTCATATGAAATGTCATCATCATATCCCCTCAATAGTTCAAAGAATCCTAGCCACTAATGTCATCTAAAAATGTCTAAAACAAGAGGGTGGAGATGGATTCTTTTAGTGTTTAAGGGCTCTCTTCTATTGAATCCTCCCCCCATCTCTTTTCTATGTTTTCAACTAAGTGAAGGAGAAATTATTCTTACAATAGATCCAATGTGTAATTCAATGGCAGTAGAGGGTTAAAATCTCTAACTGATAATAATTTCGTATTCCCTCTAATCTATAGCCAGACAAGTTCTTTCAATTCACCAAATGACTAATATTTATTATAGAGTTTAGGGTGCACCAACATGCAAGTTATCGATAGATGAAGGAGAGGGTTCACTTACTTTTTACCACATGGCCTGGGATAAAGATAATCAATTGGAGACCAATTCAACCCTTGGCAGCGTTCCTTCACCCTTTTAGGCTTCCTATAGTAGTTTCTCAGTCTTCCTGTAGCATTTACAGGCTTCCTATAGCTTCCTATAGCTTCCTCATGTAGAAATGGCAGAGCAGGGTTCAACTCTCCTTGATGGCACCCCAAGCCCATCCTCACCTTAACTGTTTTCAAAATAAGCATAAATGCAAGAGAATTTGAGCCCCAGTACATTATATGCCATTTTTGGCTTGCGCTTGGAGCATTGTGATGACATGGAAGGGGCACGAGGTTTTCTCTTTTGGACTGTTGTCCCCACTTGGAGTAATCATTCCCTCATCCCTCGTAATCGACACCCACTCTCTGTTATCCTAACTTGATTGATGTCACACCTCCACATTTCATGAGGGATCATATTCACTTTTTTTTTATTGACCAAGGGTGGCGAAGTTAACTAGCCACCTCCAACTTATAAAAGTACCTTCTCTTGATATTTATAAGTTTTTCATTATTTACACATAGGGAGGAGATGACAGGTTGCCATACCTGTGCTTACCTCATGATCGACTAATGCAGGGATGTGCATGCTGGAGTTGGACCTTTTTACTATCACCAAGGGAGTTGTATTGTTGTGTTTTTCCTTTTCCTGTGTATATCTTTTTTTTTGCTCCTCAAGGTATTTGACTGTTGTTGTTTCTATGTGTGCAGGTCCTTTGTCGATGTCCAAGGTGCTATTGTTGGTGGAGATTCTTACTTAGAGTGGTATGAATACTGCAGAGTACCCCACCAGTTGGTATCACCCCCCGTATTGATGAAAAAAAGATAGGATCATGGCTTTCTATGAGATTTGCATGGGTTGCTACAGGAGGAGGTTCTCTTCCTGTAGTAGTCATTTTCTTCTCTTCCAAGGTCTTGAAACTACATGGGGGTGATGAGAAAGGATGTCAATGGTCTGGAGGATGGTGCTAGGGGTACAAGGGAGTAGTGTAGTTTTGTGAAAATGGAGAGGATGTGCTCTGTGTGTTTCTAAAAAAAAACAACTACAGGGTGAGATAGTGTGTAGGGTTATTAATGAAAAATATTAATTTTTATGTGAATTTTGATGGATGAATGATGGATAGATGGTGGATCATGTTGGGATACCCTTATTTATCCTTGGAAAGATCATTCTTGGTGGTCTTTTCATTCGTATTTCCCTCTTGTACATTTTTGGAGCCCTCCTATAGCACTAGATGATCTTCCTGTAGCAATCCACAGAGGGGTTGAAATTTGATTTCTGATCTACTAGGATGATGGAGAGCGGTGAGCACATGAGTCTGGTTGGTGGATATGAAGTGGATGGAGGAAGAATTGGAGAGAATATTGAGGATGTTGGCCCTGTAGCTATGGAATCTTCCATTGTCTTCAAACCTGCAAAATGAAAAAATAATTAACATACATGTTGTCTATCCATGTATTGGATTTTTCTTTGTTTTGTTTTTGTTTTTTTTGTTTAGAGACATAGGTTGCCTCAGGAGAGGTTTTCAACCTGTATGCCTTCCCTAGGCACCTCAAGAGAGGTTTTCACCCATGGATCTTTATTTTTCTTATTTTTCTTTACTCCTGGGCTGCCTCAGAGAGGTTTTCAACCCAAGAGTTTTCCTGAGATGCCTCATAAAGGTTTTCATCCAAGCCTTTTATTATTATTATTATTTTCAAAACAATACCTAGAAATGTTGTGAATTGGAAGCTATGACACTTCCAATCACATTAACCTCTTTGTTGATGGTGCCGATAAATTATTCCTTAGACATAGGTTTTATGTATACCTTCAACATGTAGCCATTAACAAGCAAGGGAATCCCTTCTTCATCAATGGTCCTGATTTGAACAGCTCCATTGTCATGATATTTCTCTATCATGTATGGGCCTAACCATCTTGTCATCAATTTTCCTTTGAAATCCTTGAACCTAGAGTCATATAGAAAGGCCCAATCCTCTTCATGAAAAACTTTTTCCTTGATATGCCTATCATGCCAGACCTTCTTCTGCAATTGTATAACTTCAATGTGTAGAAGGGCCTACATTTTTAAATCATCCAAGCCATTTAACTAGAGAAGCCTCTCCTACTATGCTTTGATGACATCTAAGTCCAATTGGACTGCCATTCTCAAAGTATTATACTCAAACTCAATAGAGATCAAAGCTTTCTTTCCATAAACCAGATCATATGCAGTAAAACTAGTAGTTATGTTCCAAGTTGTGTTATAGGCCCAAGTGGCCCCCACTAATATGTCTGCCCAATCCCTCCTACTACTACTCACAACCTTGGTGTGGATGCCCTCTAATTCCATATTTATAACCTCTAGTTTTCCATTTTCTTGAGGGTGATAGACAGTATATTTTTTGTGTTTGATATGATTCTACCTTAATAGATTCTCGATCAGATGTGATGTGAATTGAGCTCCATGATTAGTAACTATCTCTTTGGCTTACCCAAATTTGTAGAACACCTTCTCCCTTAAGAACTCAACCACTTTATCCTTTGTTGTTGCCTTGATAGCCTTTGTCGAAGGAAAATTTTAAGGATGGAAATTTTTCTTGAAGTTTAAAAACATTAGCGAATATCACTAATCCCTAATATGTAAACTATAAAATGTTTATTTATATATTTGTAAAATTATTTAATTTTATAATGATTTTATATGTAGTCTCTATATAATGTTGGCGATTTTTAAGGTAAAATAATTTTATATTCTAAAATTTGGGTGAATCATCTTTTATAAAAATTGGAAATTGGCGAATCTTTTTTATGGAAAATCATGGAAAATTAGCCCATTGGGTGAATATTAGCCCCTAAAATTTTCCATGCCTTTGTCTTAGCCCACTTTTTCAAATAATTAGTGCACATAATGATGTACTTTTTCTTCCCTGATGGTGGATCAATTGGCCCAGTGAAATCCATGCCCCACTTGTCAAATGGCTCTAAGGCCACCTTGGGTTGTAGGATAATTTTATCCTTGTGTGTGGGTTTCCCCATTCTATGGCACTAATCCCATCTACTAGTATACCTTCTTTCATCTTGGTGGAGAGTGGGCCAATAATAGCTAGCTTGTAGAGCTTTGAAAGTTGTTCTCTTGGTCGCAAAATGACCTCCACAGAGCCCATCATGACAGGTTGAGAGGATGTCAAATACTTCCTGTCATTGACACATATCCTAAAGATATGATCTAGTCTTAGCTTGAAGAGATTTCCCCCAATCCAAGTGAAAGGGACGCTCTTCATTAAAATTCTTCTCTTTTCCCTAGATGACAAATTTGGAGGGAATATTGAAACAACTAGGTAGTTGGCTATGTCAGCAAACCATGGAGAGAGAAATGAGATAGAAAATAAGTGCTCACCTAGAAGTTAATCATCGACCATTTAATGAGTCTCATCAATGGGTAAATTATATTGACCTTAATGCCACTCTCCAACTTATTAAAATCAATGTTTCTCACATTTCTTTACATTTTTTGTTATATTTTTCTTAGTGATAAGGGTAAAGACGAGATGTCATGTCTTGTGGTCTAATGTGAATTGATTGCAAGTTTTGGAGAAAACTTTGGCTAACTAAAGTGTAGGAACTCGAAGTATACAAGCAAGAGGGATTTTAGGAGATCTTATCTCCCTCCTTAAGTCCTCACTCACTCGAAGATTCCTCCACCGGATCTCATCAGCTTGAAGTTACAAGGAGCCGAGCGGTTAAGGTCATTGGCATCCAAGCGAGTGATAGTGGAAGACCAGTTGATCTTGAGTTGGGAGCCAAGCCTCCCTAAATTTAAGGAAGTTGTTGGTAGCTTCAGTGGTATTAATAAGAAAGCCTAGAGCCTCAGTAGGATTCAAATTTTTTTTGTTGTAGCCAAGAGGCATTTTCGAGCTAAGACTTTGTGATTGATGACTCTTATGTATTTTTGATATTTTAATGAAAATGACAAGAATTCCCTTGATCGAGCACTAGGTTTAGGGAAAATTTTAAGAACCCCCCCTAAATTTATAAATATAATAAATGGGCGAATCTCCATGGTATATAGGAAAAATGGAAGGCGATTTTATCAATAATATAATATGTATATATAATTTTTTGGCGAATCTCTCACAAGGGATGGCGAATATTTTACTCAATTATAAAATCTTGTAAGATCTTGGCGAGTCTTTCACTAAATAATAAAACTTTGTAATGTCCTAGTGAATCTTAGCATAGGCTACATGCTCGTTTAATTCCCCCATTTAAATAGGCTACATTCCACGTGAATACCATGGGTAAATACCATGTGCCATTTTTATTTTTATTAATTCTAATATTAGGGTTAATAATGGTTTTTTGCATGGTATTAATAACAATCTAGTCCATGGTATTTGTCCCATAGTATTTTGGCCATAGGTTTCACCTAAATATAACCCATTTTTTGTGTGTTTGTAAACATAAGGTGACTTATGGAGTAAATATAAAAAAATGTTTTATTTGTTTACCATACCTCTCGTTTATTTATATTTTTATTAATTTACCATACCTCTTTTACAAATATGGTATTTGGCCCATAGGATTCACTTAAATAAAACCTCTTTCTTGAGCCTTCATAAATAGAATGAGGGTTATGGAATAAATATAAAAAGAGGTTTTATTTATTTACGATACGTCTAGTTTATTTATATTTTTATTTATTTAACATCCCTTTTGAGTAAGTATAAAAAGACGTTTTATTTATTTACCATACCTCCACTTTATTTATATTTTTATTTGTTTACACCCTTACATGTATATAAGGTGACTTATGGAGTAAATATAAAAAATGTTTTATTTATTTACCATACCTCTCATTTATTTATATTTTTATTAATTTACCATACCTCTTTTATAAATATGGTATTTGGCCCATAGGATTCACTTAAGTAAAACCTATTCTTGAAAATGGGCGAATGAAAGGTTGTAAGTCCTAATTTCAAGGGCTAAATTTACCTTTTTTACCCTCTCCCTTAAAATAAGGTGGGCTATTTGAGGTGATCTGTAAAAATGTACTATGATACAAAATATTCGCCCACTAAAAATTTAAAACCCCTTAATTTCGCCAAAGGGCTGAAGGTCTTCGGTTAGGGCCCAACACTAGCAATAGAGGTTCCTCTTTTTGTACATGTATGCTTAGATTACATTCATAGTTAGCTAATGAAGTTATTTTGGTTTTGTTAATCTACAAGTATTTGGGTAATTAATTAGTTTGCTTCCATTTGTGGATAGTTAGATTAGTGGTATCTTAGTAATAGTAGACACTCCATAAAATATTGTGATGGTGGCCTTCACCTCATATCCCTTATGGGATCATGACTTGAGGGTTCCATTCACACAACCCAAAAAATAGATTTCTTATTTGATGAGTGCATAATATAGGGTTTCTTGGTGAATAGGTCATTATCTTTGAAGTTTCTTAGGATTATTTACAATTTTCCTTTTGATCTCTTATGTTTTTCTATGGTTTCAAAGCACTTTTATTCATGAGCTTAGCCATTAGCTCATAATAACTCTATTTTCCTCCATTCAATGAATCTTTTCCATATATAGATGAATTTATGCATAAACGAAGACAAGAGTGTATGTTGTTGTGGGTGATTCTAATTTGCAGGGAGACCTCATCTCATTCGCATCATACACGTCCTATCCATCCATGTTTCCAAGGTCCACTAAACCCTAAACCTGATTCTTGTTTTGTAAGCAAAGTTGTCATTTCCATTGAGAAAATCTAATCATCTTGAAGCATCTGACTAAGCCTTGGATAGTGTTCACCTCCTCCATGAATTATCTCCCCATCAAACACCTTTCCCACACTTAATTCTACCTTTCCTACCATATCCTAATCATTCAACCTGTTTCCTATAGTAAAACAGGGCATCCTGTTGTAGAACTAGGACATCTTGTAGTAGTACTACAGGAAACCCTGTAGCAACCTATTTTAAGAAAGAATTTAGAAAAAAATTGTAATCTAAGCTTAGATTCGGCCTCCACTTGGCTTCCATACCCTTGAGACTAGTCCGTACCTTTTCCTCCATACCTATCTCCCCTGCCAAAGAACAAGTGAAAATTAGCATTTGCATTCATAAAACTAAAAATCACAATTTCTAAATTAGCACATGCATGCAACAGTCATAATACTTCTTTGATCAGATTCCATGCTCAGCTAGTCTATATCATCACATGTTATAAAAAAGGTTAATCTAGGTTTCTTTTGCAAGTAAAATGTGTAAATGTGTGGCTAGATGATTTCATGTCACTTTATAAGCATCTTCCAATTCAATGTTTCATTCCCTAGAGTAGGAAACATTCATTTTCTATCATCAAGGATAATTTTCCCTTTTCCATTTGGTAGTTAGACTCCTTCTAGTCAATAGAATATTGATTTGAAAATCCCTAGTGGTCTATCACTCCAGTTGAAAAGTGACAAGAGTAGACCATTGCATCTATTGTGTATACAACACTATCACCTCCAAGTTTGTACGAACCCCGGGTTCATGAAGTAAAGTTGGTAGCTTTAGGAGTTGCAACATTCTTGCTGCAATACTGGCACTCATCACCATCCCTTCATTACCTACAGGCAAAGCAAGTCTAGACAAAAAATCTGCAACTACATTTTATTTTTGTGGCTTGTCAATGGTAGTTAAATCAAATTGTTGTAACAATAGCAACAATATAATAATTATAGCATTCACATCACGCTTATTCATCAAGTATTTTATAGCATCATGGTAACTATGAACAAAATTTTGGTATCTAATGGTGTAGTGTCTGAATTTGTTCAAAGACTATACAACATATAAGAGTTCTTTCTCATTTACAATGTAGTTCAATTCAACCTTAGACAAATTTTTACTAATGAAGTAAATGGCATATGGTAAGTTGGTAACTTACCATCTATTTGTCTTAAGGATGCCCCCATAGCTTTGCAAGATGCATGAGCATGGATATGGAAAGAAGATCCTAATTTGGGCCCACAAGTATGGGTGCAATGGTTAATTTTTATTTTAAGATCTCAAGGGCCTCTTGGCAGCTATCTGTCTAGCAGAATTCTGAGCCTTTGGCTAGCAATCCAAAAAATGGTGAGGCCACTTTGCTAAAGTCCCTGATAAACCTCCTATAGTATCTAGCTAAGCCCAAGAAACTCTTAACATCCCTTTTTCTTTTGAGGAGTATGGACCCTTTTTATGATGGAAATTTTGTTTGGGTCCACTTGTGTTCCCTCCTGAGATACTAATTGGCCAAGGACAGTCCTTTCATGCATTAAGAATTCACACTTCTCAGGACTAAGTGAGAGGCTTATTTCAATGCACTTCTTTAGGAATTTCCCCAAGTTAGAGAGAGCCTCCAAGAAGCCACACACATAGGGAGTGAAATCATCCATGTAGATCCCTACATAGTCATGGACCAACTCAGAAAATATTCTCATAACTTCCCTTCTAAAAGTGGAAGGGGCATTACATAAACCAAAATGAAGGACCCTATAGGAAAAGGTACCCCAAGGACAGGTGAATATAATTTTATCTTGATCCTCAGGGATGATCCGGATCTCATTGTAACCAGTGAATCCATACAGGAAAGAGAACTTCTTCCCTGCAAGATCATCTAAAACTTGGTCAATGAAAGGTAAAGGGAAATGGTATTTCTTGGTGGCTTTGTTCATCTCTCTGTAATCCACGTAGATCCTACACTTCCCATTCTTCTTTGGGACCAAAACTAGAGGGGACACCCACTCACTATCTGAGATGGAGTATATTAACCCTGCATTGAGCAACTTTTACAACTCTTTCTTTTCTATGTCCTTGAGGGCTGGATTCATTCGCCTCTGAGGTTTGTGAACAGGTTTGCATCCCTCCTTGATGTAGATGTGATGAGTAAAAAATGAAGGACAAACCCCCTTAATTTATTTATAGCTCCAAGCAAAAGCTTATAAGTGCCCTCTCAGCATTTTGCACAACTTCTCTTCTTGGTTGGCTAAGAGAGAGGGGTTAATCTTCAAGGTTCTAGATGGAACAAATTATACAACTTTGAAATGTGTAGGACTTGGGTCAACTAGGCATAACTAAGTCCAAGGATTACCCTCAAGTTCCTTCTTAATCTCGATAAGAGGCATGGTATTGGGGGGTTGGTTCTGGAAGATTTTGTCAATGAGGTCATCTTCATGAGGTTTCCCCCCTCCTATAACAACATATAGGGTATATATTGGATGGGATGTTGTATGGTACACTTCATCTTCCTCCTCCTCTTCCAACAATAAGAGTAAGTCATGCTTAAGAGATAACTGAGCAGGAAGGTACAATACCAACTATTTGGACAAATTCCCATTCTTAATGGTCATGTTCCCGACCATGCAACTTATGTAAGAATCTACAGTGACTAGCCATGGTCTTCCCAAGATGAGAGGATAACCATTGAATTTTTTTTGGACTGGAGAACTAAGAAGTTAGTAGGATACTCCCAGGAGTCAATAGAGACCATTACATCCTCAACAGCTCCCTCAGGAGCCATTATGGATCTATCTCCAAGTTGCAACACTGTAGTGGTCTTTCTCAAGTATCATTGTAGGTTCAGTTTCATCATGGTTTCTTTACTCATCACATTGATGGTTTCCCTAATATCAATCAGGGTGTGAGGGACAATGATGCCATCAATGTGCACATCTACCACTGGACTTCCAAGGTATAGATATTTTGGACAAATAACTCTCCCCAGCATCAGATCAGATAATTGACAAATAACATTGATGGTAGGGGCATCTCTTTTGCTCCTCCTAGGGTTTTTGAAACATTTCTCTTTGATAAACTTATTTTAGATGGGAACATGCTTAATATCTTGGAGGAGGGGTATCTTAACACACTGATTCTTCAATTACCCAAAAAGTTCAGTCTCTTCTGGGGTTCACTAGATAGAATGGATCAATATCTTAGGAAAAGGAGGTGGATTTACTTGAGCGCTACTCTCTTCCTTTTCCTCTTCAAGTTCCTCAGGTGATGATGGAGGTTGGTTATCAAGAAGCAATCTTCCAGACCCGAGGTTGATTTCTTGAATCTTCACAACATAGGCATTGTAAGATGTATCTCCATTGTAGACATATTGTGCTTGCTTATTATTCAAGTTCGGATTGGGTTGAGCAGGAATCTGAGGTTGCCTGGGTGGAACATGATGAGTGAATTTGGGTTGAGATGGAGGTGGAGTCAGTAAAGCAGGAGGTTTTCTGAATTGAGACATCCACCCTTGTGATGGGTTATTCCACTAAGGATGTGGAGAAGAATATGGCTGAAATGGTTGATTGAGAGGTTGGGGAGGATATTGATGTGCATAAGGCCAAGAAGGAGGTGTGGACCATGATGGATGAGTGGAAGAATACCAAGGTGGCAAGGGTTCATTCTGGTTGGGATGGTAATAAGTGTAGAATGTATCTTGCATGCCTTGTTGGTATGGATGAGGTCCTTGAGGCCTCCTTTTATTGATAAAACATAGTTTCTCAATGCCACCTTCTGCCCCTTGGTATACAACTTTTAATCCAAGCAAACAAGGACATTTATCTATGGCATGGTTTTCCTCACAGACTAAGTAGAAATCTATGAAATTTAATGGACATTCATTTTTCAGGTGCCTTCTAGTGCACTTAGGGGAAAAAATGGCTAAGACCCTCTCTCCTTCGTCTTGTATCCTTTTCATCTGCATGGTATCCATTTACAGACCAAAGGTATCCAGTATTTAACTTTCAAATTCCTACAACATGTTTCCAATTTCATTGTTGATGGACGTTGGGGAGGGAGAGGAACTGATCAAAGCTTGACTAGCCCTACCCTTCTTCCTAGCAGCCTTAGAATGGTTCTTGAACATTGTTTTGATGTCTTCATAGGATCACTTATAGATGTCTCCCCTAGACAACATGTTTAGGGTTTCCACCATGTCTTATGTGATCCCTCAGATAAGAACTAACCTGAGTGATTCAGGATCAAGGGTGTATCTAGCCCTCCTATAATTGAGCTCAAATCTTTCCTCATAGTCCTCTACTAAGGGATATATCAGATCCAAGATTCATTCTAAAGATTTATTCTTTGGTTTATTTGGACCTATAGTAGTCCATGTACTTCTTGTTAAATGCTTGTTGCATTTGAGCCCAAGTAGTGATGCTATCTCTAGGCAAACCCATAAACCAGTGCAAGGCTCCATCGTTAAGGGTAGATGGGAACAACTTCAGCTTCTGGTCATCAGAGGTATAGTCACAGTTCCTACAGACAACAAAAAAATCAAACATAAAAGTATCAAGCTCCTTAGAGGTTAAGCCATGGAAGTGAGGAAGGGCAATAGGGCTTATATTCTTCGTTCTAGCCTCTCCATTAGTCTCTGTGATAAGAAAAACCTCATCATTCCCATTTTTAGCCATGGTTTGGGTAGGTGAAATGGGTTGTTCTTCTTCACCAATAAGTTCTTCAAAAATATCAAGTTGTTCACCTAAGGGGTCATCTAACTCCCCTGTAGTTAGAGAGGGAATGTTACATTCACCGAAGAAGACTGAAGGTTGACTGTTTGATGGTGTGGGGGTGTTTGGTAAGAATTTTCCTTTAGTATCTCTATTCCTACGAGGCATGAAATCAAAATTTCTTTTTTTAGGTGATATTTTTTTAAACTAAATGTGAAAGAAAAATAAATGCTTAAGTAGAAATAGCAATTACCTAGACACCTCCTCGACCATGACGCAAAAAAGGGGTGAGCCCTGGTATTGCACCAAGAGTGCTGCAACTCCCAGGGGCTCCCCAACTCTTTTTATCAACCCGGGGTTCGTATACAATTAGAGGTGACAATGCTATATACACAGTAGAAGGAATTCTACTCACGACACCCTCAACTAGGCAATTTGATCATTAAGGCTTCAAAACCATTCTTCTACTGGATTAGGGGGAGACTAACTGCTTAAAGTGCAATTCAAAAGGTAGCTCTAATGTAGAAAATTAAATTCTTTTCAAATCTCACTTGTAGATTCTACCGACTTGGAAATGTTATTGGATCGATTCATGAAAGAACACCAAAGTTATGCTACCTGTAGAAACGAAACTACACTAATTGCAATCGACCATCTAGCTATCAAATTCACTTGTAACCAGGAAATTGTTCTACCTATTGATAACTCAATATTCCATGCATCATATATCTAATTCACATTTTCATATAAAGTAATGTTCTTTCCCAAATATGAGATAAAGAAGCTAATGTTATTCTCTCTTGCAGTGAAGGAAAAGGGATGGCTAGAATGGCCTAGGTGCTACCTTTGATCATGGAATCTAAGCTGGGGGGTCAAACTATTTGTAAACCAACTTGCATTATAGGTTAAAACAAGGGAAAAACATGTTGCTACATTCATGCTACAGGAAGGCGCTACAGGATCCCTGTCTTGCTACAAGAAGATCTGTAATGCTATAGGAAGGCTGCTAAGAGGTTTTGGAAGGTAAGACCAATGATATCAAAGGATAGAAATATGGATGAAGGTTGTGCTATATGTATGGAATGTGACCAACATCCCTATCCAAGCTCAACACTTCAGGAAGGATGGTTTTGAACTAAGAGGGTTGCTCACGATGACCTAAAAGGTAGAGCTCAAGAATAGTGGTTGAAATTCATCAAAAGAGAGTGGAGAAGTCTTGGATGGAGATGGTAATAAGGTCCCTAGCCTGTAGTTCCAATGGTCCTTCAACATCACATGCATCTTCTCTTCTTATTATTCACAAAATATCATAACTAATGGTGGAAAATATGAGTTGAATTTAGAAACTATCTAACTCATGCCATAATTTTTTATCTATACAATGAATCAAATTCTAAACTACAACAATTATATCCAAAACAGGATAACCAATGTATAGTTTCCAGGAAATCATAAACAAGAAATCATCAACATAATTTTATTTTGCTGTGATTATAGATACCTCTAATTAGGCTCCCATGAGAAAGATGAGATGGAGTCAACAATCACAAGCTTTTTGAGGAATTATATTCTACTAAAATGAAACAACCAACAAACATTCTAAGATAAAAGGAATATCAATACATAAGAGGGACCTAAGCTACTGGGGTTGGGCCTAGACCTAAGAGCCTCAGCACTGTGAACTAACTCATTTATGGATCAATAATAAACTTCTCATTATCATTGAAGAAATGTCAAATACATCATATAATAAGTCAAAAATAGTAGTCACAAGTGCTTGAGCTCAATAACTTCTTAGCTGTGAATCCTTATGAGTTCCTTGCAATATTTATTTCTACAAAAGTGTAGCTACCAAGATATCCCTATAAAATAGATATGTTTGTCTCCCAAAACCCGAGAAAGGTCGATGTAGATCTTCATTGAACTACAATGGCTTGGCTACAAATGACCTCGTCCTGTTTGGCTTCCAATGAATTTGAGTTGATGAGAGATAAAATGGTGATATTGGTTGATTGAAGGAGTTAAGGAGGTGGATAACCTCCTAGGATATCTCCCTATTGTCTACTCTGAGATCCTGCATTGAAATTATCTCAAAATTGCTCCAATTTCGACATTTAAACCATATTAGGCCACATGACATAGTAACACATATTTCACCCCTATCACTAAGCATAATATAACAAAAATTGTAAATAAATGTGAGAAAAATATAATTTTAATGTTGGAGGATGGCATTATGATCCTTATGATATACCTATTGATGAGCCTCATCATCACCCCCCTACTCAAGTTGTTGTTCATCCTTTGAGAAACTCAGTCATCTATGTCCATGTCTTTCATGGCCCTGGTGGCCTCTCTGACATCCCAAGGCTCCTCAAATGGTGTTCCTTCTTGAGGATAGAAGCCTACATTTTTTCCTATTTATGACCACTTCTGTAACAACCCAAAATAAATATGTAATTAACTTGCTAATTAACATTAAATTCAAATCAGAGTGGCACTTACCTGTGTTACCTGCTGTTGACGTCTGCTAGTGGCAACATGGTTTTGGGGACGACTCTCCACCCAACCGTAGGCTAAATTGCGCAAGGACTTTCTACAACTGGCCACCCCCGAGCCCTCAATCAACATATTACTGCCAGTGACTCCTCTGTCTTAGACCACCATTCTCCCAAGAGAATGAAAGATAGAGTCTTGGAATGATGGAATGCCTCCCATCCTCCTCACCATCTAATAGATAGAGAAAACATTGGAAGGGGAACCGCATGCATACACTCCATGTGTCTACATGCAACTTTATTGCTTTCTTGTTTTATTTCTTTTGTTTTTACTTTTTGATAGCTTTACTAAAAAAAATTTACTGTTTTCTTGTTTTATTTCTATTTATATTTATTTAGAGCTTTAGTATGGTTATTTATTATTTATTAGTATTTTTATTTTTATTACTTTTTATTCATTGTTTATTATTTATTTTCCTGTATTTTTTTAATATTATTTATTATTTTTATTATTTTTATTACTTCATGTTTCTGACACCCTCTGCTAAACTAGTATAACTAGAAAGCATCGAAAGTTCCACAACACCCTAGAAATCCCAAGGAAACTCTGTCTTTTTTCCCACTTTCGGCACCAGGCATAACCCTGACCCAGTCTGTATCCTAGTCCAAGGTTGGCCCCAAGGCTCGTGTGTTATAGACATTTTTGGGCACTTCAACCCCAAGCACAAAATTTCCATAAACCAAGGGCTCCTAAGTCCCTAAAAGTGTTGTTCCAACCCCTAAAGAAACAAGTTCAACTGATTACAGCTTCTCCCAGAAGTTCTCCATGAAAAACTACTCAGAACTGGTCAAAACAGGATCATTTCACCTGCTCCATAGACAAAGTGCGTTGCATCTCACCTAAGTAAACTCAGTGGGTGCATTGCATTTCAAAAAGCCCTTCTATGGGGTGCGATGGGCGAGAAGAGACAAATGGCAGTGTCAATCCACGAGGTGGAAAAGCATGGAATCTTCGAGAAGCTTCTCCTGTGACACTTGCCTCTCTGAATTCGACCCAGGGATGAGTAAGAGATCATCAATCTCCAAGTGGAAGCAAGAACTATCAGAGGGAAGACACTAATCAAATCACAAGCTGACTCATCCCCCTTATAGATATCTATATATGGATCCCTCATCCCAGAGAGCCGGAGGCTGGAATTTTGCATCTTGTAAGGAATTGCTGTTGGTTTATTGAGGCAACTTCATAGTGTTGGGTGATCTAAGCTTTGCATGAGGTGAAGAAGGGCTTACTTGCTGAGAGGATGATGCTGGGTCAGAACAACTGGTTGTAACTCTCTTGGCTCTTTCTTGATTATCAATAAAGCTATTCAAGTTTTCCTCCATACTCTTGTGTAATCTATGTTTTGTGCATTTGTATGGTCAATTTACATCTGATCCTAGATTGTTTATGATAATAGATCCACGTTCTTGTATAGTGTTATGCTGCTTTGGTTCTACAAGTACCTTGTGAAGCTGGGTATACAAGGAAGCAAGTAGCAAAGGACTATCAGAAGAGAGAGGAATCGAGCAAGGAACCAAGTGCAAGGTAGAGGTTAGTCTCCTTTATTCTTCTCTCATCTATCTGTCATAAAGGAAAACGAAAGTAGCTTTACTTTGTTTGCTTCTAAGGTAGCTACCACACCTTAGTGGGATTAGCAATTCTTCATAGACACTTTTCCCTGTAACATCGCGCCTAACTCAGACCTCATCTACCCCAAGGTAGGCATCCAGTATGGTACTCAATGACTCTGGGCATCTCGCAAGGCTGGCCCACTCCCTCCACAACTACTAAGGCGCACAACTCCAGGCATCGAAGTCCTTACACCCCCACCAAACTTCGGCATCCCAATCCAATAATAGGCACCTAGCCTAGAACATCAGGCACTTGGCCTCCTCAAGATGGTCCCATAGCCCTTCAAGAGCTATCCATCAAGAGCTACATAAGATAAAGGAACCACTGGCATATGTAGTGTTGATTGAGTTTGTCCCCAGCCCATATGGTGTTACTTATTCTCCCTCGTGCGTATGGGATTGCATGAGATCATCAAATAAACCGGCCCTCTCGGCCCATTTGTGGAGTTGTGTCAATCATCACACCTCAACATGCAACCAATGCATTAGCTATATCATCATAGTATCATAGAAAATAATCTACATGCCAAGTATTGCATGTCATCATGAGAACATGCATCATTGTTAATCACAACATTAGGAGTAATAACAAACTGCATGCTTATGCATGTCATAGATTTGTACGCAACTATCACATGCTTTAGTTATACCATCAACATATTTATATCAAAGACATATCATGACTTCACGTAATAAATGAACCACATGTCAATAAATCTCATATTATAGCCTCATAATTCCTATGCCATGTTATGCATATCATATCCATCATGAGTACTGAACATTAAATACTTATCATCACGTAGTAAATGAATATGTCAATATACCTTGACATAACATCATAATACCTATGCATATCACTATCATCATTTGGATACATTATCACTATAAGAACCATATGTACATCATTATCCTCCTACCATCATATCATGAAACATCGTCAATATGTTTTCATCAAGTTGTCAATTACTTTTCAATAATCATTTCCACTTCCTTCAACTAGGAATTTGTTCATTTACATCAGCAGTATAATCATCTATGTACATCGTTAAATTTCACATGAGCCTCATCATCTTGAGTCTTAATCTCTCGTCATATATTCTTCCTTCCCCAAGGAAATTCTGGTGAAATTCATTGTTTAAGATATTACTAGTTATACCATCATTATTTAAATCATCTATCTCAAAATTAAAATGCCTTGGTTTTACATCCATTTACCCTTTGGCTTACCAATTCCAATATCGCTATATGCAAACACTAGGTCATCAATAGCCCAAAATAAAGATGTAATTAACTTGCTAATTCACATTAAATTCAAATCAGAGTGGCACTTACCTGTTTTACCTGTGGTTGACGTTTGCTAATGGGAACATGGTTTTGGGGATGACTCTCCACCCAACCATAGGCTCAATTGCACAAGGACTTGCTACAACTGGCCACCCCCGAGCCCTCAATCAACGTACTACTTCCAGTGACTCCTCTGTGTTAGAACACCATTCTCCCAAGACAATGAAAGATAGAATCTTGGAATGATGGAATGCCTCCCATCCTCCTCACCATCTAATAAATAGAGCAAACATTGAAAGGGTAACCACATGCATACACTCTATGTGTGTACATGTAACTTTACTGCTTTCTTGTTTTATTTCTTTTGTTTTTACTTTTTCGATAGCTTTACTGATTTTTTTTATTGTTTTCTTGTTTTATTTCTATTTATATTTATTTAGAGCTTTAGTATGGTTATTTATTATTTATTACTATTTTTATTTTTATTTTTTTTATTCATTGTTTATTATTTATTTTCTTGTATTTTTAATATTATTTATTGTTTATTATTTATTATTTATTTATAATTAAGGGATTTATTATTTATTATTTTTATTATTATTTATTATTTAGTACTTATTATTAAAGGAGGGACATTACATCTTCTTCCTCTCCTCTTCTTCATTTCTTCCTTACTATAGGCCTAGCAACAAGGGTGGAATGAGGTTGAGTCCAACCCATTTGATTTTTAATCTTTGCATGAGTATTTTGTACAAGGGTTTCCTTTCCAATGCATTCCTAAACCTTTCAAGAGAGTGATACTCCCTGATTTAGAGACTATGGGGTAAGTAATTCCATATTCTTTGGCATGCTTGCTGGCTTTCTACCCCTAACAGCTTGAGTGTGTCTTCGAAATGTGAGATGGCCTGCTCCTGGGTGGCAAGGTATTTGGGAGCTAGATGAGCATCATTGGAGACGATGCTATGATTGCTAATGAAAATAATTGGGCTTGTCTTCTCTATCCGTATATATAGTGTTTCTTTCTCTTCATTTGCTATTACTTTCCTTACCTCCTCAGTTTCGACCTCCTCATGAGTCATCCAAGATGCTAGGGCCATCAGTTGCATGTCCCCCAAATTTTCATTGGCATCCCAAATATTCATATTAGTTAAGATGAGGTTATGCATGTAGAACTCAACCAATTTTTCTCTATCTTCTAAGCTACTTTGGTCACATATTTCAATGAATTTTTTGTAGTCTTGAAATGGCATGGATCCATGTTGTGCTAGGGTATTTATTTGGAATTGTATGCAATACTCTTTAAAAAAGAGTGCATAAGAGTTGGATGGTTGTCTGCACTCTAATGCCTCAACGGAGAGGCTTTTCATTGTGTCAAGTTGGGTTTCCTTCTCTTGCAACTTCTCCCTCAAAAATCTATTTTATGCCTATAGTTGTTCACTCATTGTGGACTCTTTCTCTCTTAGCTCACTTAACTATTTTCCCATTTCAATGACCTTATCTTCCATGAGGCCCAAATCTTCCACCTTTTTGGAATTAGCAATAAGCATCCATTTGTGGGTTCTTCCTCTTTCTGCTTCTAGTTCAAATAAAAGTGGAATTGCAAATCTTTGGGGAATAACTTTCTCTGGTTCAATGAATTTATGATAGGAGCTCAAAATAGGCAATAGAATAGGATCCTGGAGCTCTCGAAAGTCCTTCTCAAATGTTTTTGGCGAAGCTGCCCACTCCTGTAGTTGTTGTGTTACCTTCTTCCCCTCCTGTTGCTCATTATTCCCTTCCTGTAGCACGTTCTATTCTTCCTATAGCACACTTTGTTTTTCTTGTAGCATGCTTTGTTGTTATTGTAGCATGCTCTATTTTTCCTATAGCTTCCCCTTTCCTTTTTGTTGGAGGGGCATAGGTGTCTTGGGTTGTTTAAAGGAGGCTGATCTAGTGGTGGGCCTCCTTACATATGCCACATGAGTCTTTGATATGTTTCCTGGACAGGTGACACTCCTCATATTTTCTTTTAGTTGGCCCTGCCTCCTCTTTCTTACTTGGGGACTCTTAAATTGTGATAGGGGCATTTGTGGTAGTTTGAGGCCTCCCTTGCTTGATCCTGGTGCTTTTTGTAGTCTAAAGTAGAGGGTAGATTTCCTTTGCCTTTTATTTTTAGGTTTGACTGGGGTGCTTAAGGTAGCTAAGGTGGAAGCTACCTCTTTCTCATTAGGTCCTAGGGACAAACTTGTTTGCTCTGGGGATACCCCTACTTTTCTATATTCAATAGCTTTCTCAGCACTTGATTTTTCCTGTTTCTCCTGTTTTTCCTCTTCATCTTGCTATTTTTCTACCTCTGTCTTCTCTGGATCTGTCTCTCCTTCTTCTTTATCCCCATCTTCTTCTTCTTCCTTCTCCCACTTGTTGTTTTCTTTCCACAGGGGTCCACATGAGATCTTAGTCATTGGTCCAGCCCGACAACGCCCATTGTTTCTATAAACCAAGAGAACTTCTCAATGCTCACAAACTTTGTCAATTCATTGGCAATATTCTTCATAGTGTCCACAAAGTGATACTAAACATCAATGTGATTTTTCTTTGAATGATAAGCATGGTTCTTTGCCAAGAAAATTGCACTTTGGCTATCACAGTCTATCCTTATAGCTCATTGTACTAACCCCATACTTTAACACAATCCTTACAACCAAACTAATTCCTTTCTTGCATGAGTGGCTGCCATGTATTCTTCTTCTGTAGTTGAAAGTGCGACTGCAGACTCTCTCTTTCTCATCCAACTGACTGCACCTCCAAATAGGTTAAACACATACCCACTTGTAGATCTTCTCTGATCCAGATCTCCAACCCAGATTGCATCAACAAAGCCATGGATGTCCACAACTCTGTCCAATCCTGGTCTTCTTTTGTAGCACAAACCATAATCACTAGTGCTACACAAGTACCTGAAAACCCAGTTCACTGTTATATAATGCTCCTTCCCCGGTTTTGACATAAACCTTCTCAATACTCCCACTACATGTGCAATGTTTGGTCTAGTACAAACCATTGCATACATTAGGCTACCAACTGCACTTGCATATGGAACACGGGACATGTCCTCTTCCTCTTCTTCTGTCTTGGGACACTGTTCAGCAGATAAATTTACACCTACAGGAATAGGAACCTTCACCAGTTTACTATCCTGCATATTAAACCTGTGTAGTATTGTCTCAACATATTTCCATGCCCAAAATATAGTTTGCAGCACCAAGCTCTTTCATGTCGAATTTGAAGGAAAATTGGGTCTTCAAATCTTGGATAATTTATTTGTCATTTCCAACCAGCAACATATCATCCACATACAAGACCAGATAAATAACATAGTGACGAATTAATTTAAAATACAAATAGTGATATTCTTTTCTTTTGGTGAAGCCAAGTCCTTGTATAAATATATCAAATTTATGATACCACATCCTTGGTGACTTTTTAAACCCATACAGAGGCGTTTCTAACTTGCATACCAGTTATTTCTTACCCTTCACCACAAATCCTTCAGGTTGCTTCATGTAGATCTCTTCTTCAAGATCCTCATGAAGAAATGTTTTCTTCACATCCATCTAATCTACCTCAAAATCAAAATCAACAACAACAGATAAAAGTAATCTAATAGAAGCTACCTTGGCAACAGGAGAAAAAATATCACCAAAATGAATTCCCATCACCTGGGAATAACTTTTTTCTACCAACTGAGCTTTTTGTTTCTCCAGCTTGCCTTCTGCATTCATATTCTTCTTAAACACCCATTTTATGCCAATGGGTTTCCTTCCAACCGGCAACTCCACTAGATCCCAAGCCTCATTTTTGTGCAAAGATGCCATTTCATCAACCATGGACTCTTTCCAAAGTTTGCCATCCTCTCAATCTACTGCTTCCCTCACAATTATGGCATCATCATCAGTAATAGTTAAATAAAATTTTGAACATAAAGTAGGTGGACTATACCTTTCTTCCTGCCCTCTTTCTCGAATTGATCTTCTCACAGCTGGAGTTTGTGGCTCTTCATCTTTTGATTCCTCTTCTGCTGTAGAGTCTAATTCTTCCTCCTTTAACTCAAAATGTATCTTCTCAGGTTCCTTTAGTAGGACTTCATGTTTAATAACATCTTTCACCTATCTAAACACCACATCTCGGCTATACACAACCTTCTTTGTTTTTGGGTTCCAAATCTTATAACCTTTTAAACCATCCTTATACCCAATAAAGATGCACCTTTCAGATTTACTATCCGACTTTGTTATTTTCTCCTTTGGAACATGTACATATGCATCACATCCAAATACCCTCATATGTGAAAGAGAAGTTTTCTTACCAGTCCATACCTCTTGTGGAGTCTTATCCTCCAACGTTGATGAAGGTGATCTGTTGACCAGGTAACATGCAATCTCCACCGCCTCTGCCCAGAATTCTGGTCCTAACCTGACACCACTGAGCATGCTTCTTGCCTTTTCTATCAACATCCTATTCATTCTTTCCATAACTCCATTTTGTTGAGGTGTGTATGGAGTAGTATTCTGTCGTGCTATACCACACTTCTTACACAACTCTTCAAATTCCTTCTTGCAAAACACTCCACTGTTATCTGTCCTCAACACCTTTCTCTTCTTCTATTTCTGGTTTTCCATCAGAGCCTTAAATTCTGTAAACCTGTCAAAGACTTCAAATTTATTCCTGAGTAAATATATCCATGTATTCCTTGAGAAGTCATCTATAAATGATACATAGTACACAGACTTACCAAGTGATGGAATCGTCATAGGTCCAAACAAATCACTCTTCACAAGCTCTAATATTTGTTTCACCCTCTTAGCACCAGAGGAGAAACTCACCTGATTCTGCTTCCCATATTTTCATAGAAATTAAAATCCATAGAGAAATTATACATACCTTCTACTATACCATTACCATGAAGTATTTGAAGGCCCTTCTCTCTAATATGTCCAATCCTTTGATGCCATAGCATGGTCTTTTCTCCAGAGACCACTAGATTTTTTGCTCCACTTTTAGGAACCAAAAAACAGTCACCGATCAATAATAGTGCTTCCCTGAAGCTTGTAAAGAGTTCCAATCCAAACTCCCCGCATCAATACGAATGCTCCCCAAACCATCTTACAGGTATCTTTATCGAACAAAAATTTTACACCAGGATCGTCCAACTTGCTTACAGAACTCAAATTTTTGGCCAATGCAAGAATATGCAGAACACCCGAAAGTGTTCTAACCCTTCCACCTTACAACTTCAACTTGACTTTTCTACGACCAACGATTCTAGCCTTCCTGTCATCCCCTAAGAATACATCACCACCATCATATTTCACATACTCGTAGAACCACTCTCTATGGGGAGCGAAGTTAAAGGATGCTCTTGAGTTAATCAACCATGCATAATGATCTACATGTGTACTTGAAGAAGAAGCCAAGAACACATCCCCACCTTCACATGAGGTGATTTTCGCCTCTACAGAAGGAGAATCATTAAATCCCTTTCCTTTCTTAGGAACTTTAGATTTACAGTCTGTTAGATACCTATACCAATAGGTTTCATATTTCATGATTGGCAAAGATAGTTCCAAATATGCTCTGCTTTGGTGATGCAAAGATCCCATATTTTCAAGAGAAGGTGATATGTGTACATAGCTTGATGTTGACTCAATTTTGGATGGATGGTCCAACAGGCTAATCTGGATCATGCCATGTTTCAATTTTAAGTTGTAGAATGGAGAGAGAAGTCTGTCCAAACTGTTCAATCTTGGCAGACCAGTAGTTAGGTAGAGAATTAAGGTTCCCAATTGCTTAATCTGGGACCTTGGAAGCAATAAGGGTAGTTCTAGATAGAAAATCAAAAGAAAAAGCCAAAAGAAAATAAAAGGCACATGAGGGTCTACAAGTCTAAGTGCACCCTCCATGAAGAAACAAAAAATGCTATGCAAGTTAATGGGTAGGTAGAGGAGGTTGCAGAAATGTCATTCCTTTCAAATTGAATTTTGCTGGTCTAACATAAAGGAAACATCAGTGGAAAGAAAAGTTCCTCTTCTCCATCATCTTGCAGCAATACAAAGGAGCATGTCTAACTTCCTGTTTCCCCCTTCACATTCATTAACTAACATCCCATTACCAGTTATGTTCATGAAAGAAAGTCAAGGCCTTATGCTGGTTCTTGTCTCTTTGAAAGCCACATTTCTTGTGTAAAATTCTTTTCATTTTGATCTACTTCCTAAACTAAGTTGATTCCATATAAAACTTAGTGTTTCCCCTCCTCATCCACCTCTTCCACTCATATTAACCCTTAGCTTCTACTATTTAACCCCCTATACCCCCTTTTTGCCCCTATTACTATGTAAATTATACAAAAAACCCCAAAATACCTATGTATCCCTTTCCCCGAGCATTATAGCTCTAAGTTTGGTTCTAAATGGTTTAAGCGCTAAAACATTAGAGCGTGACCCAAAGAGCGCTCATACATTAATCCTGGGATTAATCCAAGATCCGCTTGGATTAATAACCTTAATCTGGCTTTGTTAATAAACCCGCGCATAATACATTTTGCCCGTAACACAGTTAAAAATCCACTTTTCCAATGTTTTGTCGGGTGCGAATTTCACCGAAAACATTATTTTATTCTCCTGCCCGCTACCGTATCACCCTGACAAGTTGATGACCCGCCAGCCGTCGGATCTGTGCTTTCCCATCCGACGGCCCTTATCAATTTCGGAGCGGCCCCGATGTACTGCAGTTAGCTTCCGAAATTTGTCAGAGGGTGACGTCAGGCCTCTCCCACGCGTCGCCCCCAAATCTTATCGGGCCGCCCTCTGACAATCCTGCTTCCGTATAAAGAGCGGTGCGATATCATACCGCTTACCGTTTCTGGTTTTCCGCTGACTGGTCATGCCAGCGTCACGCCACCTCACCACTGCATCAGCGCCCCCGCCCGCCATCGCTCCGACATGTCCTCCACCTATGTGGTCCCCGTGGACCACTCACAGGCTGCCACGTCACCCGATGACGTCATGATGATGTCACCCGACCTTGACCCCACCTGATGACGTCATGCTGACGTCATCCAAATTTTCGCGCCAACGCCAAAAAGTCCATATTTGGCCGAATTTTGTCATTTTTACGTTCTTTTCTGTGTTTTTATGCTCTGCCTTCTGCATGCGATTTTACGTCCTTTGCTGCCGCACCTCGCCAAGAACATTCGGAGCTGCTGTCGCCCAGAATTCAACTGCAACCAAGCTCTAATACCACCACTTAACCAAGTATTTGTCAAATTCCCCAATTGCGCCCTCTGTTTTGTCCTGCATTGTTAAAAAACCAATAGAATTGACCATTTTCCTTGGAGAAATAGGCCTACTACGCCTTAAAATTAATTCCCTCAGCTTTTAACCGGCAAATTGTGCCCAATTACACCCCTGTTGCTCAGAAACAGGCGGCTATTCAGAAAACTACCTAACCTATCGCGCAGGATGGTATTTCTCCCATAGATAGTCAGGATTCAACCCCAATTCACTTGAGAAACATGGATACACCAGTAGCACCTGTGGCCCTGAATATTGCTCCATTGAATGCCCCTCAGAGAGAGTTGGAGTGGAAAGCATTAGCAGATCAAGATTATCAAATATCAGAGGAAATGCTAATGCATAGCAAGTACCACATTCACTTGCTGAATGAATTGAAGCTCAAGCATGAGAGTGGAATGGATGTATTGGGCATTTGGGACTCTTTCCTCAGTATCTTCAAGCTCCCTCAGGTAAACCAGTTTCCTGACCTAATCCACCGATGTGCTGACTGCTATGACCCCACTCAGAGGGTTGTGCTTGACCCTTCAGGCTCAGTTGTTTTTTATGTCACCCCTGAAGCCATCAGAGAGATGCTACACTTCAATACTGATAAGAAATTAGTTCCTTTATCACTGATAGATGTGATAAAGCAAGGAGCTAAGCTGACAGATGCTCAAGTCACCAATATGAATCAATTGTACATTGACTCTGACACCATGCAGTACCCTCCCATTTCTCATGTATACCTCAACCAATTGGGCAGAGACCTTGTAGACATGATTAGTCCCATATTGGGCTATAATTCAATAGAATATGTTGATGAAACTGTGTTGGTGATGATGCTCATGTTTTCCCCTGGCAAGTCCCCAATCTATTATGACTATGCCACTTACATATCCAATAAAATACATGAGCAATTGATAAACTTGGCAAGAGAAAGGGTGTTCAGATACACCTCCTATATCTACCACTTAATCTTATATTATCAGCATGAGAAATTTCCTTTTCTTGTGAAAAGAGTGGATGCACAAGGCAATCCAAGGTCAGTGGTTTATTGGTCCTCTGCCTTCCACTGCAGATCTTGTTCCCCATACACTTATTGTGAGTTTATAGACCTCTTCATCCACCCAGCCATGTCTCTGCTTCTGAGCTCACCTCCTCCAAGACTAACTGATGAGATGCAGAGGATTCTTCAGTTGTCTAAGGTATACAGCATTGGGGATTGGTACTATTACCAAAACCACACAGTTATCAGAATATATGGGTGTGAGTTGCCCCCATACAGATTACCCAAATATGTGCCTATGAGATTGTTTGCCCTCGAGTACTTCAGGCAATTTGGGAATGCTGATGTACTCCATTTTTCAGGCAAGGGCAAGAAAGCACAACTCAAAGTCAGAAACCAATTAGGCCACTTCATTTACAATAAAAGGGAGGAAGGTTGGCAAGAGGCAGATAGAATTCTAGAAGCCCTTGGCTTACAGACCAACTTCCTTTGGAAACCATACGACCCCAATCATTTCATAAGTTTAAGAAGGGTCAGATATAGGCTGGCCAGCTATGACCACTTAAGGTTGCCTCACATAGAAAAATATGCAGATCAACTAAAATGGAGGGAAGGCACCTTAGAAGAGGCTGCCACACAAGAAGAACTAGCTCAAAGAGCAGTAAAAAATCTCCAAAAGTTGGCTGACTTAGAGCTTTGTTCACAGGTGTTTTCTCTTCCAGGCACTCAAGTGGGAGTAGCTGCCTCATCATCTGCAGCTCCACAAAAGGTATTCCAAGTCCCAATTTCAGCAGAGACTTCAGCCAAGGATAGAGACATGGAAACTGAACAGCAAAAGGCCCATGAAGAGCAGCAATCAGCCCAAGATCAAGAGCCTGAAAATCATCCTGAACAGCAGGAAGAAACAACAGAGGCTCCTGGTCCTAATAATGAGCAAATGTAAGAAAAGGAGGCCCCAGTACAGAATGTTACAGTAGAAACTTCGGTGCTCCAGACACCTGTCAATGAAGAGAGGGGCAAGAAAAGAGATAGAGAGCAGAAGACTCCCCTCACCACATCCACAACTCAAGGGGAGAAAAGACAGAGGCTAAATCCCCTTTCAGAAGAAGAAATGCCTATAGGGCAATCTTTGGGCATGGGCCCACCAATCCTGGAAGCATCTGCAAGTTCCTTTCTGCAGGAACAAGAAAGGATAGTTGGAGGAGAAGTCAGCTCCTCAAGCTACCAAAGGGGAGCTGAAGCAGGCATCAAACAACAATTTATTGATATCAAAAAGAGGAATGAGCCACTCAAGATACAGCTCTACAATCACTTGTTGAAAATGGCTCCTACAAACCAACAAAGGTTGATGTCTGCATATGATGTACATGAGGGAAAAATGGTAATGATTCATTTCATGCCAACCATGCTGCAGCCACAGTTAGCTGCAGACTACATAAGGACCAACCTTGAGGTCCTTGCAAAAGACATCCACCCCATGGATCAAATTGAATTGCACAAGAAAACGGGTGAGATGGTATATGCCACCCTTGAAGACAAAACATTGGTGAATTATAGGCTGGAAAATAGCCTAAATAACACAGCTGCCCAACTTGAGTTGGAGAAAGCATCCTCCCAGGCAAAAGACAACCGAATCAAAGCGTTGGAGGATATCATCATAGAGCTTGGGCATGATCCCAAGGACATCAAGGCTGTACTAGCGCTGTTGAAATTAAGAGATGAAGATATGGCGGCATTGAGAAAAATGATCAAGATTCCAGCAACTCTTCATCCTCAGACAGAAGAGGTTGCCCAGCTAAGGCATGACCAAGATGCAGCAGCTATGCTGGTATCATTATACAGACAGCTGATCCAGACACATGAGAAATTAGGAGAGTCAGAGGCTGCGCTACAGGCAGCCCCACAACAAAAGGAAGGAGGCCAAACATCACAGCCCCCTCCACAAATAATTAACCTTGAGGAATCTCCTCAAACTACTGCTCCTCCGACAGAGTAGACAGCTCAAACAGCGCCATCTACATCAGCACCAGCAACAACAACAGAGCAGGCTCCAAGCCTTGATCTGCAGAAGCTGAAGAATGAAATTCAGACCTTAGAAGCCCAAATGGCAAAGTTAAATGAAGCCAGGGAGAATTTGGCTAAGCTAAATGAAAAATATGACAAGTCAAAGCAAAGCATAGCTGAAAAGGGAAGAGAAGTGAAGGCTCTCAAAGAGAGGATAAAGGAGCTGGAGAAAGAGCTCACCCTTGACAAAGTGGTGGCTGAGCTCAAGACTGTTTTATGGGCCAACATTGGCCAATCAATCACAGATTAGTGGCAAAATATAGAGACCATTCATGAGCAAATGGAGCTCATAGTCAAGGCACACAGGGAAGTCCAGAGAGCAAGGGCATCTCTAGGCAATATGCCTGAGATAGCCAATAGAATGATTAACGTGCTCAATAGCCGTACAGGTCCTCAGCTGGCAGCAATTGGGATTCCCAGTAGAACTGAAACCATCCAGCTGATAAAGAGGGTCCTTACATTGAGAAGCCTGGTACAAACACTGGAAAGAAGAAGCCAGGACATGCAGACAGAACTAAACAGATTTATGGACAAGTTTGCAGCATTACAAAGCAGAGGTCTTCCTGGCTTACTGAACAGTGCAGGGAGACTACTTTCACATGAGAACTATGCTAAAAGGGTCAATACCTTTGCTACCAATCAGATCACTGAAAGACCAAGTACCTCAGAAGAAACAGGGCCAGCATCTAGGCAAAGTATTTATAACAGAGTAGAGAACTTATTTTTCATTATGAATGAGATCACACATTTGTTTGAAGTGCCTCCAAACTTCTACAAATATACAGAGGCATATGAAACCCTAGATGCAATTTTGAGACATCAATTGCCCACACAGGAATGGTGGACCAAAATGATACAGTTGATACTGTGAACAAGAGCCTCTCATCAAGTTTTTTCATCAAAAAACATAAGTTATCATGTACAGGAAAATTTGATGCATTCAGTATGTATGGAGAATAGTGGACTGAGCCAACTCAACAGAAAGATTCGGCCACCAAAGCAATACTGACAGCTGCAAATGACAGGGCCGAGAAAGCTACAGCATGACAAAGCATAAAGACACATCATTCAACATTTATGCAGAACGCTCAACCAACTCAGTGGCATCCAAAGGTCAAAAAGTCTTCTGACATAATTAAAAAGCATTCATTTTGTATTTAGAGCAGCAATAACTTCCTTATCTGCTATTCTGTAAATTTGGTAAACATATTTACTTCTCAAGTGACTCAGCGGTTCAGATATTTTTGTAGAACCGATTGTATATATTCCCCCTCGCATAAGCTTGCAGGGGTTGTTGTTACTTGTTCAAAAAGATAACTCGGCTGTATCTTTGGAGAGATAATACAAAGGAGTTTTTGGGACTTCAGAAATCGTCTTTTCTGATGCATGCTGTGTTGGAACCATTGAATGCTGCAGAATTCTAGTGCTATAGCTTGATACAATAAGTTTCTCTGTCTCTGTGTATGTTTAATTTTTATTTATTTCATTTCTCATGTATGTGGTCTAATCTCAACAACAAAGAAGAAGAATAACTCAGCATTTGTCCATGGAGACACCCTGAATTCAATCTTTCCTTGTTATAAATGTTTTCTTCAGGTTTATCTGTTGAATTGGAATTCTTAAATGCTCCAACTCACTGAAAATCTTTAACAATTTTTGTGCAGTAATTCTTAGATGCTACTGAATAGAAACAACCTTTTTCAACTTACAGCCACACTGTGTATAAGTTTCCATTTCACTCTGTTTCATTTTTAAACCAAAAATTGTATCATGAATAGCTGTCTAGCTCTGCGGTAAATCCTTCTCCATCACAGACATCAGGACCTACTCAATTTCTGACCCCATATGCCCAATGGACTAAAAATCCCTCAAACAGTTCATGCCCTTCTCAAAACAACAGTTCACAACCAAAACCTTAAAAACAAGAGTTGAATTCATAACTAGCCTAAAAATTTTCACAAACAGAGCTAAAACTTAAAGAGAGAGCCCTCTCTGATTATAGGTAGGCTAGGACCTATAATCCGAAGCTTGGTTAGTGGTTACCCCAGCCGTATTCCCTTGGGAGTCAAAGGGAACAACCTGGGTGATAACATAAATGGCAACTCCACTGGGGACCTGGATAAACTTTGCAACCTCCTATCTGGTTATTAATGCTGTAGATAAAGCCTGAGTGACAGCCAGACAGCCTTAGAAACTGCCTCTACTTTGCATTTGCAGGACTATATAAAAGCTGCCTCAGTCAATCTTTATTCAGTATTAATTCTCATATAGCTGTGCTATAATTGACTAGTCCTTGTCAAAGATCACTACCTCCTTAGAAATTCTCACAAAGAAAGTTATAGAAGTTGGCTCCCAAGAAGAAAACTCGTTATACAAGATCAAACCCAGATCCTGATCCAGCACTCGAGTTTCAAAATCCAAACTTGATTTCAAAAGTCCTCAAGAGACACAAATCAGAAGGCACTTTATCAGATTCAAGTTCGAAAGCAGGTCTCCAAACTGACATTCCAACCCCTGCTAAGGCTTCTCTACATCCTCATACAACTGGCCCACAATCTCCTAGTTCCTCATCTACTTCACAAGGTATCCTTTCAACCACTCCATCAAATACACACACCCCTTTCATCCCATTTCCTCCACTTGTCCCATTCATCCCTGCTTTCCCTATTGTCCCACCCAACATGGCTAATAGATATGCCCCACTGCAGTTACCAGCCAATCCAGCTCCTTTGCCTCAAGAGTACCAAAGCAAGATCTCATACTTTGATGGTTCTGGCTCATATCCAGCCCTTCAACATACTAAGAAAATGTAGGACTACTTTGAAAACTACGAAATAGATGATGATGGGGTTAGGATGAAAATTTTTGTGCAAAGCTTAACGGGGGATGTGAGAACATGGTTTAGGTCACTTGCACCAAATTCAATAGCAGACCCTGAAGCCCTCTATCAAACATTTATCAACAGATGGGAGAAGAAGAAAGACCCACTCCATATATTATCTGAATACAATACTATCAAAAGAGGTCCCCAAGAAACTGTCCTAGACTACTGTGCCCGGTTTAACAATGTCTACAATGCTATTCCCTAAAATCTTAGACCCCCACCGGATCTAGCCTTATATACCTTTCCTGATGGGTTTGATTCAGATATGGCATATCAATTAAGGGAAAGGGCTCCCAGAACTTTAGCTGAAATGCAAGATATAGCAGTAAGTGTGGAAGCCAATCTGATAGCCAAGAGAAATAGGACAAGAACTGAGAGAAAGACCACCTTCAAAGAACAACCTTCAGGCTGGGATCAAAAACTGGATGCAATAATTACTCGTATGCAGAGATTAGGTGACAGAGTAGAATCAGTTGAGAGGAAGTCATCATGGGAAGCACCACACAATAATCCTATTAGGAATCCTAATTTCGGGAGAAACCAAAATCCAAATATTTGTAAAGCCAATTCTGAACCAGAAATTAGACCTCCGTTCCAAGAAAATTATACATAAGCATCCACTTCTAATGAACAAGTAGATGAAACCCACATTAACCTAATGGGCCTGAATGATGATCAACAAGTTTTCCTAAGTCAAGAAGATCATAAGGATGATGATATCAAACAGTTTCAAACCAATTCAGGTGAGTCATTTGACTTTAAACAAGGCTATGACACAGCTGTTTATGAAGTTCATAAACAATACAAGCTAAGGAGCAGAACCATAAATGTGACACAGCCTGAGAAAACAAAGGACACTCCTTTGCCTAAGAAAACCATGGTCACAGAGCCAATTGACAAAACTGATTCAATTACAAATGAAGTAACAGTGGAAGAAATAACTGAAGCATCTTCCCCAAAACAACAATCAATGGCCACATCACCCTTACAACCTAATCCAAGCATTACTTCGCAGAAGATGAGTAAAAAGGACAAGCCTCAAGATCAGAATGAAAACCAAGAAGAAAATTTGAACAACAAAGAAAGGGTTGTCAACCACAACACCAAGGTCCAATCTGAAAAACCCTTTGACTTAGAAGCTGAAATTGGAAAATTGAAGATAGCCATTCCCCTTTCAGAGCTAGCCAAGCATGACATTTACAAACAACAAATTAAAAAGTCCCTACAACTTACCCATAATAAAGATGATGTCAATGTGTTGGATGATACCCCAGAACTACTTTTCGGTCCAGAGGTTGATGGAAAGACAGCAGTTACAGGGATCTTACCTTTTTATGTCAGCTTGCATGTTCATGATAAAATATTACACAATGAAGTGTTTGATTCAGGCGCATCTCATAACCTTATGCCTAAATCAGTGATGGAGAGACTCAACTTAGACATTACAAGACCCTATAAGGACCTATTTTCATTTGACTCCAGCCAAGTTAAGTGTTTAGGATTGATAAAAGATCTATGTGTATCCCTGGTCCAGTATCCAAACAAAACAATCTTAATGGATGTTGTAGTTGCTGATATCCCACCCAAATATGGGATGTTGTTATCAATATCATGGGGGGCTAAACTCCAAGGTTCCCTGCAATTAGACATGTCATATGCCACAATTTCAGTCTTTGGTCAACCCAAGAGGTTATATAGAGAGTCACTCATGAAATACATGGTGAGCAGTGAAGAAAAGCCTCAAAATTTCCCCATTTATGCAGTCCATTCAGATATGGATTCCTTCATTCTGTTCAATGATGATACAAGCCCTGAAAGTGATAATAAATCAGTCACACTTGAACAAAACATGCATGAGAGTAAGCAACCAAGTCCCCAAGAGATCCAAATTGAGAAACCAATTGATGAGTCCCTCCTAAAAGATAAACCAGATGAAAAACAAGAACTCCAACTTATAATCCCAAATTATAGAAAGAATGTTGAAAATCCCTTAAAACAAGAGATCTTATGGTTCCTCGAGTTTGATGGATCAGTCAACAAATTAGGGGCAGGAGCGGGGGTTTGGATACATAACAAACAAAACAGTCATGCAGAGGGCCGAGCCTACAGGTTAAACTTCAGGTGCACCAACAATATGGCAGAATATGAAGCCCTCTTACTAGGCCTCAAGCTAGTAAAATCCTTACAAGCCATAAAAGTTTCAATCCTAGGAGACTCAGACCTAATTATCCAACAAGTAAAGGGAAATTTTGTCACTAATGAAAAAAGACAGAGATCTTATAGGTCTGCTGCTACTAAAATGCTTAAAATTTTCACTGAATTTCAAATTATCAAAATTCCTAGAACCCATAATCTTCATGCTCATAGTTTGGCTACATTTGCAAGCACTTGCAAACTACCTTTTGAACCCCAACATTGCTTTACAACTGAGATAAAACACAGACCTTCTGTCCCAAACAATGTCAAGGATTGGCAAGTGTTTGAGGATGATACACAAATAAACAATTTCTTGACTTTGCAGCAAGAATTTTCAGGACTAAACATTGATACTGAGGCTGTAAGTGATTCACAACTACTAGGGGAACAACAACAAACAAATATCTGACTCGAGATAGCAAATCAAATGCTTTGTCCAACAAACTTTAACCAGGAGAAAATACAAGAACTTGAACAATTACATTCTGAGGAAATAGCTGATGCTGAAGCTGAAGTTATACAATTAAAAGACAATTTTCTTCCAACAGGCCTAGCTCCATTAGAGGACATTTTTGACTCAAATGATGTCCCTAGAAAACCAAAATTGCAGGCTCTTAATGCTGCCATTGAAGAGTGCAACCTTGGAACTGTTGAAAAACCCAAGATAATTAAATTGTCTGCATCTTTACCACCTGATCAGAAGCCTAAATACATTGACCTCTTTAAAGAATTCCAAGATGTCTTTGCATGGAGTTATGAGGATTTAAAGTCCTATGACACCTCTGTCATTCAACACACAATCCCTCTCAAACCCAATCAAAAACCCTTTAAGCAGAAACTAAGAAGGATAAATCCTATGCTTCTCCCTTCAATCGAAAAAGAGGTACAAAAAATGTTTAAAGCTGGTATTATAGCACCAATCCGGTTTTCTGATTGGATTTCAAATTTGGTCCCTACAAGAAAGAAAATTGGTGAAATAAGGCTTTTTGTTGATCTAAGGAACTTAAATCAAGTGTCCCTAAAAGATAATTACCCCTTACCCAAGATGGATCACATCTTGCAAAGAGTAGTGGGGGCCTCAAGAATTTCTTTACTTGATGGATTCTCAGGTTTCAACCAGATCCTAGTTCACCCTGATGATCAGGAAAAAACAGCATTCACAACCCCATGGGGAACCTTCAAATATGTCAAAATGCCTTTTGGGTTGAAAAATGCAGGAGCTACCTTTCAAAGAGCAATGGATATTGTGTTTACCAAATAAATTCATGATTTCCTTGTCATCTACTTAGATGACCTCACACCTTTCTCAAAATCTGACCAAGAACATTTGAAACATCTAAGGCAGATATTCACAACTTGTAGGAAATATGGAATTTCCTTAAATCCCAAGAAATCCCTGTTTGGTTTGGAAGAAGGCAAGTTATTGGGTCATATTATTTCAAAGGATGGAATTAGGATTGACCCAGACAGAATACAGGCCATCTTGCAAATGCCCCACCCAAGAAACATCAAAGAATTACAAGCCTTCTTGGGGAAGATCAACTTCTTAAGGAGATTTATCCCAAATTTGGCAGAGTTGAGCAGATTACTGAATAACATGCTAAAAAAGGATTCAAAAGTAAAATGGACAGTAGAAGCAAATCAAGCTTTTGAAGGAATAAAATTGGCCCTTACCCAAACTCCAGTCTTAACAAATCCACAATTTGACAGAGAGTTTATCATTTTCTCTTTTGCCTCCCAGCATAATATCGCTGCTGTCTTATTACAGAAAGATGACCAAGGAAATGAGAAACCTATTGCTTTCTTTAGTAGAGCCCTCAGAGATGCACCCCTGAAATATCAGATCATGGAAAAGCAAGCATATGCTTTGGTCAAAGCCATCAAAGACTTTAGGATTTATATCCTATACTCCCATGTTATAGCTTATGTACCAAGTCCCATTGTGAAAGACATACTTACTCAAGAGAACTTAGAGGGCAGAAGAGGAAAATGGATTGCCAACATTTTAGAATTTGACATTGAAATAAAACCTACAAAACTGATAAAAGGGCAAGGTTTGGCCAAATTAATGTCTGAAACAAATTTCCAAGGCTTGGACATCAATCAACTAGACAGTGAACCGGAGCTGGCGACTCCAAAGATCAATGTAGCCTTTGAACAATCTCTGTGGTATTCTGATATCTGTTATATATTGCAAAACCTGTGTGCTCCCCCAGGATTGTCCAGAACTAAATGTAGGTTCCTAAAAATGAAAGCTTCAAGATCTTATGTCATGGATGGAAATTTGCTTTGGAAAAACCATGAGGGTATATTGTTAAACTGCTTAATTGAGAATGAGACTAACAATGTCATGAAAGAATTTCATGCAGGTGATTGTGGTGGACACCTGTATTGGAAGTCCACCGTGGATAAAATACGGAGGGCTGGTTACTACTGGCCCACTGTTTTCTCTGATGTAAAAAATTTCACTACCTCATGCCATAAGTGTCAAATATTTGAGGGAAAGAGAAAGTTACTGCCACTTCCTTTGAGGCCTATTGCAACAGAGAGACCTTTTCAACAATGGGGCTTGGATTTCATTGGGGAAATTCATCCCTCATCTTCAGGCCAACATAGATGGATCCTCACAGCCACAGACTAATTCACCAAATTGATTGAGGCCATCCCATCTAGACAGACAAATGATTCAACAATCATTCAGTTTTTGGAGAATAACATATTGTCTAGATTTGGTTGTCCTGATAAGATCATAACAGACAAGGCTGCTGCTTTTAGATCCAAGAAGATGGTGAACTTCTGCCACAAATTCCACATTACCTTGGGCCATTCTACTGCATACTATCCCAAAGGAAATGGTCTTGCTGAATCATCAAACAAAAGCCTTGTAAACATCATAAAGACGGCGTTGGAAGAAAATAAGAAGAATTGGCATAAGAAGCTAGTCAATGCCTTATGGGCAGATAGACTAACAACCAAGAGATCAATTGGGGTCAGCCCATATGAGTTAGCCTATGGATTGGAAGCCAAATTTCCTTCATCACTAGGGATCCCTGTTATGAAACTACTTCAAGAAAGTCAAGCTGAGCCCAATGACATGCAAAGAAGGATCAATCAAATAATATGTTTGCAACAAACTAGAGACCAAGTTTATAGCAGAGTTCAAGTTTTATAAGAAAAGTTAAAGAAAGCTTTCGATAGAAGGACTAAGGCTGAAGATTTCAACATTGGTGACAAATTCCTCAAGTGGGATTCAAGAAGGGAAGATAAAGGAAAACATGGAAAGTTTGATTCCCTTTGGAGAGGACCATTTGCCATTCAAGCAGTGCAAGGAAACAATACTTACTTCCTTAAAAGTCTTGATGAAGCTGATTTGGATGAAGGTCCTGTGAATGGCAGGATGTTGAAGCACTATTTTGACTACTATCCATGTCTATAATTGAAGCCTCCCTTGTACATACTCAGGTGTATATACTATTTTCTGTTAGCATGTAGGAAATGCAGCTTCCCAAGTTTTGTAAGTTATCAGCAAAAGGCAAATAAGTTCAGAGACCTACCAAGATGGGAAGAGCACAATTTTGAGATTTTAAAGAGGAAAACTCCAACTTTTGGTAAAAGAAGTCAATGGCCAAGGCATTCTGACCTGTTGTTATTGGTCTTTCAAATGGAAAAACCATCCCCATGTGGAGCCACTGTTAGATACCTATACCAATAGGTTTCATTTTCATGATTGGCAAAGATAGTTCCAAATATGCTCTGCTTTGGTGATGCAAAGATCCCATATTTTCAAGAGAAGGTGATATGTGTACATAGCTTGATGTTGACTCAATTTTGGATGGATGGTCCAACATCCTAATCTAGATCATGCCATGTTTCAATTTTAAGTTGTAGAATGGAGAGAGAAGTCTGTCCAAAATGTTCAATCTTGGCAGACCAGTAGTTAGGTAGAGAATTAAGGTTCCCAACTGCTTAATCTGGGACCTTGGAAGCAATAAGGGTAGTTCTAGATAGAAAATCAAAAGAAAAGCCAAAAGAAAAGAAAAGGCACATGAGGGTCTGCAAGTCTAAGTGCACCCTCCATGAAGAAACAAAAAATGCTAGGCAAGTTAATGGGTAGGTAGAGGAGGTTGCAGAAATGTCATTCCTTTCAAATTGAATTTTGCTGGTCTAACATAAAGGAAACATCAGTGGAAAGAGAAGTTCCTCTTCTCCATCATCTTGCAACAATACAAAGGAGCATGTATAACTTCCTGTTTCCCCCTTCACATTCATTAACTAACATCCCATTACCAGTTATGTTCATGAAAGAAAGTCAAGGTCTTATGCTGGTTCTTGTCTCTTTGAAAGCCACATTTCTTGTGTAAAATTCTTTTCATTTTGATCTACTTCCTAAACTAAGTTGATTCCATATAAAACTTATTGTTTCCCCTCCTCATCCACCTCTTCCACTCATATTAACCCTTAACTTCTACTATTTAACCCCCTATACCCCCTTTTTACCCCTATTACTATGTAAATTATACAAAAAACCCCAAAATACCTATGTATCCCTTTCCCCGAGCATTATAGCTCTAAGTTTGGTTCTAAATGGTTTAAGCGCTAAAACATTAGAGTGCGACCCAAAGAGCGCTCATACATTAATCCTGGGATTAATCCAAGATCCGCTTGGATTAATAACCTTAATCCGGCTTTGTTAATAAACCCGCGCATAATACATTTTGCCCGTAACACAGTTAAAAACCCACTTTTCCAATGTTTTGCCGGGCGCGAATTTCATCGAAAACATTATTTTATTCTCCCGCCTGCTGCCGTATCGCCCTGACAAGTTGATGACCCGCCAGCTGTCGGATCTGGGCTTTCCCATCTGACGGCCCTTATCAATTTCGAAGCGGCCCCGATGTACTGCAGTTAGCTTCCGAAATTTGTCAGAGGGTGACGTCAGGCCTCTGCCACGCGTCGCCCCCAAATCTTATCGGGCCGCCCTCTGACAATCTTGCTTCCGTATAAAGAGTGGTGCGATATCATACCGCTTACCGTTTCCGGTTTTCCGCTGACCGGTCATGCCAGCGTCACGCCACCTCAACATCACGTCAACGCCCCCGCCCGCCATCGCTCCGACATGTCCTCCACCTATGCGGTCCCCGTGGACCACTCACAGGCCGCCATGTCACCTGATGACGTCATGCTGATGTCACCCGACCTTGACCCCCACCTGATGACGTCATGCTGATGTCATCCAAATTTTCGCGCCAATGCCAAAATGTCCATATTTGGCCAAATTTTGTCATTTTTACGTTCTTTTCTGTGTTTTTATGCTCTGCCTTCTGCATGCGATTTTATGTCCTTTGCTGCCGCACCTCGCCAAGAACATTCGGAGCTTCTGTCACCCAGAATTCAACTGCAACCAAGCTCTAATACCGCAACTTAACCAGGTATTTGTCAAATTCCCCAACTGCGCCCTCTGTTTCGTCCTGCATTGTTAAAAAACCAATAGAATTGACCATTTTCCCTGGAGAAATAGGCCAACTACGCCTTAAAACTAATTCCCTCAGCTTTTAACCGGCCAATTGTGCCCAATTACACCCCTATTGCTCAGAAACAGGCGGTAATTCAGAAAACTACCTAACCTACCGCGCAGGACGGTATTTCTCCCATAGATAGTCAGGATTCAACCCCAATTCACTTGAGAAACATGGATACACCAGTAGCACCTGTGGCCCTGAATATCGCTCCATCGAATGCCCCTCAGAGAGAGTTGGAGTGGAAAGCATTAGCAGATCAAGATTATCAAATATCAGAGGAAATGCTAATGCATAGCAAGTACCACATTCACTTGCTGAATGAATTGAAGCTCAAGCATGAGAGTGGAATGGATGTATTGGGCATTTGGGACTCTTTCCTCCCTATCTTCAAGCTCCCTTAGGTAAACCAGTTTCCTGACCTAATCCACCGATGTGCTGACTGCTATGACCCCACTCAGAGGGCTGTGCTTGACCCTTCAGGCTCAATTGTTTTTTATGTCACCCCTGAAACCATCAGAGAGATGCTACACTTCAATACCGATAAGAAATTAGTTCCTTTATCACTGATAGATGTGATAAAGCAAGGAGCTAAGCTGACAGATGCTCAAGTCACCAAGATGAATCAATTGTACATTGACTTTGACACCGTGCAGTACCCTCCCATTTCTCATGTATACCTCAACCAATTGGGCAGAGACCTTGTAGACATGATTAGTCCCATATTGGGCTATAATTCAATAGAATATGTTGATGAAACTGTGCTGGTGATGATGCTCATGTTTTCCCCTGGCAAGTCCCCAATCTATTATGACTATGCCACTTACATATCCAATAAAATACATGAGCAATTGATAAACTTGGCAAGAGAAAGGGTGTTCAGATACACCTCCTATATCTACCACTTAATCTTATATTATCAGCATGAGAAATTTCCTTTTCTTGTAAAAAGAGTGGATGCACAAGGCAATCCAAGGTCAGTGGTTTATTGGTCCTCTGCCTTCCACTGCATATCTTGTTCCCCATACACTTATTGTGAGTTTATAGACCTCTTCATCCACCCAGCCATGTCTCTACTTCTGAGCTCACCTCCTCCAAGACTAACTGATGATATGCAGAGGATTCTTCAGTTGTCTAAGGTATACAACATTGGGGATTGGTACTATTACCAAAACCACACAGTTATCAGAATATATGGGTGTGAGTTGCACCCTTACAGATTACCCAAATATGTGCCTATGAGATTGTTTGCCCTCGAGTACATCAGGCAATTTGGGAATGCTGATGTACTCCATTTTTCTGGCAAGGGCAAGAAAGCACAGCTCAAATTCAGAAACCAATTAGGCCACTTCATTTACAATAAAAGGGAGGAAGGCTGGCAAGAGGCAGATAGAATGCTAGAAGCCCTTGGCTTACAGACCAGCTTCCTTTGGAAACCATACGACCCCAATCATTTCATAAGTTTAAGAAGGGTCAGATATAGGCTGGCCAGCTATGACCACTTAAGGTTTCCTCACATAGAAAAATATGCAAATCAACTAAAATGGAGGGAAGGCACCTTAGAAGAGGCTGCCACACAAGAAGAACTAGCTCAAAGAGCAGTAAAAAATCTCCAAAAGTTGGCTGACTTAGAGCTTTGTTCACGGGTGTTTTCTGTTCCAGGCACTCAAGTGGGAGCAGCTGCCTCATCATCTGCAGCTCCACAAAAGGCAGTTCAAGTCCCAATTATAGCAGAGACTTCAGCCAAGGATAGAGACATGGAAACCAAACAACAAAAGTCCCATGAAGAGCAGCAATCAGCCCAAGATCAACAGCCTGAAAATCATCCTGAATAGCAGGAAGAAACAACAGAGGCTCCTGGTCCTAATAATGAGCAAATGCAAGAAAAGGAGGCCCCAGTACAGAATGTTACAGTAGAAACTTCGGTGCTCTAGACACCTATCAATGAAGAGAGGGGCAAGAAAAGAGATAGAGAGCAGAAGACTCCCCTCACCACATCCACAACTCAAGGGGAGAAAAGACAGAGGCTAAATCCCCCTTCAGAAGAAGAAATGCCTATAGGGCAATCTTTGGGCATGGGCCCACCAAGCCTGGAAGCATCTGCAAGTTCCTTTCAGCAGGAACAAGAAAGGACAGTTGGAGGAGAAGTCAGCTCCTCAAGCCACCAAAGGGGAGCTGAAGCAGGCATCAAACAACAATTTATTGATATCAAAAAGAGGAATGAGCCACTCAAGATACAACTCTACAATCACTTTTTGAAAATGGCTCCTACAAACCAAAAAAGGTTGATGTCTGCATATGATGTACATGAGGGAAAAATGGTAATGAGTCATTTCATGCCAACCATGCTGCAGCCATAGTCAGCTGCAGACCACATAAGGACCAAACTTGAGGTCCTTGAAAAAGACATCCACCCCATGGATCAAATTGAATTGCACAAGCAAATGGGTGAGATGGTATATGCCACCCTTTCAGACAAAACATTGGTGAATTATAGGCTGGAAAATAGCCTAAATAACACAGCTGCCCAACTTGAGTTGGAGAAAGCATCCTCCCAGGCAAAAGACAACTGAATCAAAGCGTTGGAGGATATCATCATAGAGCTTGGGCATGATCCCAAGGACGTCAAGGCTGTACAAGCGCTGTCGAAATTAAGAGATACAGATATGGCAGCATTGAGAAAAATGATTAAGATTCCAGCAACTCTTCATCCTCAGACAGAAGAGGTTGCCCAGCTAAGGCATGACCAAGATGCAGCAGCTATGCTAGTATCATTATACAGACAGCTGATCCAGACACAGGAGAAATTAGGAGAGTCAGAGGCTGCGCTGCAGGCAGCCCTACAACAGAAGGAAGGAGGCCAAACATCACAGCCCCCTCCACAAATAATTAACCTTGAGGAATCTCCTCAAACTACTGCTCCTCCTACAGAGCAGACAGCTCAAACAGCGCCATCTACATCAGCACCAGCAACAACAACAGAGCAGGCTCCAAGCCTTGATATGCAGAAGCTGAAGAATGAAATTCAGGCCTTAGAAGCCCAAATGGCAAAGTTAAATGAAGCCAGGGAGAATTTTGCTAAGCTAAATGAAAAATATGACAAGTCAAAGCAAAGCATAGCTGAAAAGGGAAGAGAAGTGAAGGCTCTCAAAGAGAGGATAAAGGAGCTGGAGAAAGAGCTCACCCTTGACAAAGTGGTGGCTGAGCTCAAGACTGTTTTATGGGCCAACATTGGCCAATCAATCAGAGATCAGTGGCAATATATAGAGACCATTCATGACCAAATGGAGCTCATAGCCAAGGCACACAGGGAAGTCCAGAGAGCAAGGGCATCTCTAGGCAATATGCTTGAGATAGCCAATAGAATGATTAACGTGCTCAATAGCCGTACAGGTCCTCAGCTGGCAGCAATTGGGATTCCCAGTAGAACTGAAACCATCCAGCTGATAAAGAGGGTCCTTACATTGAGAAGCCTGGTACAAACACTGGAAAGAAGAAGCCAGGACATGTAGACAAAAGTAAATAGATTTATGGACAAGTTTGCAGCATTACAAAGCAGAGGTCTTCCTGGCTTACTGAACAGCGCAGGGAGACTACTTTCACATGAGAACTATGCTAAAAGGGTCAATACCTTTGCTACCAATCAGATCACTGAAAGACCAAGTACCTCAGAAGAAACAGGGCCAGCGTCTCGGCAAAGTCTTTATAACATAGTAGAGAACTTATTTTTCATTATGAATGAGATCACACATTTGTTTGAAGTGCCTCCAAACTTCTACAAATATACAGAGGTAGATGAAACCCTAGATGCAATTTTGAGACATCAGTTGCCCACACAGGAATGGTGGACCAAAATGATACAGTTGATACTGTGAACAAGAGCCTCTCATCAAGTTTTTTCATCAAAAAACATAAGTTATCATGTACAGGAAAATTTGATGCATTCAGTATGTATGGAGAATAGTGGACTGAGCCAACTCAACAGAAAGATTCGGCCACCAAAGCAATACTGACAGCTGCAAATAAAAGGGCCGAGAAAGCTACAGCATGACAAAGCATAAAGACACATCATTCAGCATTTATGCAGAACGCTCAACCAACTCAGTGGCCTCCAAAGGTCAAAAAGTCTTCTGACAGAATTAAAAAGCATTCATTTTGTATTTAGAGCAGCAATAACTTCCTTATCTGTTATTCTATAAAGTTGGTAAACATATTTACTTCTCAAGTGACTCAGCGGTTCAGATATTTTTGTAGAACCGATTGTATATATTCCCCCTCGCATAAGCTTGCAGGGGTTGTTGTTACTTGTTCAAAAAGAGAACTCGGCTGTATCTTTAGAGAGATAATACAAAGGAGTTTTTGGGACTTCAGAGATCGTCTTTTCTGATGCATGCTGTGTTGGAACCATTGAATGCTGCAAAATTCTAGTGCTATAGCTTGATACAATAAGTTTCTCTGTCTCTGTGTATGTTTAATTTTTATTTATTTCATTTCTCATGTATGTGGTCTAATCTCAACAAGAAAGAAGAAGAATAACTCAGGATTTGTCCATGGAGACACCCTGAATTCAATCTTTCCTTGTTATAAATGTTTTCTTCAGGTTTATCTGTTGAATTGGAATTCTTAAATGCTCCAACTCACTGAAAATCTTTAACAATTTCTGTGCAGTAATTCTTAGATGCTACTGAATAGAAACAACCTTTTTCAACTTACAACCACACTGTGTATAAGTTTCCATTTCACTCTGTTTCATTTTTAAACCAAAAATTGTATCATGAATAGTTGTCTAGCTCTGTGGTAAATCTTTCTCCATCACAGACATCAGGACCTACTAAATTTCTGACCCCATATGCCCAATGGATTAAAAATCCCTCAAACAGTTCATGCCCTTCTCAAAACAACAGTTCACAACCAAAACCTTAAAAACAAGAGCTGAATTCATAACTAGCCTAAAAATTTTCACAAACAGAGCTAAAACTTAAAGAGAGAGCCCTCTCTAATTATAGGTAGGCTAGGACCTATAATCCAAAGCTTGGTTAGTGGTTACCCCGGTCGTATTCCCTTGGGAGTCAAAGTGAACAACCTGGGTGATAACACAGTCCATTTTGAAGTGCCCTTCCTTTCCGCATTTCCAGCACATCTTTACAGGTTTTGCTAGAGATTTAGATCTCCCTATAGATTTAGATCTCCCACTCGAGGACTTATTTTTGTTTCTATTTTGGGACTATCCTCATACAGAAAAGGCATCACCATTCGGGCCCTCCATATTTTTATCTATCATCTCCTCTAACAACAAGGATGAGACTATTTCATTAAACTGCAGGGTAGTTGCATTGCTATCTATTGCAACAACTAGACTATCCCATGAATCTGGTAGAGAACAAAACAAACTGATGCACTTATCTTCATCTGAAATTTTAATATCAACAAATAATAACTGTCTTAACACAGTATTAAAGGAATTCAGATGTTATTTCACCGAGTCTCCATCTTTCATCCTCAGGTTATACAATTTTTTCCGTAGGAATAGTTTATTCACCAGAGACTTAGATTGGTACAAAGTCCCTAAATTGTCCCATAGAGCCTTCGCCGAAGCTTCTCAAGATACATTCAACAACACTGAATCTGAGACACACAATCGTATTGTGCTCTTTGCCTTTCGATCCAACTTTTCCCAGTGTTTAACTGAAATTATTATTGGTTTAGTTCCCAAACCTACCATGATCCACTGATCTTTATCCACCAACAGATCCTCCATCTTGAGTTTCCATAACTCAAAACTCTGACCATTAAATTTCTAGATCTATATCTTTCCACTACTCTCCATCTTCTTTCCCCACAAGAATCGATCTTGTAGATCTCCCACTGAACAGGGTTTACCACAGGCCCAAGAAAAACCCCTTAGCAGCAAAGGTGTCCCCTTGAATCCAAAACAACTCTGACACCAAATGTAGGTTTTAACCTCATACAAAAATTACCTGTAAACAAATTCTTAAAAGAAGAAACAAAATAATGGTGAGATCATAAAACATATAAGATATATATACAGATATTTTCCCCTGCATCCCAAAATCGGGACTACTAGATTGATTTTTCATTATATTCCTTTCAATGTTACAATACATATATATACATTCCAAAGTATCCATAAACCTCAATCCATTAATCCTAGACTAGAACATAACCGTAGTTCCCTTGACCGGATCTACAAAATACCATGCAAAGAAAACCATCATGCCTAAAACCATGTGTGAAAACCATGCACAAAACCATAGGTAGGTCTGGCCACCTAATATAGGGTCCAAAAAAAATTTCCTGGGGTGTTGTGCCAAACCCCGAGCAAGGAGGCTACCAATCCCTTGCAAAAACCATTGACAATAGGGGCTGTCACCACCCTTACTGCACCCATTTCAACGTACAGGGGGGCTACTTCCCCCCTTACTATGCCCGACACAACATATAGGTGGAATACCAACCCCTTATGCGCTCGACGCAACATACAAGGGGGGCTACTGCCTCGCCGCGCGTGTAGTAGTCGTGGAAAGAATATAACACACCCAACATGCCTTCCTTGGGGACCTCAAGAGAGGTTTTCACCTAGGGTTATTTATGTTTATTCTTTTTCTTTACTCCCAAGCTGCCTCAAAGAGGATTTCTACCCAAGAGTTGGCCTCAGATGCCTCATAAAGGTTTTAATCGAGGCCGTTTATTTTCTTTTCCTTTTTCATAACAGTGCCTAGAAAATTTGTGAACTGGAAGCTATCACACTCAATCACATTAACCTCTTTGCTTATGGTGCTGATGAATTCTTCCTTAGACATAGGTTTTATGTAAATCTTCAACCTATATCCATTTAAAAGCAATGGAATCCCTTCTTCATCAATGGTCCTGATTTGAACAACTCCATTGTCATGACATTTCTCTATCAGGTATGGGCCTAACCATATTGTCATCAAATTTCCTTTGAAATCCTTGAACCTAGAGTCATATAGTAAATCCCAATCCCCTTCCTGAAAAACTTTGTCCTTGATAAGCCTATCATGCCAGACCTTCCTTTGCAATTGTGTAACTTCATTGTGTAGGAGGGCCTACATTCTGAACTCATCCAAGCCATTTAACTGGAGCAACCTCCCCTGTTGTGCTTTGGTGACATCTAAGTCCAATTGGGCTTCCATTATTAAGGTATTATACACAAAATTAATAGAGAGAAAAGATTCATTACCATAAACCAGATCATATGGAGTAAAACCAAGAGTTGTTTTCCAAGTTGTGTTATAGGCCTAAGTGGCCTCCACTAATCTGTCTACCCAATCCCTCTTGTTGATGCTCACAACCTTCGTGAGGATGTCCTCTAATGCCCTATTTGTAACCTCTACTTGTCCATTTGCAATGTTGGACCATGGTTGACAATGATTGACCATGGTTGACCATGATTAACCATGGTTCAAAAATGATTTATACCATAAACCCAAGGGAACAATAATAAAAAACAAGGGACTATAAACCCAAGGGAATAATATTAAACCCACGGGAAAAATATTTAACACTACGAATATGAACCCTTAGGATTAATAAACCTACATAATTGATATAATGACCCTAAGGGAATAATGTTAAACCCTAGAAATATGAACCCATAGATTAATAAACCTAAGAGATTGATATTATAAACTAAAGGGAATAATATAAAACCCAATATTGTAAACCCAAGGTATATAATCCCTAAGATAAATACTATAAACCCCAAAATAAACATGGTTTACCATCATTGACCATGGTCAATTTTCATAGTAAGAAAATTTTTGTCACACTGTGACATAGGGCCATAATTGGTTTTCAAATCAAGACAACCTTTGTCAGAATGCAACAATCAACCATAGTTAACCATGGTTGATTTTCATATTCAAACAATCTTTGTCACAATGTGATGTTGGACCATGGTTGACCATGATTGAATTTGTAAAATATGGTTGACCATGGTTGACCATGGTCAGCCACAATCGACCATAGTTTACCATGGTTTACCATGATTGATCATGGTTGACTATGATTGATATTATAAACCCAAGGGAATAATAAATCGAAGAGATTAATACTAAAAACCCAAGGGAATAATATTAAACCCAAGGCATACAAACCCTAAGATAAATATTATAAACCCTTAAATATATGTGGTTAACCATGATTGATTTTCATATTGAGACAATCTTTGTCACAATTGGAGATTGGACCATGACCAAACATAGTTGAAACTTTATATTAATAAACCAAATGGATTGATATTATAAACTGAAGGGAATAATAAACCCAAGGGACTATCAACTCAAGGGAATAATATTAAACCCAAGGGATTAATATTATAAACCCTATGTATATAAACCCTAAGCTAAATATTATAAACCCTAAAATAAACATGGTTGACCATGGTTGGCCATGGTTGATTTTCACATTGAGAAAATCCTTGTCACAATGTGACTTAGGACATTGGTTACCATGCTTGACCATGATTGGTTTTCATATCATGACAATATTTGTCACAATGTGATGTTGGACCATGGTAAACCATCGTTGATTTTCACATTGAGATAATCTTTGTCAAAATGTGATGTTGGACCATGGTTGACCATGAATGACCATGGTTGATCACCATTGATTTTATAAAACATGGTTTACCATGCTTGAACATGAATGACTATGATTGACCATAGTTGACCATGGTTGAACATGATTTATCATGGTTTATAATGATAGTTACTATAAACCAAAGGGAATAATAAACCCAAGGGATTAACACTAAAAACCCAAGGGAATAATATTAAACCGAAGGGAATAATATAAACCCAAGGTATATAAACCCCAAGGTATATATTAAAAAATGTTAAAAAAACACAGTTGACCATGGTTGATTTTCATATTGAGACATTGTCACAATGTGATGTTGTACCATGATTGACCATGGTTGAGCATGATTGATCTTCAACCTTGGTTTAGCATTATTGACCATGGTTGACGACGATTGATATTACAAACCCAAGCAAATAATAAATCCAAGAAATTTATACTAAAAACCCAAGGGACTATTAACTGAAGGGAAAAATACTTCACCCAAGGGAACAATATTAAACCCAATCACATAATGTAAACACAACATATATAAACCCCAAGATAAATATTATATATCATCTAATAAATATGCATGTCCATGTTTGTCCATCACTAATTTTCATTTTGATACAATCTTTATGACAATGCGATGTTGGACCATGCTTAACCATGGTTGAACCCTAACATTAACAAATCAAAGGGAATAAAAAACTGGGGGATAAATACTAAAACCCCAAGGAATTATGAACCCAAAGAAACAATATTAAACCCAAGGGATTAATATTATAAACCCAAGGTATATAAACCAAAATATAAATATTGCAAACCCTTATACACACATAGTTGATTATGGTTTTGACCATGGTTGATTTTCAAATTGAGACAATCCTTTTGACAAAGCAAGATTGGACTATAGTTATTAACCATGGTTGACCATACAACACCACAACTATAAACTAAGTTGGCTATGAATAACCATTGTGATCAATGATGTTTTTCCACTAATATTTTCCATATTGGAACAATCTTCATCGAAAAGGCACACTCAATCGTTCACCACCATGGTTAACCAAGGTTGACTATCAACATGTATGACCATGATCAAGAATAGCTCACCATGGTCATTTTTCAACAATAGACATAAATCCATGACATCAACATTTTAAACCCAAAGGCTATAAAGAGAAAGATAAATATTGTAAACCACTAAATAAACATTAAGCCCTAACATTAATACTATAAAACTCAAGAATATTTTTATAAACCAAAGGAATCAATAGACTAAAGGGGTTGACACTAAAATCCCAATCAATTACAAAGAAAAGAGAATAACATTAAACTGGAGCATTGTTATTAAAGCATAGGAACACATTTAGAATAATTGAACAATTTGTATTGTTACAGAACACAATGTCTCAAGATGAAAGAAAAAAAAAGCACATTTGAATTGTAAACATTAGAATCTAAGAAGAAAAAAGCTATAAAAAAATTGAAGACCATTCATATGCAGTTTTTTACATAATAACGCAGTGGCAAGTAATCGATTTTGATGAAATTGAAACCAAATTGTGGAATTTGTGGTGGCTTTGAGCCATGCACATAGAATATATCTTCAATATATCCAAGTGCACCATTATCCAATCCAGCTTCAACCCATAAATTACATGTGATCATTACAGACTCTCCATGAAACAGTAACACTTCATGTTCCAAGACATTATCATCACTATCAGCTATTTATAATCTTCTAGCACATTCCACAACACACCTTGCAATTGGAAAATTTAATGATTTTAGCATTTTCCATTTGTGCAAATTGACGAGATTATTCGTTGTAAACAAGTGAACTAAAGAATTGAATAAACCCTTTTCCTTTGGATCTAAGTATCTATCGACACACATCGTAAGAAGATCCCAATCATCCAAAAACAGATATTCATTTCTAATATTGGTTAAAATATTGTGAAAATATGCATGTTTCTGATCACCTCCTTGTTTCCTATAAATTTTATCCAAATTCACAACAATGTTGAGGCTTTTACAAAACATTTTCCTTGTTGTTTTACATGCATATAAGGGTTTATCCTTAACAAGATGTAGTTTTCCAAGGTCATTCACAAGAATCATGGACATGCCAACAAAAGGAGAAGCCTTGTTTTAGGAAAGTCTTCTCGCAAATGAGAAACTATCTATATGAATAACCTTGGACCTAGAAAGCTCATTTAATCAATTAAAATATATCGAATGTGCCTCAATTCTTCTTTCTTATATTTTATAGGAATTTTCAAAGCAAAGTGTATTGTTTTTCCATGTCTATTACAAGAAAATATACCAAATGAGGAAGAAATAACAATGGACTTCTATCATCCATTGTTGAAGGAGAAAGAACATGAGAAATACAATGAATAAGATAAGGCTTGCGAGTTCCAACGGTTCCTTGAATAATCATTTTCAAAGAATTATCATTTCCAATGTTAACAAAGTGCCAAAAAAATATTTCAAAAGAAACTCGTTTTTTCTTTGATAAAGATGAAGGCAAAAATATTGTCTCCTCAACTGGGTTGCCATTAACAACACGCACAGACTGCACATATTTTATAAAATGGATAGTCTATTATGCAATATCATTTGACATCATCATTTCATGCCAATATTATATATATAGTTTCTTGCAGTTCTACTAAGTCGCCCATGAAATTTATCATGCATTTTCTCGTGATCACCTTATTGTATCAACTCATCTCAAATATTTAGATATCATAATTAAAATTATCAGACATTTCAATTAATCAGAATTCGATTATCATCTTGTTTTCAATCATACTTAGGCTTCCCAACTATGAGGAAGTTATAAAATAAACCATCTAGAAAATCATTTTAGGATTTAGTATTGTGAGTCTCTAACTCACAGAATTATTGAGCCCTCTACATACACAAGGCACATAAATTTTCAAAAACAATCTAGATTCCTTTCCCATGCTTAGGGCCATTGCACTCCTTAATAGATTTTCATATTTTTGACTTTGGTCTTGTTCACTTTATAGTTGCTAACTTTTGATGTAACGCAACAACACTGTCTTGTTGTGCCTCCATATCTATTTGGTGTTGAGGAGTAACGCAAATATCATTACCACACTCCTTCCAAATATTATTTACTTTTATTTCCGAGACTTATTTTCTTACATCATATCTGTCGCAACTTATCTCCATTTCACTGGTTCTTGATCAGGTATCATATCTAGCCATTCTACTACAACTCTCAACCACTTGACTCTGATAATCCTCTATGTTGATGTATTATGCCAATTGTTCTACTATGATTACCATTCTTTTTATGGATCCCTTTTCAACAAAAGTTTCATTGCAAAAGCACATTAATTCCTTTATCAGCTTGGACTTTATTTCCGTCAATCATGAAATATGTACCACCTACTATGATTGCATTGGACTTATTTATACCTAAGGTGTACTATTCACATATAGATTTTTTTTTAATCTTTTTAATGCCACCACTGTCAATATTTTCCATATCAATTGAAAGGATTCGAACCATTTCATCAATTAGCCACGATTGACTCATATTTGTACATATATTTGGAAATAATAAGCATGTCATATCCCCATTCAATTTAGACAAGAGTTATCCTTAAGTATGCCAAACCGACTTCCTTAGGTATATCCGTTTATCATACATTTTGTTGTATATAATACAAGGTTCCTGATTTTTTTTATGGAGAACATACAATACATCCCACATGTTACATATTTTACGATGTGGCTATAACTTCTGTCCTTTTTCAACTTGCTTCCCATTCATGGATGAGATTCAAAATTTTATGTTATCATCAATGATTTTCTTCACATATTCTTTCAATGTTAGAGGAAATTTAGGCTAGCCTAAAAGTGGCCTCCTAAGGAAAAATATTAAAATAATAGTTAAAATAATAAAATAAGAGTTATGAATTTTTGAAGGAAAAGATTTTTTTTTTTTTTTTTTAATTGTATTTTTGGCTTATCTTCTTATAGTTTACTCAAATTTCAATTGTAGACACTCATTAAATGCAGAATTAAATTCCACCTCCAACTGTAGAAATTCTGCAAATTCTCCACAAATCTTGCTCTAAGACCTCTGTAGAAAATATGATTGTAGGTTAACCCGATAATACAATACAACTAAAGCAGAATACTATAGCCTACTTATACTATCAATTTGCAGAAGCTTAAAGATCAAGTTGAACACATATAACCAGAAGAATAAGAATCAATGCACAATACACATGAAAATACTTTGGGGAAAGCCTCAGCTAAAAACCCCACTATCTGTATTATCATACAAGGTAGAAATACATAGATATTATACAAAGCCTTAGCTCTCACAGCTTGCCAGCCCTCATTAAAATCCTCATAGATGCTCACAGGCAATCCTAGCCACTCACAAGCCTTCCTCTCTGCCCTCCAAGCTCCTATTTCCTTGCGCTGTTCCTAGTGGATGATTCTCACCTCACCAAGTGGAACATTGCTCTCACACACTGTTAGAACTGTGCAATCCTCAAGGAAAGTTTTCCTTCTGCATTCATGAGTTTTCTTTATAAGAAAACGCATGCAACTGATATTACACTGTCCTTGACTTTAATCTCAACTGGGTCTTTCTCGGAATAGACATGCATGAGTTTCTGATGAGTGAATCTTCAGTTACTGGAGTACACTAGTTGAGTGCATGCATGCATCAACTAACTGATAACTCTCTATTAGTTCCTCAAACTGTTTGGAACTAATTTAACTGGACTTAACTCGATAAACTGAGTTAACTAATTACAACTCAACTATAACTCACTCTTATCTCCCAAATTTTAGGGATAACTTGTGCATGACTTCAGAAAGACTTCTAACTTGAATTTCTCCAACTAATTAATTCAAGGTGAATTAATCAATTATTTCCAAGTAGCCGTTAAGACTAAATTGGATTTTAATTCACAATTTAATTTAAGGACAAATTAAATTAGAATATTCTTGTTGCCACATTTCAACACTCCCTCTCAACAAGAAAGGAATTATATTGCAACAACATGATCCTCCCATCATTAGCAGCTTTCTTTACCTTGTAAAGCCAATGGGAAATCACAATTGACTTGTTCTCCAGTCTCGGAAGCACGTCCCAAACACTGTTATGAACTATGGAGTCATACTCCACCATAGCATCAACCCAAATCGGCTATTGCACTGCTTCCTCAAAGGAAGATGACTCAGTCTCAACACATTCCCCAACAAGGGACATGTATCCAGTGTACCTCTTTGGTGACCTCCTCAGTCTGCGCTAAGAAGATGGTGCTCCCACATTCTCTCTCGCATCCTACAACAATCTATTAACTTCTCTTGTGTGCTTTTGTCCATCTCTAGAAGACTCTTCTTGAGTGGATGTCTCCACTCCTGGAACCTCTGCATGCGGTTACTCTGCATCAGTCTGAGGCTCCTCCTCCTTAGGAACCAACAGTTCCTCCACAACCTATAGTTGGAGCTCCCTCTCAAGGGAAACTTGCATGGCCTTCTACTCATCAAACTTGAGATATCTTCTCACTATCCTCTGACTGGTAGGCAAGTGTACCCAATAGTTGTGAGGTGTATCAGTGTACCCCATAAGTATTCCCAACTCTGCTGTCAGCTCAAGCTTCTTCCATGCATCCTTTGTCACATGCAAATAGATCGATGAGCCAAAGATCGTGAAGTGACCCACATTTGGTCTCTTACCGAAGAAAGCTTCCTCTGGTGTCTTCATCCCAAGTATGCGATGCGGGCTTCTATTCTGCAAATAGACCACTGCGTTGCATGCCTCAGCCCACAAGTGAATTGGTAGGCCTTGGTCATGCAGTATTGTCCATGCCTCCCCTACAATAGTTCTGTTCTTCCTCTTAGCCACCCCTTTCTGCTGTGGGTTATGAGGTGCCATCAACTCCCGTCTAATTCCTTCCACTGCACAGAAATCCTTAAACGCTTGAGAGACATATTCTCCACCGTTGTCACTTCTCAAGGCCTTGATCTTCTTCCCTGACTCTTTCTCAACCAAAGCTTTGAACTCACAAAACTTTGAGAAGGTTTGGTCCTTCTTCAACATCAAATAAATCCAGCATTTACGAGAATAATCATCAATGAAAATAAAATAATACCTTTGCTTCGTTGTGGATTCCATCAAGAATGGTCCACACACATCAGTATGAACTCACTCTAAGATAGCCTCTGCTCGATTGTCTCGACCATGGAAGGAAGACTTGGTGTACTTTCCCAAGGTACAACCTTTTCATGTGTCAACTTGCTCAAGTTTACCTTTGGGAAGTCCTGTAGATATCTACTCCATTGTCTTCAAAGCTCCATGATGCAAATGGCCCAACCACCTATGCCACAACTCACCAATGTCTTGGATTTGCACCAATTTTGTTTTCGTACTCAATGCTGCACAATCATCTACATCTAGTTTATAAAGATTCTTCACCCAAATCCCTATCCTCTTGGTCTAACCCATGGCTATGTGTCTTACGAACGCCTTTCCTTTACTGAAGACAACATCATAGCCTTTGTCCTCCAACATCATGACCGATACCAAGTTCTTCTTCAGTCTAGGCACATATTTCGCTTCTATCAAGGTGATAGGAGCTCCATGCTCCCTCTGGAAAGCAACTGTGCCCACTCTCGAAACACTATACTTTCCATCGTCACCCATCTCTATGCACATCTTGAGGTCTTTCTCCTCCAAGGTACTAAATAAACTTTTATCGCCAGTCATGTTGAATGAGGCTCCACTATCGAGATACCAAACACAACCCATCATCAATGTCACCGTGCATGCGATGACGGTAAAGTCCATTTCGAATTGAGAGGCTAATGCCTCACCTTCCGATCCTTCCAAGGATCCCTTCTTGGACTTCTTCGATGGGAAATTAGTCGCATAATGTCCCATCTCGTGACAATTAAAGAATCTCACTTTAGCCTTGTCCCCCTTCTTCCCTCCATGAGAAGAATTCGATTTGGAATGGGAATCCTTCCCCTTCCCTTTCCTTGCCTTACTTGCTAAGGCCATATTTTCTTCATCATCATCCGTCAATGAAGAACCATCTCATGTGCTCCTCCTGATCTCCTCCTGCATGAGATTCGACCAGAGTCGTTCCCAATCTGACAGTTTCTCCCTTCCACTCACAAAGTCCTGGTAGCTATTCCAGCTCTTTGGAATTCCAAGGAGAGCGAGGCTCACTTTATCATCATCGTCAGTAGTTATTCCCACCCTTCCAAGCTCATCTCTACAAGTGGTGAGCTTGTTCAGATATGTGGAAATAGTATCGCCCTTCTCCATCTTGATTCTTTGAAGCTTATCCTTGAGCGCCAATTTCCTCTGGTCGCTACTATTTTGGTAGAGGTCCTTCAATGTCTTCCACATTGAAAATGGAATATCCTTCCCATGGAGACTCAAGACAATATGGTCTCAAACTCACTCAAGGATAATCCGGCTCACCTTCGCCACACACTTCTCCCACTCAGCCAACTCTTGTGCATTAGTTGAAGCTGGCTTTAGGATTTCTTGATTAATGAAATCCTTCAAGTTGTTTTCTTCTAATACAGCCTCCATTCTATCTTTCCATGCTATGCAATTCAAGCTACCTTCCAAGGCATACTCGAGTCTCAAGCCATAGAATGCTATTGGTCAACCTTGAAGTATGATAAAAATTTGATTTGCACCTGCAACCCCAAACTTCAAACTTCGAATTCTCTTCTCAGTATACTGTTCACACCTCCAATAAACTTGACTCCGATACCATGTAGAAATTCTGCAAATTCTCTACAAATCAAGCTCTAAGACCTATGTAGAAAATCTGACTGTAGGTTAACCCGATAATGCAATATAACTAAAGCAGAATACTATAACCTACTTCTACTATCAATTTGCGGAAGCTTAAAGATCGAGTGGAACACATATAACCAGAAGAAGATGAATCAATGCACAATACACATGAAAATACTTTGGGGAAAGCCTCAGCTAAAAACCCCTCTATCTATATTATCATACAAGGTGGAAATACATAGAGATTATACAAAGCCTCAGCTATCAAAACTAGCTAGCTCTTAGTACAGTCCTCATAGATGCTTACAGGCAATCCTGGCCTCTCATAAGCCTTCCTCTCTGCCCTCCAAGCTCCTATTTCCTTGCGTTGTTCCTAGTGGATGATTCTCATCTCACCAAGTGGAACACTGCTCTCACACATTGTTAGAACTGCGCAATCCTCAAGGAAATTTTTCCTTCTGCATGCATGAGTTTTATTTATAGGAAAACACATGAAACTAATAGTACACTATCCTTGACTTTAATCTCAACTGGGTCTTTCTTAGAATAGACATGCATGAGTTTCTGATGGGTGAATCTTCAGTTAACTAGAGTACACTAGTTGAGTGCATGCATGCATCCACTGACTGATAACTCTATATTAGTTCCTCAAACTATTTGGAACTAATTTCACTGGACTTAAGTCAGTAAACTGAGTTAACTAATTACAACTCAAATATAACTCACTCTTATCTCCTAAATTTTAGGGATAACTCTTGCATGACTTCAGAAAGACTTCTAACTTGAATTTCTCCAACTAATTAATTCAAGATGAATTAATCAATTATTTCCAAGTAGTTGTTAAGACTAAATTCGATTTTAATTCACAATTTAATTTAAGGACAAATTAAATTGGAATATTCTTGTTTCCGCATTTCAACACCAACAAGTACCCATCATGCATACTTTTGAAAAGATCCACAATGATAAAAATTGAAGATACATTAAAAAACATGTTGAACACGTTTTTTAATGTATCTTCAATTTTTATTAATGTGGGCCTTCTCAAAAGTATGCATAATGGGTACTCATTGGATGTGGAATTTAATTATGCATCCAATGAGTTTCTACACTTGAAATTTGAGTAAACGTATAAGGAGATAGACCAAGAATATAGTTAAAAAAAAGTAGTTTTTCTTCTTTACCTTCTAAAATATTTACATGTACATCATATTAAATTTAAAGTATTTTAATTGGTTTACAAATTATGATATGGAAATTACATGAAAATTTCATGGGCACTTTTAGGCTAAAATTTCCCCTAATGCAAGGTCCTCGATCAATGTCGAGTACAGGTGCAATATATTTGATATTATAGTTAAATGTTACTTACTTTGACGTTAGTAGTACTTTTAACTTCTTTTTATACTTGTCTCCTTTCTTGACCAAAATCCTTATAAATATCGTTATCACTCTTATAATCTATGTATCTAAATAAACCTTACAAAAATTAACAAAATAATCTTGCAACCATTAACAGGTAATCGTCCTAAAAATATTCCCAAACATCTCAGAATGATCTCACATGCAACACCCATATTCCTTTTGAAGCGTATCCATAGTGTAGGAAATGTCACTTTACTTAGTTTATCTAGTATTCATCTTCTAATTTTTTGGTGAATTTGCTTCCTCATCATTCCAGACTGTTGAAATTTTCTCATTATACAACAACATTGGAATACAGATTGCTTATTTATCATTTATTGTCAAATAAATCTTTCAACAACTATTTGTTCTCTTAGGAGTTCAATATGTCAACCTTTATAAATAAGGGAGGCCTCAACAATAAATTGATTAATACTTTGATAATTTGACTCATATATTGGAATTACTTCAATGCACTCCTCACAGAAATTTTCACTTCTCTTACCCTTAATTAGGCCACAATGTTGAACCCTTCAAGTCTAATACCACATATATCCAACCCAAAAAATAAAAAATCTTTCACCTTGATGAAAAACGAAATTACTACAACCATTATTTACTGTCATTCGTAAATAATAATTACAATTTATTACAAACTTATCAATGTTGTTTGAATGGTTTATGTTATGGATATGTCCTTATATCAGGAAGTGACATACCTACCAGTGTGCACTTAATAGATGTTGGCTACATTATTGGTTGTATATTAAGAGGCTTCATTAACATAGGCTTTATGGTTGTTTCCATTGTGCATTATTTCTTGTAATTATGTTACATATTTAAGATACATGCATACATAAACTTGTTGACCCTATATTCCTTGTATCAAGTGACTTGTTCCGAGGATGAGTTCTAGACTCTTATAATGGTGTAAGCATCTCTTGATGGTAGTATGTGTCATTGGATCCTCCACTAATATGTTTATTTTTTATTTATTTTTAACAATGTGGTGAATTGATAACTGCCAGATCTAATCTAAGGAAGACAGAGGATCAATTCTCGTAGCTGCCACTATAACACCAAGAGTATATCCAATAACCTGCAAGCCAGATATACTAATTTCTTATGATTTTGGCAAGAGTTGAGACTCACACTAGGGGGGAGTCTACTCCTTGAGCCATACACCATGTTAAGACAATATACTCAATGTGATTTGAAACCTGACCTGGTGGGTTTCACCCAAAGAAGCGAGCAGTCTCACCACACATCAGTGTATGATCCTCCACTAAGATGTTAAGGTATTATCTCACAATGGGATTAGGTCATGGTTGTTTTGAGGTAACTACCCCACACACCCCCAATGCCTCTCCTGTTCATTTGTTGACCCTTCGCGTGATGGATGAGCTCTATTACCACCGTTCAAACCCTAACCCAAAATTTACAGGGATGCTTTCACTTTCTTAGAGAAGCAAAAAGTAAACACTTTAACCTATGGTATGATGTTGCTTTGTACTCTACTCGTCATTGTTGAAGTAACAGTTTCTTGTCTGATGTGTTTTGCCCTGAGAATTCTGTGTATAGCACCGCGGGTCTTGAAGTATATTTTTGTAGCTATGAAGTATATCTGTGAGTATATTTGGGGTATGAATGCAAGACAAGCATGGTTTTGAAATGTGTACACATGCCCATTACTTTAAACTTTAAGATACAAAGTATTTTTGAGTATATATTGACCAGGAATTTTAACAATGCACTGGTTTTTTTTTGTGTTGAGAAATTGCCAGATGTTGATTGCTTGATTATAAATGAAAACGCAATTGATACATATAGCTCCGAGATAGAAAAATCATCGTGAGTTGTTTTTCCTCTTTTAAGGGATACCTCACAATGTACATTTTTATTCTAGTAGAATGTGGATGCATTGCTTATTGTTATTAGCTTTCTCATATTATAGGAAGTTGTGATCATACCTTTGACGTTATTTCTATTAAATGAGTGTTAACAGGAGTTTCAATGAGTGTTAATAGGAGTTTCAAAGTACCAGTACATAGGGAGTCTTTTCTAGTTGACTGTTTGGAAAGGAAAAAGCGGCTCCCAATGGACCGCTATAAAATTGAAGAAGCCTCAAGGTCAGATTTGGTAAAAGTCAAGGTCAAGGGTAGAAGTTCTGTTCATGAGGAATCGGGTTTGCAGGAAACAGGTCACATCCTTGAAGAAGGGAAAAATATTTACAATACAACTCTGAATAAGTGTAGTATGCAAGTTGCCTTAACTTGATTGCTTTTTGTAGACCCTGCTCTTAGTAACTGCCAAGGATTATGAAAAGGTCATTCCATCATTTCAAGAAGCTGCAAAAGCGTTTAAGGGAAAGATATCGTTAGACACAATTCACTCGCTGAACACATGTAATTATGTTGACACTTGTTCTTAGAGTTTCCTCGTTACAATTATTACATGGAAGACTCCTTTGGCACTATTATCATCTGAAACTTGCACTTCCTTTGGGGTTGAATTGTTGTTTAATCTGAGATTCCAGCAGGATGAAAATCTGTTTGTAATTGTTTCTGTTTATATGTGTATTTTGCCAGATCCTTTTTGTGTAGGTTGATTCTGACAATACTGATGTTGGGAAACCAATTACGGAATACTTTGGCTTAAGTGGAGATGAACCGAAGGTAGATTATGTTCAGAAAATTTTGTATTTGAATTTTCTCTGTGCTGAATAATTTTAGATGAGTCATCCATCCTTCGCTCCAGGGATAATATTAGTTTGTGGTGTATTATGTTTGTTTTTGCTTCTTAGAAATAAAATATTTTAATATCTAATTATTTTATAGGTAATTGCATGTGTTTTATTGGAGAGCCCATCAAATATCTGTTTGAAGCTGAAATAAATGCGGATAACATCAAGGTAAGTCTCATTTTATGATATGTCCTATTTGATTATCCAGGGAAGTTTGTCAAATTAATCGAATATGATTTGAGCTTGCACAGGAATATTGAGCTCTAGAAATAACTATGTCATATCAAATACTAACTAGTTATTATATCTGCTTAATATAATCTAAACTGCATGGTGAAAGTGATAAGCATTAACTGCCTTGAAAAACCATGAATTTTAGTTGTGGCAACAAAACATTATCACAAAGTGTTTAACAGTTTGTTTCAACTGTTATGCAAAAACTCGGGCAAATACGCAAAAACGCAGGGCAACAATTTGTTGTTTCAAAATGCTTTCATCTTCAAGTCTCTATATCAATCTTCAAGTCTCTATATCAATCAGTTCAGTGATAGGTGGTTTACCTGTTTAACTCTCGACATGTATACTTTCATAATGCAGGTAACTAGACGCGCTGATGGCCTCAATTGCTCCAACAGCGCACAGGACTACAACCAAACGGTGGAGCGCTTCATCAGAGTATTAGCAAGGCACTGGACTCCATTATTATGCAGAAAACTAAGACTCAGGGACTCCGAAGACTTAAAGACTTGGGCTTATGGACCAAACTCTCCTATGCAATCTGGCGAAAGGGACAACTATTCCAGTTTATGGAATGGCACCTAGATTGAAGCGGTGGTACCTGGCAGGCGAGCAGGCGCACTAGAGCTTCTTCACAGATGGACATGCCACCTTGCTTCTTCAAAAATGGACATGCCACCTTGCCGTGAAGCTTATGATACAGTAAAAATCTATCTAAGTCTATCCTTATTACATCCAAGGGTTCAGATTAAATTGTTGAGCTCCTTTTATTTATTCTACCTATCTATTTATCTACCAAGATTAAACAGTTTGGTCAGATTTTATTCTCTATCTCTAAGCATGAAATTCAAAACATGGAATAACCAAGCTTAAACTATTTGGTTACCATGGATTGTGGCATAAACAACAAGTTGCACACAATCATTATTATACAAAAAGTAAAATAGCAATGGCATTTGGACTTGCACACTTTCATGGTCTTTTTGTTTTTGGGGTTCATATTCTTTATCTTTTTTGACCTTTTTTATTCTTTTTGACCATTGATTTTTCTTTTAGGACATACCCTCTTTACATTTTTTATTTTTTTATAATATGGAAAATGTTTGCAGAAAGCAAAGGTATGTACATATTACAGAGTTAAAATCAGCCAATCATAAATTATGACACCTATTGGTATAGGAACCTAACACCATACACATAAAAAATATATGTGCATATACCATTATCTTTATTGAAATTTGAGAGCATGTAGTACCTACTGCAAAATCATGGAAGATGGCAGGGGGAATATTTAAATATTAACAGTCAGCAGGGAAATATCAAGACATCGGTACATAATTTTAAAATTTTCGTCAAGTATGCAACATAACTATAGTGTCTACTAAACCATGTTACAACCCTTATGTAAGCACTGAGTGCAAGAATGATAAAAGTATGAAGGGGAATAAATCTTTGATGTAACAAGATCAGGTATAGGAAAGAAGTACTTTGTACAAAACATTATGAAAAAAAATATTGTACCATTATGATAGATATTGCATACCCACTGTATTGTCTCAAATGAACTCCCTGTTTGTCATAGATTTCTTTTCATAATTCTATTGTTTTCTCAGAGTCTTATTAACATCAAAAAACTCAAATCTTTGTTGAAAAGGTGCAATTTCAAGAAGACTACCACAAGATTCTTGCACCTATTATAGCAATCCTGTACTTAGGCCATGTAATTTGTATTTAGAGGCAACCACAATCAACACACATTGTTTTCCATCATCACCTTGCGAGTAATAATCACCGAGTAATTCATCACTCTAAATACCATGAAAAATTAAAGAGAGTTATGATACCAGAAAATGGAAATAAAAATTGAACAAGACGACACCTTCCTAGATCAATCAACAAATTCTTCATTGAACAATCTAAATTTTGTTGTCATCAATACGCAAAACTAAATTTCTTCTTAATCCAGCATGAAGAATTACCTTCACTAAGGGTACCACATTCATTAAAGATTCCTAATTTTTGAAAAAATAGAACTCAAAGCATCATGCTCAAATAATCTTAAAGCCATTATCCAAGAAATAAAATGATGATTTTTAGGGAAAGAGAAAGATAACTGAGTAAATCATAGTGTGCAATTAACTTTAATGCCATAGACATGGCCCTGCTTCCCGCATGCATCTATAGCCTTGGTAGGGATGTATTTTGACCTAGATAAATGCCCATTGTCCCACTTACTAGATATAGATTCAGAGTTATCGTATTTAATTTTAAAATTTAGATGAAGGCCACTATCCTGGCTTGGTAACCTATTGATGGTAGTGCCACTCACAAGAAGTAACATGGATGAGACCTCTTGTTTTCAAGCTTTTTAGCTGAAAGCCATTACTTTGGCTTGGTGATGAGTATCAGTAATGTCATGCATGTTAGATCTCATGATTGTGGTAGGTCAGCTCATCATGAGATCTCCTATCCTCCAATCAATCCTTTGTAAACTATGATTATGATTAAATTTAAAGGTTAGTTAATAAGTGGGGAGGCAGATCTACTCCTTAAGACTATGGGATGGCATGAAAAGTTTTAAATGAATAATCAATATTGGCTAGTTCCTCTACCCTAAAGATTCATTTAAATAATATGTCCTAGATAATGATTGAAAGGTTCTTTGAGTTAATAATGCTAGTGTTCTCATGAATGGCTCATTATGATCTTTGTAGGTTTTAACCCCGTATAGAAATTTCCGGCATGCGAATTCTAAAACGCAGAAAATAAACAATGCGAGAGCATAACACATAAAACACATATACACAGATATTTTCCCTTGGATCCCAAAACCGGAACTACCAGATTGATTTTTCATTATGTTCCTTTCAATGTTACAATACATATTTATACATGTTGAACCATCCAATATCATGGACCGAAAACCATCGCATCCAAAACCATGTGCGAAAACCATGCACAAAACCATAGGTAGGTCCACCCAACCTAATATATGGTCGAAAAAAGTTTCCCCGGGGAGGATACCCTCCCCCCTCAAACCCCCTGGACACGGGGGGCTACTGCCCCCGTGACCCCACCGCTACACAATCAGCACAACAAAGGGGGGGCTTCACCCCCCCTCTAACCCCTCGGTTAAATAGGGGGGCTAGTTGTGGAAAGAATATAACACAACCCAACATTCTCCCACTTGTTGTTTTCTTTCCACAAGGGGGTTAGAAGAGAGCTTATTCATTTATCCAACCCTGCAATTCCCATTCTTTCTCTACACCAAGATAACTTCTCAGAGCTCACATATTTTGCCAATGCATCTGCAATATTCTTCAAATTATACACCTTTACCAGCAACACCTTTTTGTCTTCTATCATATCCCTCACAAAGTGATATTGAAAATCAATGTGCTTTGTCTTTGAGTGGTAAGTAAGTTTCTTTGCCAAGAAAATTGCATTTTTGTTGTCACAATCTATCCTTATAGCTCCCTGTACTAACCCCATACTTGAACACAATCTCTACAACCAAACTGTTTCCTTGCTTTCATGAGTGGCTGCCATGTATTCTGCCTCCGTAGTTGATAGTGCCACTATATATTATTTCTTACTCATCCAACTGACTGCACCTCCAAATAGGTTAAACACATACCCACTTGTAGATATTCTCTGATCTAGATCTCTAGCCCAGTTTGCATAAACAAAGCCACGAATATCCAAAACTCTGTCCAATCCTGGTGTTCCTTGGTAGCACAAGCCATAATCACTAGTGCCATGCAAATACCTGAAAACTTGCTTCACTATAGTCCAATGCTCCTTCCCTGGTTTTGACATAAACCTGCTCAATACTCCCACTGCATGTGTAATTTTTGGTCTAGTACAGACCATTGCATACATCAGGCTATCAACTGGACTTTCATATGGAACAAGGGACATGTCCTCTTCCTCTTCTTGTGTCTTGGGACACTGTTCAGCAGATAACTTCACACCTACAGGAATAGGAACCTTCACCAGTTTACTATCCTTCATATTAAAACTCTGCAGTATTGTCTCAACATACTTCCTCTGGTTTAACCAAAGTTTCATTTTTTCCCGATCTCTCTTAATTTCCATGCCCAAAATATAGTTTGCAGCACCAAGATCTTTCATGTCGAATTTGGAGAACAATTGGGTCTTCAAATCCTGCATAATTTCTTTGTCATTTCCAACCAACAACATATCATCCACATATAAGACCAGATAAATAACATGGTCACCAATTAATTTAGAATACACACAGTGATCTAAGACTTTCTAGTGACAAACAAGACAAGTAAACACTAACCTTTCTCTAAATATGCATTTAGAATACAAGTAATCAGGTGTTTATAACATACCTTTAGTCCAACGCTTTGTAGTAGTCTAGCCTCGCCGATCCGGATGAGCTCCTCCTTCTCTTCAAAACCTGCATTCACTAAAAAGCCAAAAGATTACATAGCACCTGAATAACTTATAAAATAACACATATTCATCATACAGACCAAGGAGTATATGAAACAAATCATGTATAACAACTTGTTGAGAAAAATGAGTTTATTTGCATTAAGTGGAAACAAAAGAAACCATTACAACTTGAGCCTTGGTGTTGTGCAGGTCCCTCCCAGGGTCCAGCAAGAGTTTTCCTTTACTTTGATCAGCTCACCCACTTCCAAATGAAGCTAAGAAAGTATGGGAATCTCTCCTCTCAAGCTCTATAAGGGAGTCCTAATCTCAACAACATCTACCCTTAGGAATGTTCAGCTTTCAACCTCCCCTCCCTCTGGCCCAATGCCTGTATTTATAGTGCTTTGGAGGAAGTTAATCAGGTCCACCATGAATTGGATAAGCCCCTCTTTCAATGGGATAGCTCCCCTCTTCATGGGATAAGTTCCTCTTACATAGGCATGCATGAACCATCTGGAGGCGCCCAATCCACGTCAAACCATCTTCTAGAATGCTCTAGAAATGACCACAAGTAACTTTTTTGAAGTGAAACTTGCACCTTTTGACCTTTACAGGAGTACGCACCTAGACCTTTACATACAGAGCATACAAGTACGCAGGTTTTATGAACTGGAGGTGCGTACATGTAGGTAAGGCTAAGAGAAATTGTGTAACCAGAGTTAATTGACTTTTAAAGGACTTTCTCTCTTTCTTGGAGTTTGAGATGAGGAGCAGAGGTATGAGACTTGCCAAGGAGGATAGTATGACAGTTGATAGAGCCATACTAACTGTAGATAGTCATGGTGACAAATTTTAGTGTAACAGATTTCCTTTACTTTGATCAGCTCACCCACTTCCAAATGAAGCTAAGAAAGGATGGGAATCTCTCCTCTCAAGCTCTATAAGGGAGTCCTAATCTCAGCAACATCTACCCTTAGGAATGTTCAGCTTTCAACCTCCCCTCCCTCTGGCCCAATGCCTGTATTTATAGTGCTTTGGAGGAAGTTAATCAGGTCCACCATGAATGGGATAAGCCCCTCTTTCAATTGGATAGCTCCCCTCTTCATGGGATAAGTTCCTCTTACATAGGGATACAGGCATTAGGCCAGAGGGAGGGGAGGTTGAAAGCTGAACATTCCTAAGGGTAGATGTTGCTGAGATTAGGACTCCCTTATAGAGCTTGAGAGGAGAGATTCCCATCCTTTCTTAGCTTCATTTGGAAGTGGGTGAGCTGATCAAAGTAAAGGAAAACTCTTGCTGGACCGTGGGAGGGACCTGCACAACACCAAGGCTCAGGTTGTAATGGTTTCTTTTGTTTCCACTTAATGCAAATAAACTCATAGGTAAACGCGGTGTACTATTTTCTAGATCAAAGGTTATTTGGTTCGGGTCCTGAACATCAACAGCTCCTATAGCCGACAAAAGTAATTTTCGTTGTGCGGGGCATGATTGCAGCACTTCTAAAGCCGACATTGCTGAGGGTGAAACAACTAAATCCTCAACAATGTTGTTATTCTGGGCCGCTCTCGCATGTGGATTGAAAGCAGACCTTCGAAGTACACCCTTGGCAGGCGGTTTAATTACTAAGTCAGGGTTAGATTTCTCGATCTGTAGTGGATCAGAACCGGGAGCTGAGGTTGATGGATTTGACTGAGAATATTCTGCTTCTTTCGATCCATCAACAGGACTTTTACTACCATAATCGTGTGACCGAGTCGCAATCCTTACATGAGACATCATCAATATGGGTTCTTCAGCGGCACTCGAGGAAGAACCTATCATTTTGCTATCTTTCGGAAATGGGTCCTTCAAGACAGCAGGAATTTGGGAACCCTTGACGATTTTCGCAACCTCGGCCCAATGAGGGAAATCTCTTGTAAAATGATCTTCTTCGCAAATAAGACAAGGATAACGGGGCTTGCGCTTTTCGTCATTGGTTTCCGACTTTTCTATTTTCTCCTTTGGAGTTTTGTTTGCTTTAATGTTCTTCTTGCCTTTCTTCTTCCCACCGTTTTTTGATTTTAGCCGTAGATGACTCTACGGCGTGAATATCAGCGGAAACTTCAGCAGAAGAATCTCCTGTCGAGGAGTCTGGTAAGGTTATAATGGGCGAAGAATTCTTTGAAGACTTCTTCTTGCTTTTAGTATTTACTGTACCAATCATGCCATCAGTAGCATGAGATCCCGAAGGAGCAGCAGCGATTTGATTTGACTTTGGAAGATCTGGGATCTTTTCGTGTAACGTACCCGACTGAGTATAAACTAAGTCAAGGTACTGCGCTTGAGCAATCACTTGCTCCTTAGTAACTACTCCGGCCTTAGCTACGTCTTCAGTAATCTTCGGTAATAATGATTTAACAAACCATTCAGCTAAGATTTGGTCCGGGATAAAAACTTTCACTAATCGCCTTCGACGTCTCCATTCATGAATATGATCGGAAATATAAGTAGACGTCGACTGTTTTAATGAAGTTAGTAACTCGGTGCCATTATCATATCTGACCGGCAACTGAAAATGTGTTAAGAACGAGGTAGCTAACTGACTAAAATTATAAAAAGAGGCCCGTGGTAACTCAATGTACCACTTGGCCGCGAGGCCAATGAGCGTACGCTGGAAAAGACGTAAACGGATCGAATCATCGGAGATGGAATTTGAAGCACACCAGAGGTGGTAAGTCATCACATGATTTGACGGATCCTCTCCAGACTTACCTTCGAACTTGGGTATGTCACTGGGCAACTTATTTGGCATTGGCGGCTAGAACGGAAGATAATTTATTGGATCGTTTGTTAGGCGCGTCAAGTCTGGTAAATCCAAAGTTGCGATAAATGGCAATTGCCGATTAGGATCGCTAAAACTCTGGGTCACAAGACCAGTCCTAGGAGGAGGATATCCAGGATAACTTGGAATAGGAATCGCATTCGGGATATTGTATCCTCCCGGAAAACCAGGATTAACCGGACCGTATTGGGGTTGCTGTGGTTGTTGATAAGTGTACCCAGGATACAGTTGATACTGGTAAACCGGTTGTTGGACAGCAGGCCCGTATTGGTACTGTCCCTGGTACGGTTGATAAACAAATTGTGGTTGAGTAGTGACAACCGTACTTAAACCAGGCTGCCCCACAGGCATCTGAACCGTAGTTTGAATCGTGGATCCAGACAATGGTAAAGATGTCTGCGGAGTAGTGGCAGAGACAGTAGAAATCGGAGCTGTCGATACTCCAGAAGTAAGTGTGGTGGAAGGAACAGATGTTGCAGTAGTTGCAGCAGTCGTTTGAGATGGAGTACTAGGTGCAATGGGCGACTGAGTAACTACCGAAGGTACAGAAGTTTGAACATTAGACTAGACTGGTTGCTGGGGTGGACCAGAAACTATAGGTTGTCCAGTTTGAGATGACAACTGTACACTTGGCTGCAACACCTGTTGAACTTGCGATGGATCCCACACTATGTTCATTCCGGGGTATTGACCCATGACAGGTTAAGGATATTGAGATCCATAACCGGATTGAGGGTAGGATTGATAATTGAAAGGTACATTTCCCGTACCTTGAACATAAGATTGACCTTGGGGTGGTTGATAACCTTGACTCGAGTACTGACCTTGGGTAGATACCCTTGAGGTAAGTACTGATACTGGGGTTGACCTTGAGGCATAAATTGATACTAAGGTTGACCCTGGGGTACATATTGAGGTTGGGGTTGACCTTGAGGAATGTACTGTACCATGGGTACATACTGTCCTTGAGGTTGCCCCCCAGACACAAGTTGTGTACCTTGAGGTTGCCCCCCAGGCATTAATTGAGGCTGCCCCCTAGGCGATAACTAGCCACCTTGAGCTTGAGAACTGGGAATTGAACCTGACATCATGTAAATGTCTCCTACGCCCAACGGTTTATTACCATTATTTCCAGTTAATGACCCATGTCCAATGGGTTGAGGAGATGATCCTGCAAAAGTACCAGAAAGTGACTGATACCCAGCAGGAACAGAAGGACCACCATACAAGAAAGATTCAGGAGATTGAGTAAACACGGACGACTGACTAGACATATTTACAGGAGTATAAATACCTCCGGGTGGATAAGGAGTACGAGGTGGAGAAAAACTTATCCCTGAGCTGTCTAAGTAATTAGTTAACAAAAGATACCAAGTAGTACTTCTAGGTGGACTGTAAAAAATGGATTCACGCTCCCTTAGATCAATAGTAGGTTGATCTTCAGGGATAAGGATGCCTACTTCTTCTTCTGGAGCAAGTTCTTCAATAGCTATCAAACCAGAAGGAAGATTTTCGGTGATGACTCTTTCTACCCTAGGTGAATCAGGAACACTAGAAGTTGGAGTAACAGGTTCAGATATTTCAGGTTCTTCGCCTATATCACTAGTAGATGAAAAACTACCAGCAAGCTCGGAAACTGCAACAGCTTCAGGATTATAACCTATTTCTAGACTTTGGTAATCTGGATGGACTACCAAAGAAGACTCTCCTTCTTTAGGTGAACCTACTTTAGTGCCACTAGGAGGAGTTACAAGGACTTTCAAACCTTCGTAATGACCCAGGACGTCTTCAGGATGTTCGCCCTGAAGTCTACGGGACTTCCTCAACAAATCGGCCACGGTAACAATCTCAGGAGACTGGCCCCGAAGTCTACGGGACTGTCTCGGTAATTCCGCCACAGTTAAAGCTTTTAACTACTGTACACGCAAACAAAGTAAAATCTCAAAGCAAACCGCCTAAAGTCTCTAAAGAACCAAACAAATTCGAATCACACGCCTAAAGAATCTAGGGCGTCAAACCATACACAAACAATAGCCTTCCGGACCGAAAACACTAGTTGGTGATGAAGCCCAACATCGCCGAATTCAGTACAGAAGTGGTGGGTGGAACAATTACCCCGGCAACCTGCTTAATGAATAGACCGGCACAAGTTCCTCCACTTTAACCGTCTCGAGTGAAGTGAACCCCCCGGAAAATCCAAGTGAGTCTCGCCGACGTCTGCTCCAGGTACAGTGGGATCTTCCCTCCACCATCACCTCGGGTAGAATCCTAAAGATAATGGTCACTAAGGTTACCAACAACAACAAATATACCTGGGGGAACAGTCTACGACCCGATAGCACGCAAGGGCAGAGTAACAAGCTCAATCCCCTTGCCAGCTCCTTGAAAATAATCCAAGGTTTACCGACAAGTGACCCCAGGCTCCTCGACAATAATCTGAGGTTTACCGTTTGTAGTACGTGCGTATCTGGCGTCTTTCCCAATGAAGGAGGATTGATCCCCTCACTGGTTCGGACACGGTCTCGTGCTTCTCCTTTAAGAGGAGCTTTCCCAGAGTACAAATGAAACAGTTGGATTTATCCTACCACAAGATAAGCTACTTGTTTGGTTTTACTATCTTGGAGAGTTAATTACTCTCCTACTCCAAGACACTAGCCTGATCTATATTGGTGTTTCAGAGCCCTAGTAAATAAAAAGTTACTAAGTTGATTTTACTTTAAGCGTTAATTTTTATGGCTTTTCTTTAAGACAAAAGGTAGTGGAGATGAAACTGATGGTGTGTAGACTCGACTCAAATCCACTAAAAATATGCACTTAGGATGATTTATACTAATTTTCTTTTTCAATGAATTCCCTAGCTAAGAGAGTTGGAGAATGCAAAATTGATATAAAGACAACTTTCTTGGCAATGAAAATCAAAGAAACAATCTCTTTATCTTTTCCAAATCATACAACGCATGACCACTAATTATTTCGCGATTTTTTTTTTTCCTTTCAAAGACTCAAATGCCACTAAGCAAACTTTTCCTTCAAAAGAGATTTTGGGATTTTTTCCTACTTAACAAAGCATTTAAAAATAAAAAATCAAACCTTTAAAAAACTATGACAATCAAATCAAAGCTACTTAAAAGCAAATCAAAAAGAAATTCACCTAATAAGCAAATCTAATGAGGCCAAAACCTACAAAGTATGATTCCAGGATGTTTTACTCAGTCATGATTTAACTAAGGACTAGTCAACGCAGAATCAAAAACTAGCCAAAAGCAAACATCAAAATCTTTTGTTCTTTTTCTTAGAATGAAATTCACAGTTCAATCAAAAAACTTTTTCGAGATTCGGAAAAGAGACAAAACAAAGGTAGGTGTCTCACAAAGGTGGATTCTATGAAAGGTTTGACTCCTAAGAAGACTGCAAAGACCAGGGATATCCAAGGTTTTACGACTTCTAAAGCCAAAGTCACTACAGGACCAATGCAAAAATCAAACCCTAAGGCTAGAACCTCTACGAATTCCACTAAAACTCTTGACACTGATGAAACAAGTTTAGATGAAGATCTCTAGCAGGTAACCAGTGGATCTGGGTGGCAAAAACAACTTATAAGCAAAATCTAAGAAGCAAAAAGGAGAAAATTGAAATTTTCTCAATTTTGACAGGGTACGCAGGCAACCTGTTTGCACAGGTGCGTGTACGATCTATGCACAAAGTTGCAGTGCGTACAGGTACGCACTGTGCTTAACGCAGAGGCTGCGTACTTCTAGCAAAACCAAGAAAAACTAAAATCTAATTTAATCCTAAGCTAAGCCACCCAAATACACAGTCAGACAACCAAAAACCAGAAAGAAAACGACTTATCTCAAATCAAAGTTTCACACAAAGGAAAAATCATTCACATCAATGGAGTTCCCCAGTGGAGTCGCCATTTTGTCATGCGGAAAGAGTCAATTTTGCGGACAAAACCGACCTCCCTAGAAGCTAAGGCTTTCTAGTGACAAACAAGACAAGTAAACACTACCTTTCTCTAAATATGCATTTAGAATACAAGTAATCAAGTGTTTATAACATACCTTTAGTCCAACGCTTTGTAGTAGTCCAGCCTCGCCGATCCGGATGAGCTCCTCCTTCTCTTCGAAACCTGCATTCACTAACAAGCCAAAAGATTACATAGCACCTGAATAACTTATAAAATAACACATATTCATCATACAGACCAAGGAGTATATGAAACAAATCATGTATAACAACTTGTTGAGAAAAATGAGTTTATTTGCATTAAGTGGAAACAAAAGAAACCATTACAACCTGAGCCTTGGTGTTGTGCAGGTCCCTCCCAGGGTCCAGCAAGAGTTTTCCTTTACTTTGATCAGCTCACCCACTTCCAAATGAAGCTAAGAAAGGATGGGAATCTCTCCTCTCAAGCTCTATAAGGGAGTCCTAATCTCAGCAGCATCTACCCTTAGGAATGTTCAGCTTTCAACCTCCCCTCCCTCTGGCCCAATGCCTGTATTTATAGTGCTTTGGAGGAAGTTAATCATGTCCACCATGAATGGGATAAGCCCCTCTTTCAATGGGATAGCTCCCCTCTTCATGGGATAAGTTCCTCTTACATAGGGATGCATGAACCATCTGGAGGCGCCCAATCCACATCAAACCATCTTCTAGAATGCTCTAGAAATGACCACAAGTAACTTTTTTGAAGTGAAACTTGCGCCTTTTGACCTTTACAGGAGTACGCACCCAGACCTTTACATACAGAGCGTACAAGTACGCAGGTTTTATGAACTGGAGGTGCGTACACGCAGGTAAGGCTAAGAGAAACTGCGTAACCAGAGTTGATTGACTTTTAAAGGACTTTCTCTCTTTCTTGGAGTTTGACATGAGGAGCAGAGGTATGAGACTTGCCAAGGAGGATAGTATGATAGTTGATAGAGCCATACTAACTGTAGATATTCATGGTGTCAAATTTTAGTGTAACAAAATGTATCAAATTTCTGATACCACATCCTTGGTGACTATTTTAACCCATACAGAGACTTCTTTAACATGCACTCCAGTTCTTTTTTACCTTTCACTGCAAAGCCTTCAGGTTGCTTCATGTAGATCTCCTCTTCCATATCCCCGTGGAGAAATGTTGTTCTACCTCAAAATCAAAAGCAACAGAAACAAATAAAATTAATCTAATAGAAACTAGCTTGGCAACAAGGAGAAACAATATCACCAAAATCAATTCCCGACACCTGGGAATAACCTTTTGCTACCAACCGATCTTTGTATTTCTCCACCTTTCCTTCTACATTTGCCTTATTCTTGAACACCCATTTTCTGCCAATCGGTTTCCTTCCAGCCGACAACTCCACCAGATCCCGAGGCTCATTTTTCTGCAAAGATGTCATTTCATCAACCATGGCCTCTTTCCATAGTTTTCCATCCTCTAAATCTACTGCTTCCTTCACAATTCTAGGATAATCATCAATAATAGATAAAGAAAACTTTGAATAGAAAACAGATGGACTATACCTTTCTGGCTGCCTTCTTTCTTGAACTGATCTTCTTACAACTGGAGTTTGTGGCTCTTCATCTTCTGATTCCTCTACTGTTGTAGAGTCTAATTCTTCCTCCTTTAGCTCAAACTCTATCTTCTCAGGTTCCTTTGATGGTTCTTCATGTTTAATAACATTTTTCACCTCTCTGAACACCACATCTCGGTTGTACACAACCTTCCTTGTTACTGGGTTCCAAAGCTTATAACCCTTTAAACCATCCTCATACCCAATAAAGATGCACTTTTTAGATTTACTATCCAACTTTGTTATTTTCTCGTTTGGAACTGTTGGCATTATGATGAATATTTTTTACTTGATGGCAACCCACTCATAGAAGAACAATCTCACTTAGTTATAACTAGATGAATCTTCAGAAGAAGATATCAGATGTGACTAAAGGCATGGGATGCAGGACAACTCAAAGGAATCAGATGATAGTTCTAAGTGTGACAAGTTAGCTTTGCCAACAAGTCCAAAGGGGGAGATTGTTGGCATTATGAGACAAGTGTTGTCCTTGATGGCAAATCACACAGATGACAGATCATAGTGCAGCAATTCAGCACTAAGGATTTGATGATTAGACTACAAGAATGAAGAGAAAAGACATATATGCAAGTTAATCTAGACAAAGGTGCGTATACACATGGGTTAGATGTTACAAAGGCGCGTATGCGTATACATGCACTTTCATGCAAGGAAAAGCACGTATATGTTGGAAAACTTACTTTGGTCCATGGTAGTTAGTCCTTGGTATTTGAACCTATGGTTTCGGACCATAGTATCTCGTCAGATGTGTTGATCCCAAGTATTGGGTACATGGTATTGGTTTGTTATGGTTTTGGACCATGGTATTGAGCAAGGCCTAAGACTATAAAAGGAGAAGAAGATCATTAAGCAAGGGTATCGAAAAAGTCTTGAATACCTGATGAAGGATGAGATCCAGTATGCAGGTTATGGGTTTATGATGCATTGCGTGATCTGAGCTAAGGAGGGATCTCACCAGTTGATGGAGAACAAGATCTAAGGATAGATCAGGATCAAATGGTTTGAAATGAACTATCTCTATATGGTTGATTATGTTTATTCTAGATCTATATACTGACACATGTAATGATCTGAACTGGGTATAACTTAAGTTTGAAATCACTGCAAGTCATGATTGAATATTTATAGATATGTACACGGGTTGGCTTTGGTGTAAGCACGTATGTACGCGGGTTTGGTTCATTGTAGTAGCGTATACAATTTGAGCTATGATGTTTGAAGTTACAGGTGGTTCTGGTTGTTGATGAGTTCTGATGACAGTTTAAAGGTGTCAGTATTCTGCATATCCTGTTTGGTTGATTGTGTTTAGCTTCAGTATTGATGGATGAGAACTAATATTGGATCAGGATCATAATGACTCATATTTATGTGATCTGATGGACTAGATCTAGGTGCTAACACACATATTATCCTTGTATACGTAATAATCTAGATATTTCTGAAGACAAGAAGTGCATCAAGTTATAAGTAAGCAATTGATGACATATACGCTGGTTCACCTTGGTGAAGTTGCGTATACACGCTGGTTCAGCACTTCCAAGTAGCGTATGCACTCTGATGCATGATTTTGATGATACAGTTGGTTCTGGATATTGTTGTAGAGTTTAGTGTTTTGCTCTGTGTTCTGGTGACTGTGTGGTTGACAGTGTTTCAATGTTTCATTGATTCAGAAATTGATGATGCTAGTATTGATTGTTTTATGCTTCAATGATATTTATGTGTCCAGTATGAAAATTTGATGAAACGTGGCCTTCAGATTATAGTGTTGTGCTTCAGGATTATCCAGTCTGAAAATGTATGAAATGTGGTCCCTAGAGGATGAAAGGAGATTGTAGGCTGGAACCTACGTACTAGTAAATGCATCAGCTAGTACAAGAGAAAAGGGGGTGGTAGCTCCCTTCCAGTAGCAGCTAGAGAACGAGCGAAGATTGGAGCATTCAGTAGGCATGCACCTACGTACTAGTAAATAGATCAGCTAGTACAAGAGCTAAGGTGGTTGTAGCTCCCATCCAGGAGAGTTTGGAAAACAAGAGAGGGTTGTAGCCCTCTGCAGGTAGAAGCCTGCGTACTGGTATAAGATTGCACCAGTACAGAACTATTGTAAAATGAAGTTTCTTATTAAAATAAGATAGAGATGACTTGCAGCAGGTGCTTTTCACCCACATTGGGTTTCCACCTTATATCATGGTGTTCATGTGTGTTTCTTGTGTGTGATGATCTATTCTTTTTTACTGCACCTGCTTACTGTACATATGGTTAATGAAGTTCTGATGCACTAACTAAAGATCAACATTTAATGGATTAACTGAATCATAAGTATTCTGGATATACGCTAGTTGCATTAGACACAGTTGTGTATACACGCGGGTTCCCTTAATTGAAGTAGCTTATATGTATCTAAGTATGGAAATGAAAAAGTTTTATTGATTTGATAATACTGATTCACCCCCCCCCTCTCAGTATTATTTCCAACAATTGGTATCAGAGCAGGTCCTTTGGTAGAAGCTTGATCGCTTGAAGGAGATCCATGGAACTATGGGAAAGAAGCTTAAGAAGAAAGCACCTAAGAAGAAGAAGACATCTGAGAAGATCTATGACAGTGGGTGTATTGATTGGGGAATATGTGGAAGGAGCACATCAGATTCAGAATCACTTCAGAATGAAGATGAAAAAGATCTATCAGGTATGAATTTGTTATCCCCGGTGATACATCTATTTATCCTCTTAAAGATGATGAATGTGATAGCGAAACAACTGAATTTGCACTTATGGGTGAGCAAGAAAGATATCAAATAGAGGTAGAATTTAAAAGGCTTACAGACAAAATCAGAGATCAACAAGATCTATTGAACATAAAGGAGTGTGCTTTCAAAGAAGAAGCTACCAAAATAAAAGCTCAACTAGAGGAAGGGAATTCAAGAACAAGGAAGATCAATGTCAAAAGTTGCAGGATGAAGTGACATCATTAAGAAATGAAGTCAATGAAAGGAGCACAATCATCAAGAAACTCAGAGATAGATCCAATTATTATGAGAGACTTGAAGCTACGATCCGCTCGCTAAAGGAAGATCTTGAAGAATTAAAGAAGCAAAATAAAGATATACTCCAAGCTCCTGAAAAACAAGAAAACGAAGTTCTTGAATTAAGGCATCAGTTGGAAGAAGGAATGAAAGCTGAAGAAGACATGAAGAAGCACTATCGTGAAAAGGAAGAGCATCTTCAGGTTGAGGTAAATATTCTAAATGATAAATTAGAAGAAAAGGATAAGCTCTTACGATTTCAAGATAGTACTAAGATCTTGGATGATATTCTTAGTAGTCAAAGGTCTCCTGCTATCAAAACTGGTCTTGGTTTTTATGAATCCACTGAAAGTGAATCTAGCTCACAAGGAGAGGCAAGAAACTCTAATGAGAAATCTGAAATGCACAACGAAGAGATGAGAAGAAAACCCCATCAACAGCCAAGGAAAGAAATTCTTCAAAGGAAATCTTTTACTCCTCCAATGCATAATGTTGAATGTTATGTATGTCATAATCTTGGACATGTTGCAGCTATATGTAGAAGAAGAATGGTTCAAGATCATCACACAAAAATATCATCACATTCCAGGTACTTTTAGGGATATTGTTTTTCTTGCAATATGTTTGGTCACAAAGTTGTTGATTGCTACAGGAGGAATATGAAACATATGAGATGTTATGGATGTAACAAGCTTGGACATATAGAAAAGGAATGCAGGAAGAAGGTTCGGGCACCACACCAAAAGGAGAAAACATCATCACACTTGAAGATATGGAAGAAGAAGGAAGTACAGTCAGAAAGATGTGGCACAACACAATATACTTAGACATAGCTTAGCACAGACATAACAGACTCAGGGGGAGCTGAAAGTGTAAAAATTCAGTGTCCTAAATCTCATATGCAAGTTTCATAAAGGGAAGTTGCGTATATACTGCATTAGTCGCGTATATGTCAGTCTAAGGAAAAGCAGTGGGGACAGGCTCAGAAAAAGTGTCTGATATGATTTAGTCCATTATTTGCTCTATTGGTTAATAGTTACATTCTGCCGAGGATGTGTGGAAATGTCTTGATACTTGTAAGATGTGTTTTTGATGATGATGATGTCTATTGCTGATTTATGCATGATCAGATCTAACAGTAAACAGATGGCACAGGTTGAGGGGGAGCATATGCCTTTAATAATGCATTATTGGCATTATGGTTAATAATCCTTGGTGATGATGCTTATATGGCTAAATGATATATCTTGCTATGATGTGGTTATGAGTTGTCCATGATAAAATCTCATATGATTCCTGGGGTTACATAGTAGATGTTCAGATCATATTTGTGGATTGATTCTTAGATGGTGCATATATGATGCTTACATGGTGATCTTCATAAGGATAAGGAGAAGTACAAAGCTTGAATACACAACTTCATTACTTGATGATGAGTCTCTCATATGCTGCTGCCGTCATATGCATAAAGATCATATAATACAGTTATGATGCAGGATTCCTATAGTTCTTGGTGCTCATATAAAGCCTTGACAAAATATCTTGAGCTCAATACATGAATGATTACTCAAAGTTGCATTGTTGGAAACATGATGATGATCAGTTCTTACCTATATGTTGATAGGTTGATACTTACATATGTTGATTGATGTAGATATTCCCAAGTGATGAAACATGGATGATCGTGTTGATAATATGGCCATGGTATTTTACACATATGATATAATGTGAATGATTTTATGATGATGAGTTGATATCTATATGCAGACATATCTTGTCATAGGACATTTACAGGTTTTTGATCTAGAAATGGTTGTATGCGAGTTTAATAAGGAGTATCCGTGTATATACGCCTGTTTCTGTGGATACAGATGCATATATGTTAATTTGAGGGAAATCAGTGGGCCAAACTCAAAATGAGAAGAGTCTGATATAGGCCTGACAAAAACCATTTGGCACAGATGGAACAGATGGAACAGGTACAGAGGGAGGACATGATTGATGGTCTAGATGTTGTTGACAGATGCTTATAGAGCACATCATACATTGTGTATGATCACTATCATGGTCTTATCTAGATGTTTGGTCTCATGCAAAGGTCATATCAAGACTCATGATATAATAATGTGTTTCTATCTATTGTAGTCATTTGTTGAAATCTCTTCTGGTGACATGATGTGATTTGTAACCCTTTTATGCATACGAAGGATGATGAAATACTTCAGTCATATCAAGGTCATGTAACGGCCTATGTTGGTTTCCCCACTATGCTTGGGATGAATAATGTAATGTACTTATTTGTCATATGTAAACTTCTGATGATCCCCACTTGGTTGGGTGATGGATGTATGTATTGAGTCTTTTGGTGATAGGAAGGTCTTTTATGATGTATAAGTCATGGTTCTTCTTATAGAACATCTTTTTGTAGACCTTGCTTACTGTCAGGGGGAGCATGAAAAACACACTTCAGCAGAGTAGAGACTTCAGCATGTACTCAAAGGGAGCATGGACAGATTAGTACACCTTGGCATATACAAAGGGGGAGCTCATTCTAAAATTTCAGCAGGTACTCAGGGGGAGTATGGTCAACGGGATGTTTATCAAGGAAAGTGAATATCTTGGTCCGCCCTTTGCCCTTGATGTCAAAGGGGGAGAGTGATTTGGTGTTGTTGCCATCAAGTCCAAAGGGGGAGATTGTTGGCATTATGATGAATGTGTTGTACTTGATGGAAACCCACTCATAGAAGAACAATCTCACTTAGTTATAACTAGATGAATCTTCAGAAGAAGATATCAGATGTGACTGAAGGCATGGGATGCAGGACAACTCAAAGGAATTAGATGATAGTTCTAAGTGTGACAAGTTAGATTTGCCATCAATTCCAAAGGGGGAGATTAATGGCATTATGAGACAAGTGTTGTCCTTGATGGCAAATCAAACAGATGATAGATCATAGTGTAGCAAGTCACCAACAAGGATTTGATGATCAGACTACAAGAATGAAGAGAAAAGACATATACACAGGTTAATCTAGACAAAGGCACGTATACACGTGGGTTAGATGTTACAAAGGCACGTATGCATATACACACACTTTCATGCAAGGAAAAGCGCATATATGTTGGAGAACTTACTTTGGTCCGTGGTAGTTAGTCCTTGGTATTTGAACATATTGTTTTGGACCATAGTATCTCGTCAGATGTGTTGATCCCAAGTATTGGGTCCATGGTATTGGTTTGTTATGGTTTTGGACCATGGTATTGAGCAAGGCCTAAGATTATAAAAGGAGAAGAAAATCATTAGGCAAGGGTATCGAAAAAGTCTTGAATACCTGATGAAGGATGAGATCCAGTATGCAGGTTATGGGTTTATGATGCATTGCGTGATCTGAGCTAAGGAGGGATCTCACCAGTTGATGGAGAACAAGATCTAAGGATAGATCCGGATCAAATGGTTTGAAATGAACTATCTCTATATGGTTGATTATGTTTATTCTAGATCTGTATACTGACACATGTAATGATCTGAACTGGGTATAACTTAAGTTTGAAATCGCTGCAAGTCATGATTGAATATTTATAGATATGTATGCGGGTTGGCTTTGGTGTAAGCACGTATGTATGCGGGTTTGGTTCATTGTAGTAGCATATACAATTTGAGCTATGATGTTTGAAGTTACAGGTGGTTCTGGTTGTTGATGAGTTCTGATGACAGTTTAAAGGTGTCAGTATTTTGCATATCCTATTTGGTTGATTGTGTTTAACTTCAGTATTGATGGATGAGAACTAATATTGGATTAGGATCATAATGACTCATATTTATGTGATCTGATGGACTAGATCTGGGTGCTAACACACATATTATCCTTGTATATGTAATAATCTGGATATGTCTGAAGACAGGAAGTGCATCAAGTTATAAGTAAGCAATTGATGACATATACGCTAGTTCACCTTGGTGAAGATGCGTATACACGCTGGTTCAGCACTTCCAAGTAGTGTATGCACTCTGATGCATGATTTTGATGATACAGTTGGTTCTAAATATTGTTGCAGAGTTCAGTGATCTACTCTGTGTTCTGGTGACTGTGTGGTTGACAGGGTTTCAGTGATTCAGAAATTGATGATGCTAGTATTGATTGTTTTTGTGCTTCAATGATATTTATGGGTCTAGTATGAAAATTTGATGAAACGTGGCCTTCAGATTATAGTGTTGTGCTTTAGGAGTATCCAGTCTGAAAATGTATGAAATGTGGTCCTTGGAGGATGAAAGGAGATTGTAGGCCGGCACCTATGTACTAGTAAATGCATCAGCTAGTACAAGAGAAAAGGGGGTGGTAGCTCCCTTCCAGTGGCAGCTAGAGAACGAGTGAAGATTGGAGCATTCAGTAGGCAGGCACCTACGTACTAGTAAGTGGATCATCTAGTACAAGAGCTAAGGGGGTTGTAGCTCCCATCCAGGAGAGTTTGGAAAATGAGAGAGGGTTGTAGCCCTTTGCAGGTAGAAGCATGCGTACTGGTATAAGACTGCACCAATACAGAACTATTGTAAAATAAAATTTCTTATTAAAAGAAGATAAAGACAACTTGCAGCAGGTGGTTTTCACCCACATTGGGTTTCCACCTTATATCATGGTGTTCATGTGTGCTTCTTGTGTGTGATGATCTGTTCTATTTTACTGCACCTGCTTACTGTACATATGGTTAATGAAGTTCTGATGCACTAACTAAAGATCAACATTTAATGGATTAACTGAATCATAAGTATTCTGGATATATGCTAGTTGCATTAGACACAGTTGCGTATACACGCGGGTTCACTTAATTGAAGTAGCGTATATGTATCTAAGTATGGAAATGAAAAAGTTTTATTGATTTGATAATACTGATTCACCCTCCCCTCTCAGTATTATTTCCAACAGGAACATGTACATATGCATCACATCCAAATACCCTTAGATGTGAAAGAGAGGGTTTCTTACCAGTCCATACCTCTTGTGGAGTCTTATCCTCCAACGCTGATGAAGGTGATCTGTTGACTTGGTAACATGATGTCTCCACTGCCTCTACCCAGAATTCCTGTCCTAACCCGGCACCACTGAGCATGATTCTTTCCCTTTCCATCAACATCTTTTTCATTCTTTCTGCAACTCCATTTTACTTAGGTGTGTATGGAGTAGTCTTCTGTCATGCTATACCACACTTCTTACAAAATTCTTCAAATTCCTTGCTACAAAACTCTCCACCATTATCTATCCTTAGCTCCTTTAGCTTCTTCTCTGTCTAGTTTTCCATCTGAGCCTTAAATTCTTTAAACCTATCAAAGACTTCAGATTTCTTCTTAAGGAAATATATCCATGTATTCCTTGAGAAGCCATCTGTAAATGATACATAGTACACAGACTTACCTAGTGATGGAACCTTCACAGGTCCAAACACATCACTGTGCACAAGCTCTAATATTTGTTTCATCCTCTTACCACCAGAGGGGAAACTCACCAGATTCTACTTCCCATATACACAATTTTCACAGAAATCAAAATTGAGAGAGATGTTAGTTATACCTTCTACCATACCTTTACCATGAAGTATTTGAAGGCCCTTCTCTCCAATATGTCCAAGACTTTGATGCCATAGCATGGTCTTTTCTCCAGAGACCACTAGATTTTCTGCTTAACTTTCAGGAACCACAGAACTATTGCACCCATCAATTAGAGGGCTACCTTGCTGATCCTAATTAGATCCATGAAGATTATCAAAGTGCCATGACTGTATCAAAATAGGATAGACTTCAAAATTTATTTAAAGAGTGATCAGGAAGACCTTTGGACAATGGCAGTTTGCAGCCAGCAAGGAACGACGAGGACCTCGGTCAAAGCATGCTGACCGAGGCCCATGGAGACCGCATAAGAGGCAAAACTGGTAGTTACGAAACTCGGATCGGGAAACAGAGGGCATTTATAATTGCGCATCTCTGGGCAAAACCCCTCAAGAAGGAGAAGCCTTGAAGCGCTCAGTCGCATGGGAAGCCAGGAAACCATGGGGAAAGCACTAAGGCAAAAGGCGGGTCCCGCACTCTAAATCTAGCAGTATATCAGAGACATCCTCGGGTGGTAAGTGGATTTGGCTGAAAATGAGCGATTCCATTCAGTGCAAGACGCGTATCCGGTAGATGAGAGAGAAAATCGCCTCTCATCGCATGCTAACGGTCGAGCAAGTCAACCGCGCGAAATGAGCGAACACTGTAGGATCTGGGGGCTCTAGATCTGACGGCAGAGATTGTGCCCGATGGAGGAACTAGATTTGACAAGGGATCAAGTCACGACACATAAGTATTGACATCTATTTTGACCACTGAGTCAGTAGATGAGTCATTCCACATTGTAACTGAAAACCTGAACCGTTAAGGAAGAGCTGGCGCAATTCGTGAGAGGACAAGTGGCCACCTCCCTGTGAGATGTTGACGACTACGCAGAGGCAGGGAACTCCAAGCGAATAGCATGAGGCGATCCGAAGGGGCGGAAGAGGAAATGATCAGTCAAAGACAAATTGGCTTTAAGCCATGAATAGACAGAGAGGAAGGGAGGAAGAGAAGAGAACAAAGACAAAGAGGAAGAGAAAAGAAAAGATAGTGAAGTAAGAAACAGAAAATAGAGAGCCGAGCTGATCTTAGGCAGCATCGAGCAGACATAAAGCTTGAGAGGTTCAAGAAATCCCTGAAAGGATCTGTCGAGGATTGAGCACCACATTGGGTTCCTCCCATTAAAGACCAGAGAGGTCAAGACTTGGTAAGGAAAATAGTCTGTGCACTCTAGTGGCTTAGGGGATCCAAGAACCACCCTGCCAAACCTTATCTGTTTCAAGTGACTCAAATTGAGCTCCTCATTATAAATATCTGCTTTAAAGACAAAATAAAAGAAGGCCACCATTGAAAGCTGGACCGAAGATGTAGCCTTGGAGAATAGAGTGAACTCCTTATTAATTGTTGTGTTCTTGCATTTGCTTACTGTGTTTTCCTTACTGTTCTCTATTTTCTAGTGTCTGTGTATTTTGAAATCTGATCGATCCGTTGCCTAAAATAACATAGACACACACCAGCACATGAGTCTATAATACCTTCATTCATTAATTAATTAACTGAGGTCACTCATGAGTGATTATCAGATCAAGTGGTAGCAGAGCCTTAGGCTGTTAAGGTTAGACAAGCTTGTGTTGGTTTAGCTGTTAAATGTTAACTATATCAAAGCTCAAATTAGGAGAAGGAGAGTTGTTCGAAACTAATCCAGAAATTGGGAGAGTCTATCCTCGAAATACAATGTCAGAAGAAGGTCCTGTAGGGTCGGACACTCAATTCATAGATAGTTTCCTAGTCATAAGGTCCATGGTAGAAAAAATGTATAAGGACTTTAGAAAACACAAGGATGAAGATGCATCAAGCTCCAAACAAGACAAACGAGAAGATGAGTCTTTCCTCCATGACCACTCAAAAGGCAAAGGGAAGGAAGAACACTTTCTCACACCTCCTAATAGCCCTAAACATAAAAAGAAAGCATCTTTGATTAAGATAGATGTTAAATTTGGTTTACCTATATATGATGGAGAGTTGAATGTAGAAAAGTTGGACAATTGGATTAGACAAATTGATTTTTATTGCAGAGTATTGATTCAGACAAGAGCAAGATTCAGCTGGCAAGCCTACGCCTTGGAGGCACTGCCTTGGTTTGGTGGGAAGGTAGGACCCAAGCTGACATGAAGAGACATGGTAAGACTCTCTCTGTCTCGAGTGAATTTGTTTCTACAATCAAAAAAAAGTTCTATCTATTGGCCTACATGCAGCAAGCCATGATGAGTTGGCAAACTCTTCGACAGTTGAAAGGGAAAAGTGTGCAAGGGCACACTCAAGACTTTAGAAAGAGAGCATTGATTCTAGGAATCTCATTAGACTCACCTGAGACTCTGTTGAAGTACATTGGTGGTCTACACATCTACATGAGGCGCACTATCCTCATGTTTAATCCCACTGGTATAGATGAGGTATCTTTACAAGCTACTCATCTAGAAGCTAGAGGAAAGAATGGAAGTCCAGAAGTTGGGGGATCATCCCAACCCACTGCAAGCAAGAATAAGGAAAAAGAAATCAGAAATGGAAAGCAAGGAAGGTCAACATTGCACAGAAGAGCAAGGCTTCATGCAATCACTGTAAAAATGATGGGCATGATGATGAGCATTGTTGGATTCTGCATCTAGCGCTGAGACCTAAGAAGTTTGAGGGCAAGAAGAAGAAAACGGTTGCAGCTATTTAGAAGGATTTGGGGTCAAACTTAGGAGATGAAACAACTATTGCAGCCACAGGTATAACAGGTAAGAATTCTGAAGCATCTACTATTAATTCTGCACAATCTATTATTGATGAAGAAAATGAGAGAAAAAGGCATGAGCTTTTCCATATTCGAGTTATTTCCAAACATCAAAAGATTGATACTTTGTTTGATAGTGGCTCACAAGTAAATTTAATTTCTGAAGCAATTGTAAAGAAGTTGGGATTAGTAACTACACCTCACAAGAAACCATACCCATTAGGATGGTTGAATGATAAAGCATAACTACAAGTGACTAGACAGTGCAAACTCAAGTTTTCTTTTGGGTCAGCATTTGTAGATGAGGTTGAGTTAGACATAATTCCTTTGGATATATGTGGAATTTTTTTAGGAATTCCTTACTTGTATGACAGAATAGCTATCTTCTATAGAGTTGAGAACAAGTATCTACTTGTTAAATATGGAATCGAATACTTTGTAAGAGATCATAAGCTCAAGAATAATTATACTCTCATAAGCACAGGGTAGATGAAACGAATGATAAATTCATGTAAACAATTCTTACTGATGGTTGTAAAGGAAAAGAAATCTGATAAAACCAATCTATTTGAAGGCTGTAACGCTGAACAACAAGCTGATTTAGAAAAGGTTGTATCAGAGTATGATATCTTGTTTCAAGAACCTAAAGGTCTACCACCCAATAAGATCGTTAACGATATGGTTCAAATTAGCTTGATGAAATACTCCCCTTTTTTCATGGGGAGAAGGGACAATAAAACAATTCCAAATTTGATGTTCCATAACAATTTGGACCACACTAATCTTTTATCTTCCAATGGGGCGAGTCAATTAATTAGTAAGCATCAAGGAACTATTTGTTCATTATCTAATGGCGAAGAAGACAGTGGATCTTTTATGGTTCTATCACCATCCAACTATTTTTGAATCGTTCTATTAAATGATTCTAAATGTTATGATACGGGAAATCAATCAAATAGAAAGGATCCTATGAGAAAATTCATTGAATTTTTAGGTCTCTTGGGTAATTAACATAGTATAACCAACTGTTTTCCATCCTCCCATTTTCTAACTTATAAAAAAGTATTATCAAAGAAACATTCCATTTTCCACAATTCTTTCAATACTTTCCAAGTACCTAAATATTATTTCATGGACGAAAATATGATAGTTTATAATTTCGATCCGTGCAGGAACATCATTTCCAATCTATTGGGTCCAAATTGGTGCTCTTCCTCATCCGAATCCGAATTCTGCTAAAAAACATTTCCAGTAGTTAGTCTTGGACAATTGATTCCTGAAAGTGTATGGATATCCGAGGATGAACCACTCCCCGAATCTGGTCAAATTATAGCAGTTGATGAGGAATCTTTAGTCATTAGATCAGCTAAACCTTATTTGGCTACTCGAAAAGCGTCTGTCCATAGTCATTATGGAGAAATTCTTGACAAAGGAGATACATTGATAACATTGATATATGAAAGGTTCAAATCCAGTGATATACTTCAAGGTCTTCCTAAAGTTAAACAATTGTCAGAAGCCCGTTTGAATAATTCAATATCGATGAATATGAAAGAAAGTTTTGAAAATTGGACCGGAGATATGACAAGATTTCTTGGAAGTCTTTGGGGGTTATTCATAAGTGCTAGGATAACTATGGAACAAAGTCAGATTCATTTGGTCAATCAGATTCAAAAAGTTTACCGATCCCAAGGGGTACGAATTGGTGATAAGCATATAGAGGTTATTGTACGCCAAATGACATCGAAAGTCTTAATTTCAGAAGATGGAAAGGCTAATGTTTTTTCACCGGGGGAACTCATTGGATTATCAAGAGCACAAAGAATGGATCGTGCTCTAGAAGAGGAAATCTACTATCAAATCATGTTGTTAGGAATAACAAGGGAATCTCTGAATACTCAAATTTTTATATCCGAAGCGAGTTTCCAAGAAACTGCTCGGGTCTTAGCTAAAGCTGCTCTACAAGGTCGTATCGATTGGTTGAAAGGCTTGAAGGAAAATGTTATTCTCGGGGGGATGATACCTGCCGGTACTGGGAAACATATTCAATGTTCATGGAAATGAAATGGGATAGATCCAAGAATAGGGAATAGGAATCTATTTAGCAACAAAGTGAAGGACATTTTATTTCATCATGAAAAAGTAGATATTTTTTCCTTTCAAGACAATTCTCACAAATATCACAATATATTAAAACAACAATTAAAATAGTCTTGAGAAATAGATTTCTTGTTATGTTCATGAATATCTCTTCTATAATAGGAAGAATATAAAATATTCTATGAGTGAGAACGTTTCTATCACGTACTAGACAGACAGGCAATCTTTGAGATGTAATTGATTCTGTTGGAATAATTAGATATTACGATACATTTTATTTCGCTATTTTGGGGAGGAAAGCGAACGAGAAATAGCAAAAGATATTGGAACATTGATTTGGAAGAGCTGATGGAACCAAGAGTTCATTTAGGGCATAAAACTAGGAAATGGAACCCTAAGATGGCACCTTACATTTTTACAGAGCGTAAAGATACTCATATTATAAATCTGGCTAAAATTGCTCGTTCTTTATCAGAAGCTTGTGATTTGTTGTTTGATATAGCAGGTAGAGGAAAACAATTCCTGATAGTCAGTACAAAATATCAAACAACTGATTTAGTAGAATCAGATGCTACAGAAGCTCGATGTCATTATGTAAATAGAAAAAAAGGAAATAGTACATGATATTATTTTGCAGCAAGATGCTCCATTGGCTAACATTGGAATGTACAGGTTGTCTACTTTAGAGAATGCTGAAATCAAGAAGCAGGTGCAGGAGTTGCTCGAGAAGGGGTTCATCAGACCTAGCACATCACCATGTGGGTCACCAATCGGTTTGGTGAGAAAGAAAGATGGCTCATGGAGAATGTGCATTGACTACCGAGCACTAAATAAGATAACAATCAAAAATCGTTATCCCCTTCCTCGCATAGATGATCTTTTAAATCAACTGAAAGAAGCTGTTTATTTTTCCAAGCTAGACTTGCATAGTGGATACCATCAGGTCAGAGTTGCAAAACAAGATGCATGGAAGACTGCTTTCAAAACAAAGCAAGGATTGTATGAGTGGCTAGTTATGCCTTTTGGCTTAACTAATGCTCTTTCTACTTTCATGAGATTAATTAATGATGTACTCAAACCTTTTCTTGATGATTTTGTTATTGTGTATCTAGAGGACATTCTGATATTTAGAAAAACATGGGAAGAACACTTAAAGCATGTTAAGCAGATGCTAGATGTTTTGAGAAGAGAAAAAATTTATGTTAAACTCTCAAAATGTGAATTTGGAAAAACATCTCTGAATTATTTGGGTCATATAGTAGGGGATGGTGAATTGAAGATAGATCCCTCTAAAGTGGCAGTCATTGTAAACTGGCCTAAACCTAAATCTGCTATAGAAGTTAGAAGCTTCTTAGGGGCAGCACAATATTGGAGAAAGTTCATTTCTAACCTTTCCTTAATTGTAGCTCCCTTACATTCTTTAACAGGATTGAACAAGGTGTTTCAGTGGGGAGGCAAACAACAGAAAGCCTTCAACACCTTGAAAGAAAAGATTAGTATAGCACCTGTACTAGCACTGCCTGATCTTCAAAGACCATTTGAGATCCAAACAGATGCCAGTGACTATGCCATGGGAGCAGTGTTGACACAACACAGTAAACCCATATGTTATCATTCTGAGACATTTAATTCTACAGTAGTTAACTATCCTACATATGATAAAGAATTGTATGCATTAGTGGAAACATTACTTAATGGGAAAAGAGATAGTAATACATACTGATCATCAACCACTTCAATATCTACACTCCCAAAGTAAGTTGCAGCAATCAAGACACTATAGATGGATGGGTTTTCTACAACAGTTTCATTTAGTCATCAGATATAAAAAAGGGCATACGTAATAAAGTTGTAGACATGTTATCTAGACCCATTATAAATGCATCTACTATACTTAAGCATAATTCTGTGTTACATGAGAGTTACATTGAACAATATGCTCAAGACAGACTCCAAAGATGTATATGCAACTTTAAGTCAAGGCAAAAGAGTAGAAGAATTGGACTATCATGTAAAGGACAAACTCTTATACCGTTGTGGGAAGTTATGCATTCCACAAACTGAAAGAGTAAAGATAATTCGAGAAGCACACACTTCTCTAATATCAGGTCACTTTGGGGTAAGTAAAATAGTTGCACAGCTGCAAAGATTTTGTTATTGGCCAAAAATGAATGAGACAGTTTCTAGATATGTAAGAGGGTGTACTATGTGTGCTAAAAGCAAGCCCAGCAATAGCAAAATAGGCTTGTACACTCCATTACCAATTTCTTCTCACCCTTGGGAAAGCGTTTCCATGGATTTTGTTGGAGGACTACCTAAGTCTAGGAAAGGTCATGATTACCTATATGTTGTTATGGATAGGTTCAGCAAAATGTGTATTTTGATACCTTGTAATAAACAGATTACAGCTGAAAAAAATGCAAAATTGTTCTTTCAACATGTATGGGTTCATTTTGGATTACCCTCTTCCATTGTATCTGATTGAGACACCTGATTTTTGGGAAAGTTTTGGTCAAGTCTGTGGGAACTGATGGACACCAAACTGAAGAAAAGCACAACTTTTCATCGACAAACTGATGGCCAGACATAAGTAGTTAACAGGATAGTAATCCAGTTACTCATAGGATATTGTAGCAAACATCCTAAGCTTTGGGATGAACATTTGTGTTATGTGCAGCATGCTTACAATAGAGAAAAACATTCTTCTACACAAAGATCTCCTTTTGAGACCTATTTTGGTTTCACACCAAGGTCTCCTTTGGATTTTGTCTTTGGTAAAGACACCACAGTTGAGGGACACAATGATGTGGACAGGGCAACTAGGTTCATTGAACAGATCCAAGAGATCCACCAAGCAGTACAAGAATAGCTAGAAAAGAGCCAAGCCAAATACAAGGCAAGGCATGACAAGCATTGGATGGAGCATAGTTTCCAAGTTGGAGACCAAGTCTAGCTATATATCAGCAAGGACAGGATGCAAGGTGAAGGTAAGAAGTTAAAGCCTATCAGGTATGGACCTTTCAAGATAGTTGAGAAAATCAGTGAGAATTCTTTTCGCCTTGATCTAATAGCTTACATGCACATCTACTCAGTCGTAAATGCAGATTGCTTGAGATTGTTTGAACCTTCACTAATTGAGGATCCCGAAGAGTAGAGTCAATTGCCTTCTATTGATGACCTGTTACCTGAATATCTTAATGAATTGCAGGGAGATACAGTGCTGGATAGGAAGGTGAGGATGACGCGTAGGGGAGATGTTGAGTACCTCAGAATTGGGCTCAAGGGTTCAAATCCCAGTAGTGAAAAGTGGATAGAGATTGGACAAGTGAGACAATTGTACCCTCACTTAGTCGATGCTTGAAAACCAAATTTTGGTGGTCCAAAAGCTTTTTCAGTGGGAAGGCCATGATCCGAATTAGATCCATGAAGATTATCAAAGTTCCATGACTTTATCAAAATAGGACAAACTTCAAAATTTATGCAAAGAGTGATCAGGAAGACCTCTGGACAGTGGCAGTTTGCAGCCAGCAAGGAACGATGAGGACCTTGGTCAAAGCACACTGACCGAAGCCTATGGAGACCGCACAGGAGGCAAAACTAGCAGTTAGGAAGCCAGATTGGGAAATAGAAGGCATTTCTAATGCACGCTGGGAAAACCTCTCAAGAAGGAAAATCCCCGAAGCGCTCGATTGCATGGGAAGCCAGGAAACTGTGGGGAAAGCGCTAAGGCGAAAGGCGGGTCCCACACTCCAAAACTGGTGGTATATCAGAGGCATCCTCGGGCGGTAAGCAGATTTAGTTGAAAACGAGTGATTCCATTCAGCGCATGACACGTGTCTGGTGGATGAGAGATAAAACTACCTCTCATCGCGTGCTAATGGTCGAGCAAGTAAACCGTGCAAAATGAGTGAACACCATAGGATCTGGGGGCTCCAGATCTGATGGTAGAGATTGTGCCTGATGGAGGAACTGGATTTGATAGGGGATTAAGCCGCAACACATAAGAGTTGACATCTGATTTGACTGTTGAGTCGGCAGATGAGTCATTCCACAGTGTAACTAAAAACCCGAACCGTTAAGGAAGAGCTGGCGCAGTTCGTGAGAGGACAAGTGGCCACCTCCGTGTGAGACGTTAGTGATGACGCAGAGGCAGGGAACTCCAAGTGAATAGCAACAGGTGATCCAAAGGGGCGGAAGAGGAAATGATCAGTCAAAGACAAATTGGCTTTAAGCCATGAATAGACAGAGAGGAAGGGAGGAAGAGAAGAGAATGAAGATAGAGAGGAAGAGAAAAGAAAAGACAGTGAAGTAAGAAGCAGAAAACAGAGAGCCGAGCTGACCTTAGGTAGCATCGAGCAGACAGAAAGCTTGAGAGGTTCAAGCAATCCTTGAGAGGATCTGTCGGGAATTAAGCACCACATTGGGCTCCTCCCATTAAAGACCAGAGAGGTCAAGACTTGGTAAGGAAAAGAGTCTGTGCACTCTAGTGGCTTGGGGGATCCAAGAACCACCCTACCAAACCTTATCTATTTCAGGAGACTCAAATTGAGCTCCTCATTGTAAATCTCTGCTTTAAAGACACAATAAAAGAAGGCCACCACTGAAAGTTGGACCAGAGATGTAGCCCTAGAGAATAGGGTGAACTCCTTATTAATTGTTTTGTTCTTGCATTTTCTTACTTTGTTTTCCTTACTATTCTCTATTTTCTAGTGTCTGTGTATTTTGCAATCTGATCGATCTTTTGCCTAAAATAACATAGACACAGACCAGCACATGAGTCTGTAATACCTTCATTCATTAATTAATTAACTGAGGTCACTCATGAGTGATTATCAGATCACTATCAGCTTGTACAGAATTCCAATCCGAACTCTCTGCATCAATACTAGTTCTCCCTGAACCATCTTTTATCTATCTTTCTCGAACACTCTTTTGCACCCACATCATCTAGCTTGCTTACAGAAATAAGATTTCTGGCTAATGCAATAATATGCAAAACACCCAGAAGTGTTCTAATCCTTCCACCTTGCAACTTCAGCTTAACTTTTCTGTGACCAATGATTCTAGCCTTCTTGTCATCCCCTAAGAAGACATCACCACCATCATATTTCTCATACTCATAGAACCACTCTCTATGGGGAGTGAAGTGAAAGGATGCACCTGATTCAATCAACCATGCCTCATGATCTACATGTATACTTGAAGAAGCCAAGTACACATTCCCACCTTCATCTGAGGTGGTTTTTGCCTCTGGAAAAGGAGCAGCATTAGATCCCTTTCTTTTGCCAGGTGCTTTAGATTCACAGTCCCTTTTGTAGTGCATTTCCTTTCCGCATTTCCAGCACACCACCTTACAGGTTTTGCTGGAGATTTAGATCTCCCACTCGATGACTTATTTTTGTTTTTGTTCTGGGACCATCCTCGTACAGACAAGGCATCACCATTCCATCTCTCCATATTTTCTTTCTCATCTCCTTCGTTAGCAAGGATGGGACTATCTCATCAAACTACAAGGCAGTTGCATTGCTACCTATTGCAATAACCAGACTATCCCACGAATATGGTAGAGAAGACAACAAACTGATGCACTTATCTTCAACTGAAAATTTAATATCAACAAATAATAATTGAGTTACCACAGTATTAAATGTGTTCAGATTCTTTGTCACCGAGTCTCCATCTTTCATCCTCAGGTTATACAACTTTTTCAGTAGAAACAATTTATTCACCAGAGACTTAGATTGGTAAGAAAAAAAAAGTTCCTAGCTTGAACCACAAAGCCTTAGCCATAGCTTCCCTACATACATTTAGAAATATTGATTTTGAGACACACAATCATATTATGCTCTTTGCCTTCCGATCCAACTTCTTCCATTCTTCATCAGACACTTTTTTTGGTTTAGTACCTGGATCTACCGCAATCCACTGATATTTCTCTACCAATAGATCCTCCATCTTGAGTTTCCATAACTCAAAACTCTGACCATTAAATTTAGCGATATCTATCTTTCCAGAGCTCGCCATCTTCTTTCACCACCAGAATCAATCCTATAGATCTCCCACTGAACAAGGTCTACCATAGGCCCAAGCGAAACCCCTCAGCAAGAAAGGTTTTCCCTTGAAGCCAAAAAAACTCTGATACCAAATGTAGTTTTTAACCCCATGCAGAAATTACCTACATACAAATTCTAAAAAATAGAAAATAAACAATGTGAGAATATAACACATATAACACATATACACAGAGATTTCCCCCTAGATCCAAAAACTGAGACTACCAGATTGATTTTTCATTATGTTCCTTTCAATATTACAATACATATTTATACATGTCGAAGCATCCAATACCATGGACTGAAAACCATCGCATCCAAAATCATGTGCAAAAACCATGCACAAAACCATAGGTAGGTCCGCCCAAACTAATATAGGTTCAAAAAAAATTTCCCCGAGGCACTGCCCCAGACCCTGTAGAGGGGGGCTACCTGCCCCCCTCAAACCTCCTGGACAGGAGGGGCTCTGCCCCCCTCTAACCACTAGTTAACTAAGGAGCCTAGTCTTGGAAAGAATATAACACAACCCAACAATCTTACAAGAGTGGTCCACCATAGGAGGTTTTCCAATGATACCTTCTAAAGGAAACTGAAAATATATATCTTAGATGACAACTCATTACAGTGATTAATCATGGTCACTTTCACAAAATCATGAGGTATCAGAGTGAATGATACTCAACAAGACTTACCATAGATGTGTGTGTTAACAACCAATGTGGATTAAAGCAATTTCAATGGCCATACTTTGGAAGTCAGAGCCCTAATAGAGTTGTTGTAACATCTTTATTCATGGCATTGATTTATTCTTTTATCCTAATCCACCCTAAGAAGTGGAAGACTTCCTCTTAAGTATAGGAGTACTTTCAATGCAACCATGTGTGAAACAAGAGGATAATATTACTCTCATTCAAATTTGAAAAGTATATTCTAGAAAATACCAGAACATGAGGATCCAGTTGCATTAACTAATGTGATGCTACAAATTGTTGAATGATAAAGGAGGAGTGGATACTAACAGTCATCTAAAACTAAGATATAATGGGATCCATATATTACTGGTCATCATGCAAATCCTCCAAATTTCTTTACTCGTCTCCTAAAGTGCAAGATGGATCTGATGATAAGTATGGCGGGTGCTCTTTAATCCCCACTTCTTATGGTTTTTCCTCATAAAACGTGATCTATAATTCTTCAGTTTCCCTGGAAAAATATTTTGGATCCTCATGATTCTTTATTTCTGGGGCAATAGGTCTATTTCCAATTGCTACCAGAACATGATCTTCTTGAGAAGCAAAGACCCCAGCTTTTGCTAGGATTTGAGATAGCTCTTGGAGTAGCATCAAACTACCTGGAATTTTTCCTACCAGCTAGAAGATCTTGTTAGCACATGGATTTAAAGTGGGAGATTCTTATAGCACCAAAAAATTAGAAACACACTAACTCAGAAGTCAAATTGCATTTAAAAGAAACAAACCAAGATTGTAAGCTTAGCAAGCAAATCACCTAAAAGCTAGTTTCCAAATAAATAAACCAGAAATTAAAAAAACTCATTTGAGTGAATAAAATCACACTAGAAACTTACTTACAGTAAAGGAAAACAAACCATGCATCACACTTTGTAGTAAAAAAAACCACTCTTAAATACTCAATTGCAGTAACGGAAAACAAACCAGGCTTGTGAGCTCTTTGGCAATACCGTCTAGTATGCTTTAGAAAGCAAGGGGAATCACACTAATCTAAAAATTCATTTGCGAAGGAAAGGGAAAATCATGACAAATTGTTGAGGCCTTATCCTACAACGCCTCCTTGGCAAGAACGCCAAAATTTCGAGCGATATAAATGCAAGATTTACACCAACATTTAAATTGTCAATCCAGGTTGGTAAACTTAGATGCGTAGCAAAATATATGCCAGAAGAAGACCTGATGGATTTGTGGAATAAAAATAAAGCTCTTGAAAACAATTCAAAGGCATCATTCAAAAAAAGGACCAAGATTCTTCAAAGCAAGGTAAACGCACTATGAATCTACTTCAAGCTCCTCTTCTAGGTTGAGTGACTCCTGCAGAAAGTCTACCTCATTTGTCTATGGGACAAGGGAACGTAGATTCCACTCAAACTGACAAACCATTCAAAAAATAAATAATGTGATTTAGTTTTCAAAACCTCTCAAAGGATTACCTGCTAAGTTGCAAAAATGGAAAACATGAATTAAAACTAGGAAGCATGAAGCTACTTAATTCCAACTAATCTGATAAAACCATTGAACTCTTTAAAAGGAATCTAGACTATATATACACTACTTCTCTGGAGAAAATTCAGTAATCAACTGTAAGGAAAGTTTGAAATAGGAACAAATAAGATAAATACATTTCCTACTGCTTTTAAGCTCACCCTAATTTTATAAAATCATTAAGTACTTTCTCTTCATCACAAAAATATTCTACAAGTATGTGTATTTCTTAAAGCATCATGAAGGAATATCAATAAAAAAATTTAACCTTAAGACATTCTAAGAATTATGTGAGCACTTCACTTTGCCAATAAAATAAGATTACAATCTCTCCTCATGCTAAGCTTAGCATTTGATTATTATGATTTTAGGAGTGAGTGCGAGGATCAATTTCATATCTCAAATAATGGTTTTAAGGTAGTCATGAATGCTACATGATGAGTTAAATAAACCAGAACTCTTAATAAGCCATTGTATCCATGTTATGCAGCAAATGAGATAAGGGCAAGTATCACACTTAATTTGTGATAAAAATGAGATATGCAGTAAGGAAACATCCATTACCTATACTCTATCTTAGTCTTCATAAAAATACATTCCAAGAAAACAATGACATCATTAATCAAACTCAAATTATCAGAGCAATGAAAAAGAACTGTGGAATGAAATTACAAATCTCAAATGATCAAAGCATAAAGAAGAGTTGCTCACACTTACACACTATGCATTTTTCAAAATAGAATGCAGAAAAAATCCTAGGAGGTATTGGTCAATGAACTCGCTGGTGGGCCAAAACCACCTAGCTCGTTTCCCTTGCAACAGTTAAATCACAATTTCAAAAGACTGAGAGAAAAACTAGGAATATAATCCAGATGCCATTTTATATTAATTTCGAAGCCTTGTTACATTAGTGTAGAATCATGCAGAGCATCACTCCAGTGGTCCCCTCTAGGGATCATCCCACTAGGCATGCAAGCTCCTCCCTCTCTTAACAAATTAAATCTCTGTCTATCAAAATAGAATTATAAATCTTAATCCCCTCTTTTTTTGTATATTTCATGGCCTTCATATTTATAATAGTGATGCCTCTGAGTTACTCAGATCGAAGGTTATTACTAGATATAATTTTAGATTTTAAAACCAACTCCTCCATAAAAATAAGAGACTTTACTGTCAACTGGATTCATATTGATCTAGAGTTTCCATATATTCATAATGACCAATGACAAGCCATGAGATCTTCGTCATAGAATTCATGAGAGTATGACACTTTTTGTAGAAATTCTTCTACAAATCAGCTCGCTCTGATACCATGTAGAAATTTTGAATAATTTAACACAGATTCAATGGAGATTATCCTGATCATGTACTATTGCGGAATACATACACAATACATAAGCTCCTCTACGTTGATCATCAATATAGCAGCATCAATAACAATAAAACATCAAGAGCATTCACACATTAACACAGTATGTAACCCGGGGAAAGCATCTCGCTAAAAACCCCAACTATCTGTATATTAATGATTGAGACCATGTAACATTACAAAGTACAATGCTTATCACAAGCAATCCAGTACCAGCTCCACCTATTACACACCATACAGCTAAGATCTGATCTCCAAATCTATTCCACTGCTTGCCTGCCTCCACTGCTCAATACCTGCTCAAGAATGAATGAGAATGGTTTACCAAACTCGTATTTCACCTCCAAAGAATCACTCGTACTGTGTAAGACGTGAGCAGAGGCTATAATATTGGGCAAATATATGAGCAAACTCATTGGCATACTCAATCTCTTCATTGTGCAAGATCTGATGCACAACTATAGTCACAACTGATAGCAATCTAATTCTCTAACACTTGTCCCTGCTGAACTGAACATGCACTGACATGAAACTGAGTTAACTGATGTATTCTATAGTTATATTATGAGTTAATAATTAGTTTAACAACTCAGCATTAGTCTATTTGCAGTTAGACTAACTACAACTTTTTTCAGTTTAACCAAGTCAAATTGAACACAACTCCATCAACTCCACAATCAACTCCACCAAACTCAACTGATTGAGTTCTAACTGAAGTCATGCATGCAAAAACTCAACTGACTCATAAGAAAAGTGTACTTCCTTCTGACAGCTACATGGGCCACATCTGTAGCTCAAACTGAAGTGCTCCAAGAAAATAAGATCAAGTTTATAGTCCAAATATTATTATGAGACAATAATATTTGACTTTTCTATTTTGGACAGCCAGTCTAAAAATAGAATTTCATCACTCCTGCTGTGATCACTCCTGCTGTGGTCACTCCTACTGTGATCACTCCTACTGTGGTCACTCCTACTGTGATCATCCCTGCTGTGGTCACTCCTGCTATGATCATCCCTGCTAGGATCCAAAAATAGAACTTGCGCCATAATTTGCCTGCGGGCCCACTTAGTGAAGGCGACTCTTTTCACTAAGCTCCATCATCTTGTTGCAATGTAAACACTCCCTCTCGACAAGATATGGATTATCAGCAACCCATATCCTACCTCGGTGGTACTCGAATTTGCTCCTGGTGAGAGCCTTCGTCAGAATATCAGCATCCTGATCCTCCATTGGAATGTATGAAAGCAACATGATCCTCCGCTGCACACAATCTCTGATATGATGGTACCTGATGTCCTTGCTGCCATATACTTTGCCTCTTGAGCTCCCTGCCCAATCTGCATCCTCCTGTCTGTACAAAGATCCATATCCCGATGTGCCTCTCAAATAGCACAATACATGCTTGCCCGCCTTCCAGAAGAGCTTGGTAGGCTTAACCATAGCTTGTGAAAGCTGGTTAACTGCATAGCATATATCGGGTCGTGTATTGACCAAATACATCAGCAACCCCACCAACTGTCGATAAACAGTGGCATCCACTTCTTCTCCTGAAGTGGCATCCTCCTTCCTCCAACCTCCAGGAAGAGGAGTATCAATAGGCTTGCAGCCATGCATGTTGAACTTCTCCAGTATCTCCCGAGCATACTTGCCCTGAGAAACAAATATTCCACCACTACGCTGCCATATTTCCAATCCTAGGAGATAGTGAAGGAGGCCCAAATCCTTCATCTCAAACTCTGTAGCAAGATCCTTCTTGCATGACAGTATAAACAACTCATCACCCGTTAGAATCAAATCATCAACATACAGTACAATGATAAGCAACTTACCCTCCACCACAATCTGGTATAGGTTAGGATCCGCCTCGCTCTTGGAGAATCCAAGTCCTATGAAATAGCTGTCTATCCGTGTGTACCAAGCACGTGGTTCTTGCTTCAACCCATACAGCGCTCTCTTGAGCCTTCACACATGCAACTCGGTGCTGAATACCTCAAAGCCTTTGGGTTGCTCAATGTACACCTCCTCCTCAATGACTCCATTGAGGAATGCAGTCTTCACATCCATCTGATGAATGTGCCATCCCATCTGCGCTGAGAGAGCAAGAATCGTCCGTATGGAAGAATGCCTTGTGACAGGTGCAAAGGTCTCCTCATAACCAATCCCCTCTATCTGTGAAAAGCCTCGGGCAACAAATCTTGCCTTGTACTTCTCTACACTCCCGTCAGCTACCTGCTTAACTTTGTAGATCCATCTCGAACCCACCACTGATTTCCCTTCCAGTCTAGGAAAAATCTCCCATGCACTGTTTCTGACAATAGAATCATACTCTTCCACCATGGCATCTACCCATGCAGGATCCTCCACAACTTCCTCGAAAGAGGATGGCTCAGTCACAACACACTTGCTCATAAGAGCCATGTATCCAGTGTACTGATCAGGTGACTGTCTCTGCCTGCGTTGGGCTGTAGGTGGTCCTACAACTTTCTCTGCATCTTGAGCCAATCACACAGCTTCTGTTAAGCACTTTCGCCCTCTGATGGTTGGCGTTGCATGAGTGGTCTCTTCCACTCCATGAACCTCGTCCTGTGGCTGATCCACGTCCTGAAGCTCATCCTTAGGAACTAATAGCTCCTCATCTACATGCAAGTGTAGCTCCCTCTCAAGTGAACATTTCATGGATTTCTCCTCCTGAAATTTTATATCCCGTCGCACAACAGTTTTACCACTGTCTGGCAAATACACGCGATAGTTGTGGGGCGTATCAGTGTACCCCACAAATATCCCAACCTTTTCGGTCGGCTCCAACTTCTTCCTGGCATCCTTCATCACATGCATGTAAACGTTAGCACCAAAAATCCTCAAATGAGAAAGATCAGGCTTCTTACCAGAATAAGCCTCCTCGGGCGTACTCATGCCAAGTATCCTATGAGGACAATGGTTCTGCACATAAACTGCTGTATTGCATGCTTCCACCCACAAGTTAAGGGGTAGGCCCTGATCATGCAACAATGCCCATGCAGCACCCACAATCGTTCTGTTCTTTCGCTCAGCTACCCCGTTCTGCTAAGGGTTATGGGGAGCTATGAGCTCTCTACAAATCCCTTCTACCTTGCAAAAATCCTTGAAATCGTCTGAGATGTATTCACCACCATTATCGCTCCTAAGAGCCTTCACCTTCTTCCCCAACTCCTTCTCGACTAGTGCTTTGAATTCACAAAACTTTGAATATGTCTCGCTCTTCTTCTGCATGAAGAAGATCCAGCACTTACGAGAGAAATCATAAACAAAAATCACATAATACCTGTGTTTTACTGTCGAAGCAACTGAGAAAGTTCCACACACATCCGTGTGAATTCTCTCAAGGATCGTCATGGTGCGACTATCCTTCTCGTGAAAGGTGGCTTTCACAAAATTCCCCAAAGTACACCCCTTGCACTGATATGACTGCGCAAGTGTGCCTTTAGGAAGCCCTATAGTGATCTGCTGCAGTATCTTCAAGGCTCCATGGTGAAGGTGACCCAATCTCCTGTGCCACAACTCGCCATCATCCCGACTCACCAATCCTTTTGCCTTGCCTGCCATTGCTGCGCATCCATCTACATGCAACTGATAAAGCTTCCTCACTCAAACTCCTATCTTTCAGGTCTCACCAGTTGTCTTGCTATGCAGGAAAGCCTTTCCCTCGCTGAAAACAACATCATACCCCTTGTCTTCCAACATCGCCTCTGAGATAAGACTCTTCTTCAATCCTAGAACATGCATGACTTCCTTCAATACAAAGGGTTTACCAGACTCCCTCTCAAAGGAAATGGTATCGATACCGGTTGCACTGTATCTACCATCATCGCCCATCTCGATGTGCACTCCAAGATCTTTGTCCTCCAGATCAGAGAACAAATCTCTATCTCTCGTCATGTGAAAAGATGCACCACTGTCCAAGAACCACACCGATCCCATCACACTTGAAACCAGGAATGCGATCAATGAAAAATCAAGCTCAAACTGTGAGGCTAGAGCCTCTCCTACTGAAGATCCAGCAGCCTCCTTGTTCTTCTTCTTCTGCGGACAATTAGTGGCATAGTGTCTATGTTGGTGATAGTGAAAACACTTCACCTTGGACATATCCTGCTTCTTGCCTTTCGCACGAGACTGAGAAGCTTTCTTGCTCTTCTCTTCATCAGATACCTTTGATGAAGATCCATTCTCACCTTTATTACTTCTGAGTTTATCCTTGAGTGCCAGTCGCTCTTGCTTTGGAATAACATTTGCAATCCGTTGAAAGACATTTCAACAACACTGCTGCAAATTCGATTTCCACCAGCTCCAAAATCAACCGCCTCGGATCTAAGATTCGTGAGAACACAATATTTCTCATACAGAGATTGACTGTATGGGCATTCACCGGATATCTCACCTTCCAAAGGAAGGATGAATCCAGAGGCTACCTGGCCCGAATACATATCAGGATTCATCCCTGCTGAACTGAACATGCACTGACATGCAACTGAGTTAACTGATGTATTCTATAGTTGTATTATGAGTTAATAATTAGTTTAACAACTCATCATTAGTCTATTTGCAGTTAGACTAACTACAACTAGTTTAACCAAGTCAAACTGAACACAACTCCATCAACTCCACAATCAACTCCACCAAACTCAACTGATTGAGTTCTAACTGAAGTCATGCATGCAACAACTCACTGACTCATAAGAAAATCATACTTCCTTCTGACAGCTGCATGGGCCACATCTGTAGCTCAAACTGAAGTGCTCCAAGAGAATAAGATCAAGTTTATAGTCCAAATATTATTATGAGACAATAATATTTGACTTTTCTATTTTGGACAGCCAGTCTACAAATAGACTTTGATCACTCCTGCTGTGATCACTCCTGCTGTGGTCACTCCTACTATGATCACTCCTGTTGTGGTCACTCCTGCTATGATCATCCCTGTTGTGGTCACTCCTGCTGTATTCATCTCTGCTGGGATCCAAAAATAGAACTTGTGCCATAATTTTCCTGCGGGCCCACTTAGTGAAGGCGACCCTTTTCACTAAGCTCCATCACCTTGTTGCAATCTCAACACTTTTAACAACCTCTGTGGCTTCTAGAAATAGTTTGACCACGTGCTTTGACCTTAGCTCTATGCACTTCTTTGAATACCCAGCCGTGATTAAGGGAACATATCACCATCTTGAACCTATTCTCTTCAAAACCCATATGCTCTCTTTCCATCATGACAATTCGATATATGAAAAACAAGGAGGTGAGAATAATATTTTCACTATTGGAATACGAACCACTATTAGAATAGGAATTATGCACCTACCACCAAGATAAGTTATTATTAGTCCTAATTTCACATAAAATCCCTTCAAATCATCAAAACAAAGAAAATTCCTATAACAATAACACATTGCCTCTAAATGCAATAGGTGTTTTTCAACAAAAAGAATGAAAATCTAGACAAAATGGAGGCTCAACACCTATTGATGAAACTCATCATCACACGACTTCTCAAGTTATTTTTCATCCTTTTAGCCACTCAACCACCTATTTCCATGTCTTTCATGGCCCCAGTGGCCTGTCTGACATCCCAAGGCTCCTCAGATGGTGTGCCTTATTGAGGATAGAAGCCTGCATTATTTTCTATTTATTACCACTGCTTCCTCTCCTCTTCTTCATTTATTCCTTCCTATATGCATAGCAACAAGGGTGGACTGAGATTGAGTCCAATCTAGTTGATTTTTAATCTTTGCATGAGTCTTTTGTACAGGGGTGTCCTTTCCAATGAATTCCTCAACCTTTCCACAAAGTGATACTCCCTGATCTAGAGACTAGGGGTAAGGAATTCCATATTCTTAGGCATACTTGCATACTTTCTGTCCCTAATAGCCTGCGTGTGTCTTAAAAATGTGAGATGGCCTTCTCCTAGGTGGAAATGTATTTGGGTGCTATATAAACATCATTGGAGATGATGTCTAATTGCCAATGAAATTCATTGGGTTTATCTTCTCTTCCTTGATATGCAGTGTTTTTTTCTCTTCCATTTCCATTACTTTCCTTACCTCCTTGGCTCTGGCCTCCTCACAAGTCATCCAAGATGCTAGGGCCATCAGTTGTATGTCACCCAACTTTTCATTGGGACCCCAAATATTCATATATGAGGTTATGCATGTAGAACTCAACCAATTTTTCTCTGTCTTCTAAGATACTTTTGTCACATAATTCAAAGAATTGTTTCTAGTCTTGAAATGGCATTGATCCACGTTGTGCTAGGGTCTGTATTTGGAATTGTATCCACTAATCTTAAAGAAAGAGTGCATAATATTTGGATGTTTGTATGCACTCTAATTCCTCCATGGAGAGGCTTTCCATTGTAGCTAGTTGGGTTTCCTTCTCCTGTAACTTCTCCCTCAACCATCTATTTTCTATCTGTAATCGTTCCTTCATTGTGCACTCTTTCTCTCTTATCTCACTTAACTATTTGCCCATTTCAAGGACCTTCTCTTCCATGAGGCCCACATCTTCCACCTTTTTGGACTTAGAAATATGCATCCATCTGTGGGTTCTTCCTCTTTCTGCTTCTAGTTCAAATAAAAGTGGAATTACAATATTTTGGGGAATAACTCTCCCTCGTTTAATGAATTTATATAGGAGCTCAAACTAGGCTATATAATAGACCCCTGGATCTCTGGGAAGTCCCTCTCAAATGTCTTTGGGGAAGCTTCCCACTTATGTAGTTTTTGTGTTACATTATGCCCTTCGTGTTGCTCATTCTTCCCTTCATGTAGCACCTTCTATTCTTCTTGTAGCACACTTTGTTTTTCCTGTAGCATGCTTTGTTCTTCATGTAGCTTCCCCTATACTTTTTGTTATAGGGGGCTACGTGTCTTGGGTTGTTTAAAGGAGGTTGATATGGTGGTGGGCCTCCTTACATATGCTATAGGAGTCTTTGATATGTTTTCAAGAGAGTTTACCTCCTCAACTTTTATTTCAGTGAGCCCTACCTCCTCTTTCTTAATTGGGGACCCTTCAATTGTGATAGGGGCCTTTGTGGGAGTTTGAGGCCTCCCTTTCTTGATCCTCGTGTTTTTTTTGGTCTTAAAGTAGAGGGGAGCTTCCATTTTCCTTTTCTTTTTGGGTTTGATTGGGGTGCTCAAGGTAGATAAGGTGGAAACTACCTCTTTTTCATTGGGTCCTAGAGACAAACTTGCTTTCTCTAGGGATACCCCTTCTTCTCTAGATTCAATAGTTTTCTCAGGGCTTGGTTTTTCCTATTTCTCCCACTTTTCCTCATCATCTTTCTCTTTTCCTACCTCTGCTGATAGTTCTTCCTCTATATTCTCTACATATGACTCTCCTTCCTCTTCTGCCTAAGCCCTGTCTTCTTCTTCTTCCTTACCCTCTCTTCCTCCAACACTAGTGGTTGAGCTCTCACCTGGTGTGAGGGTATGAGTGTCAATGAAGGTATCTCTATCCATATCAATGAATTTGGACCAAAGGACAGGTATCCTTAGTTTTCTCAAGGAATCCACCACTATCAGTTTGATGAGGCCATGGTGTCCTAGGTGTTGGTGTTTTCCCTCTCTCACTTTTTGAATCCTATCCCTGATGGATTGTAGGAGGAAGTATCGTACACTGAGTCTTTGAACCAAGGGAAATTCTGCTTGAAACCTTAGTTCATGGAGTAATCTAAAATGGTTTCATTAGAATTCACTTAACCTCTGTTCACTTGAGATGTATTTTAGGATATGGTAGGCCACCTCATCCCAGGGTAGGATAGGATTTCCCTCCTAACTCCATTCTTGCCTTTAATATGCTTTTCATTCGTGGTGAAGAAGTTATTTTAGCAATGGAATTGGTGGTATTTTTCCTCCTTTCCATTGGATCCCTCGGGATAGGGGTGTCACCCTACTAATTAGCTCAGGACAAATGGAAATAGCTAATCCCCCCAACAAAGTGGTGGATCTAACTTATCTCTGAAAGTTCAAGGCCATGGAAAATTCATATGAAATGTCATCATCATATCCCCTCAACAGTTCAAAGAATACTAGTCACTAATGTCCTCTAAAAATGTCTAAAACAAGAGGGTGGAGATGGATTCTTTTAGTGTTTGAGGGCTCTCTTCTATTGAATCCTCCCCCCATCTCTTTTCTATGTTTTCAACTAAGTGAAGGAGAAATTATTCTTGCAATAGATCCAATGTGTAATTCAATGGCAGTAGAGGGTTAAAATCTCTAACTGATAATATTGTATTCCCTCTAATCTACAGCTAGACAAGTTCTTTCAATTCACCAAACGACTAATATTTCCTATAGAATTTAGGGTGCACCAACATGCAAGTTATCGATAGATGAAGGAGAGGGTTCACTTACTTTTTACCACATGGCCTGGGATAAAGATAATCAATTGGAGACCAATTCAACCCTTGGCAATGTTCCTTCACCCTTTTGGGCTTCCTATAGTAGTTTCTCGGTCTTCCTGTAGCATTTACAGGCTTCCTATAGCTTCTTGTAGCTTCCTCATGTAGAAATGGCAGAGCAGGGTTCAACTCTCCTCGATGCCACCCCAAGCCCATCCTCACTTTAACTATTTTTGAAATCAGCATAAATGCAAGAGAATTCGAGCCCTAGTACATTATATGCCATTTTTGGCTTGCGCTTGGAGCATTGTGATGACATGGAAGGGGCATGGGGTTTTCTCTTTAGGACTATTGTCCCCACTTGGAGTAATCATTCCCTCATCCCTCATAATTGACACCCACTCTCTGGTATCCTAACTTGACTGATGTCACACCTCCGCATTTCATGAGGGATCATATTCACTTCTTGTTTATTGACCGAGGGTGGCGAAGTTAACTAGCCACCTTCAACTTATAAAAGTACCTCCTCTTGATATTTATACGTTTTTCATTATTTACACAGAGGGAGGAGATGACAGGTTGCCATACCTGTACTTACCTCATGATCAACTAATGTAGGGATGTGCATGCTAGAACTGGACCTTTTTACTGTCACCAAGGGAGTTGTATTATTGTGTTATTCCTTTTCCTGTGCATATATTTTTTTTCTTTGCTCCTCAGGGTATTTGACTATTATTGTTGCTATGCGTGCAGGTCCTTTGTCGATGTCCAAGGTGCTATTGTTGGTGGATATTCTTGCTTGGAGTGGTATGAATACTGCAGAGTGCCTCACCAGTTGGTATCACCCCCCATACTGATGGAAAAAAGATAGGATTATGGCTTTCTGTGAGATTTGCATAGGCTGCTACAGGAGGAGGTTCTCTTCCTGTAGTAGTCCTTTTCTTCTCCTCTAGGGTCTTGAAACTACATGGGGGTGATGAGAAAGGATGTAAAGGGTTTGGAGGATGGTGCTAGGGCTACAAGGGAGTAGTGTAGTTTTGTGAAAATGGAGAGGATGTGCTCTATGTGTTTCTCAAAAAAAAAAAAAATTCAAGGTGAGATAGAGTGGAGGGTTATTAATGAAAAATATTAATTTTTATGTGAACTGCGATGGATGAATGATGGATAGATGGTGGATCATGTTGGGATACCCTTATTTATCCTTTGAAAGGTCATTCTTGGTGGTCTTTTTATTCGTACTTCCCTCTTGTTGATTTTTGGAGCCCTCCGATAGCACTAGATGATCTTCTTGTAGCAATCCACAGAGGGGTTGAAATTTGATTTTTGATCTACTGGGATGATGGAGAGCAATGAGCACATGAGTTTGGTTGGTGGATATGAAGTGGATGGAGGGAGAATTGGAGAGAATATTGAGGATGTTGGTCTTGTAGCTAAGGAATATTCCATTGTCTTCAAACCTGCAAAATGAGAAAAAAAATTAACATACATGTTGTGGATCCATGTCTTGGATTTTTCTTTGTTTTGTTTTTGGTTTTTGTTTAGAGACATAGGTTGCCTCAAGAGAGGTTTTCAACCTATATGCCTTCCCTAGGCACCTCAAGAGAGGTTTTCACCCATGGATCTTTATTTTACTTCTTTTTATTTACTCCTGGGCTCCCTCAGAGAGGTTTTCAACCAAGAGTTTTCCTGAGATGCCTCATAAACGTTTCCATCCAAGCCTTTTATTATTATTGTTATTATTAATTTTTTTCAGAACAATACCTAGAAATGTTGTGAATTGGAAGCTATGACACTTCCAATCACATTAACCTTTTTGTTGATGGTGCTAATAAATTCTTCCTTAGACATAGGTTTTACGTATACCTTCAACTTGTAGCCATTAACAAGAGAGGGAATCCCTTCTTCATCAATGGTCCTGATTTGAACAGCTCCATTGTCATGATATTTCTCTATCACGTATGGGCCTAACCATCTTGTCATCAATTTTCCTTTGAAATCCTTGAACCTATAGTCATATAGTAAGGCTCAATCCTTTTCGTGAAAAACTTTTTCCTTGATATGCCTATCATGCCAAACCTTCTTTTGCAATTGTATAACTTCAATGTGTAGAAGGGCCCACATTTTGAAATCATCCAAGCCATTTAACTATATAAGCCTCTCCTACTATGCTTTGATGACATCTAAGTCCAATTGGACTGCCATTCTCAAATTATTATACTCAAACTCAATAGAGATCAAAGCTTTCTTTCCATAAACTAGATCATATGCAGTAAAACTAGTAGTTATTTTCCAAGTTGTGTTATAGGCCCAAGTGGCCCCCACTAATATGTCTGCCCAATCCCTTCTGATGCTACTCACAACCTTGGTGAGGATGCCCTCTAATGCCCTATTTATAATCTCTACTTTTCCATTTTCTTGAGGGTGATAGGAAATATATTTTCTGTGTTTGATATGATGCTACCTTAACAGATTCTCGATCAGATGTCTTGTGAATTGAGCTCCATGATTAGTAACTATCTCTTTGGGTTACCCAAATTTGTACAACACCTTCTCCCTTAAGAACTCAACCACTTTATCCTTTGTTGTTTCCTTGATAGCCTTTGTCGAAGGAAAATTTTAAGGATGGAAAATTTTCTTGAAATTTAAAAACATTGGCGAATATCACTAATCCCTAATATGTAAACTATAAAATGTTTATTGATATATTTGTAAAATTATTTAATTTTATAATGATTTTATATATAGTCTCTATATAATGTTGGCAATTTTTAAGGTAAAATAATTTTATATTCTAAAATTTGGGCGAATCATCTTTTATAGAAATTGGAATTTGGCGAATCTTTTTTATGGAAAATCATGGAAAATTAGCCCATTGGGTGAATATCAGCCCCTAAAATTTTCTATGCCTTTGTCTCAGCCCACTTTGTTAAATAATTAGTGCACACAATGATGTACTTTTTCTTCTCTGATGGTGGATCAATTGGCGCAATGAAATCCATGCCCCACTTGTCAAATGGCTCTAAGGCCACCTTGGGTTGTAGGATAATTTTATCCTTGTGTGTGGGTTTCCCCATCCTATGGCACTAATCCCATCTACTAGTATACCTTCTTTCATCTGGGTGGAGAGTGGGCTAATAATAGCTAGCTTGTAGAGCTTTGAAAGTTGTTCTCTTGGTAGTGAAATGACCTCCACAAAGCCCATCATGACAGGCTGAGAGGATGTCAAATACTTCCTGTCACTGACACATATCCTTAAGATCTTATCTAGTCTTAGCTTGAAGAGATTTCTCCCAATCCAAGTGAAAGGGACACTCTTCATTACAATTCCGCTCTTTTCCCTAGATGACAAATTTGGAGGGAATATTGAAACAACTAGGTAGTTGGCTATGTTAGCAAACCATGGAGAGAGAAATGAGATAGAAAATAAGTGCTCAACTAGAAGTTAATCATAGACCATTTGATGAGTCTCATTAATGGGTAAATTATATGGACCTTAATGCCACTCTCCAACTTATTAAAATCAACGTTTCTCACATTTCTTTACATGTTTTGTTATATTTTGCTTAGTGAGAAGGGTAAAGATGAGATGTCATGTCTTGTGGTCTAATGTGAATTGATTGCAAGTTTTGGAGCAAATTTTGGCTAACTAAAGTGTAGGAACTCGAAGAAGACAAGCAAGAGGGATTTTAGGAGATCTTATCTCCCTTCTTAACTCCTCACTCAATTGAAGATTCCTTCACCAGATCTCATTAGCTCGAAGTTACAAGGAGCCGAGTCGTTAAGGTCATTGGCATCCAAGCGAGTGATAGCGGAAGACCAATTGATCTTGAGTTAGGAGCCAAGCCTCCCTAAATTTAAGGAAGTTGTTGGTAGCTTCAGTTGTATAAATAAGAAAGCCTAGAGCCTCAATAGGATTTAAATTTTTTTGTTGTAGCCAAGACGCATTTTCGAGCTAAGACATTGTGATTGATGACTCTTATCTATTTTTGACATTTTAATGAAAATGACAAGAATTCCCTTGATCCAACATTGAGTTGACTCAGAGGGCTGAAGCTCTTGGGTTAGGGCCCAACCCTAGCAACATAGGTTCCTCTTTTTGTACATGCATGCTTAGATTATATTCATAGTTAGCTAATGAAGTGATTTTGGTTTTGTTAATCTAAAATTATTTGGGTAATTAATTAGTTTGCTTCCATTTGTGGATAGTTAGATTAGTGGTATCTTAGTAATAGTAGACACTCCAGAAAATGTTGTCATGGTGGCCTTCACCTCATCTCCCTTATGGGATCATGACTTGAGGGTTCCATTCACACAACCCAAAAAATAGATTTCTTGTTTTATTACTGCATAATATAGAGTTTCTTGGTGAATAGGTCATTATCTTTGAAGTTTCTTAGGATTATTTACAATTTTCATTTTGATATCTTATGTTTTTCTATGGTTTCAAAGCACTTCTATTCATGAACTTAGCCATTAGCTCATAATAACTCCGCTTTCCTCCATTCAATGAATCTTTTCCATATATAGAAGAATTTATGCATAAATGAAGACAAGAGTGTATGTTGTTCCAGGTGATTCTAATTTTCAAGGAGACCCCATCTCATTCACCTCATACACGTCCTATCCATCCATGTTTCCAAGGTCCACTAAACCCTAAATCTGATTCTTGTTTTATAAGCAAAGTTGTCATTTCCATTGAGAAAATCTAACCATCTTGAAGCATCTGACTAAGCCTTGGATAGTGTTCACCTCCTCCATGACTTATCTCCCATCAAACACCTTTCCCACACTTCATTATACCTTTCCTACCATATCCTAATCATTCGACCTATTTCCTGTAGTAAAACAGGGCATCCTATAGTAGAACTAGGACATCCTATAGTAGTACTATAGGAAACCCTGTAGCAACCTATTTTAAGAAAGAATTTAGAAAAAAATTGTAATCTAAGCTTAGATTAGGCCTCCACTTGGCTTTTATACCCTTGAGACTAGTCTGTACCTTTTCCTCCATACTTGTCTCCCCTGCCAAAGAACAAGTGAAAATTAGCATTTGCATTCATAAAACTAAACATCAAAACATGTTTTTTCTATAATTTCTAAATTAGCACATGAATACAGTAGTCATAATACTTCTTTGATCAGATTCCATGCTCAGCTAGTCTATATCATCACATGTTATGAAAAGGTTAATCTAGGTTTCTTTTGCAAGCAAAATGTGTAAATGTGTAGCTAGATGATTTCATGTCACTTTATAAGCATCTTCCAATTCATTGTTTCATTCCCTAGAGTAGGAAACATTCATTTTCTTTCATTAAGGATAATTTTCCCTTTTCCATTTGGTAGTTAGACTCCTTCTAGTCAATAGAAAATTGGTTTGAAAAATCCTAGTGGTCTATCACTCCAGTTGAAAAGTAACAAGAGTAGACCATTGCATATATTTTGTATACAAAATTATCACCTCCAAGTTTGTACGAACCCCGGGTTCATGAAGTAAAGTTGGTAGCTTTAGGAGTTGCAACATTCTTGCTACAATACTGGCACTCATCACCATCCCTTCATTACCTGCAGGCAAAGCAAGTCTAGACAAAAAATTTGCAACTACATTTTATTTTCGTGGCTTGTCAATGGTAGTTAAATCAAATTGTTGTAACAATAGCAACCATATAATGGTTATAGCATTCACATGACACTTATTCATCAAGTATTTTATAGCTTCATGGGAATTATGAACAAAAGTTTGGTATCCAATGGTGTAGTGTCTGAATTTGTTCAAAGACTATACAATAGCTAGGAGTTCTTTCTCATTTACATTGTAGTTCAATTCAACCTTAGACAAATTTTTACTAATGAAGTAAATGGTATATGGTAAGTTGGTAACTTACCATCTATTTGTCTTAAGGATTCCCCCATAGCTTAGTGAGATGCATTAGCATGGATATGGAAAGAAAATCCCAATTTGGGCCCGTAAGTATGGGTGCAGTGGTTAATTTTTATTTTAAGATCTCAAGGGCCTCTTGGCAGCTATCTATCTAGCTAAATTATGATCCTTTGGCCAGCAATCCAAAAAATGGCGAGGCCACTTTGCTAAAGTCCTTGAAAAACCTCCTATACTATCTATCTAAGCCCAAGAAACTCCTAACATCCCTTTGCTTTTGAGGAGTACGGACCCTTTTTATGATGGAAATTTTGTTTGGGTCCACTTGTGTTACCTACTAAGATACCAAATGGCCAAGGACAGTCCTTGCATGCATTAAGAATCGACACTTCTCAGGACTAAGCGAGAGGCTTATTTCAATGCACTTCTTGAGGACTTTCCCGAAGTTAGAGAGAGCCTCCAAGAAGCCACACCCATAGGGAGTGAAATCATCCATGTAGATCTCTACATAGTCATGGACCAACTCAAAAAAGATTCTCAGAACTTCCCTTCTAAAAGTGGAAGGGGAATTACATAAACCAAAACGAAGGACCCTATAAGAAATGGTACCCCAAGGACAGGTGAATGTAATTTTATCTTGATCCTCGGGAATGATTTGGATCTCATTGTAACCAGTGAATCCATACAGGAAAGAGAAGAACTTCTTCCCTGCAAGATCATCTAAAACTTGGTCAATGAAAGGTAAAGGGAAATGGTCTTTCTTGGTGACTTTGTTCATCTCTTTGTAATCCACGCAGATCCTGCACTTCCCATTCTTATTTGGGATCAAAACTAGAGGGGATACCCACTCACTATCTGAGATGGATTATATTAACCCTGCATCGAGAAACTTTTACAACTCTTCCTTTACTATGTCCTTGAGGGTTGGGTTCATTCGCCTCTGAGGTTTGCGCACAGGTTTTCATCCATCCTTGATGTAGATGTGATGAGTGCAAACAGAAGGATGAAGCCCCTTAATTTATTGATAGCTCCAAGCAAAAGCTTCTAAGTGCTCTCTCAAAAATTTTCACAACTTCTCTTCATGGTTGGCTAAGAGAGAGGGGTTAAACTTCAAGGTTCTAGATGGACCAAAGTATATGACTTTGAAATGTCCAGGACTTGGGTCAACTAGGCATAACTAATTCCAAGGATTACCCTCAAGTTCCTTCATAATCTCGATAAGAGGCATGGTATTGGGGGGTTGATTCTGGAAGATTTGGTCAATGAGGTCATCTTCATGAGGTTGCCCCCCTCCTATAACAACATATAGGGTATATATTGGATGGGATGTTGTATGGTACACTTCATCTTCCTCATCCTCTTCCAACAATAAGTGTAAGTCATGCTTAATAGATGGCTGAGCAGGAAGTTACAATACAACTGTTTAGGCAAATGCCCATTCTTAATGTTCATGTTCCTAATCATGCAACTTATGTAAGAATCAACAATGGTTAGCCATGGTAGTGCCAAGATGAGAGGATAACCACTGAATTTTTTTTGGGTTGGAGAACCAAGAATTTAGTAGGATACTCCTAGGAGTCAATAAAGACCGTTACATCCTCAATAGCCCCCTTAGGAGCCATTGTGGATCTATCTCCAAGTTGCAACATTGTAGTGGTCTTTCTCAAGTATTGTTGTAGGTTTAATTTCATCATGGTTTCTTTAGTCATCAGATTGATGGTTTCCCTAATATCAATCAGGCTGTGAGGGACAATGATGCCATCAATGTGCACATCTACCATTGGAGATCCAAGGTATAAATATTTTGGGCAAATCACTCTCCCCGGCATCAAATCAGATAATTGACCAATAACATTGATGGTAGGGGCATCTCTTTTTCTCCTCCTAGGGTTTTTGAAACATTTCCCTTTGATAAACTTATTTTAGATGGGAACATGCTTAATGGCTTGGATGAGGGGTATCTTAACACACAGATTCTTCAATTACCCAAGAAGTTCAGTCTCTTTTGGGGTTCGCTAGATAGAATGGATCAGTCTCTTAGAAAAAGGAGGTGGATTACTTGAGGGCTACTCTCTTCCTTTTCCTCTTCAAGTTCCTCAGGTGATGATGGAGGTTGGTTATCAAAAAGCAATCTTCCAAACCCGAGGTTGATTTCTAGAATCTCCACAACATAGGCAGGGTAAGATGTATGTCCATTGTAGACCTATTGTGATTGCTTATTATTCAAGTTCGGATTGGGTTGAGTAGGAATCTGAGGTTTCTTACGTGGAACATGATGAGTGAATTGGGGTTGAGATGGAGGTGGATTCAGTAAAGCAGTAGGTTTTATGAATTGAGACATCCACCCTTGTGATGGGTTATTCCACTAAGGATGTGGAGAAGAATATGGCTGAAATGGTTGATTGATAGGTTAGGGAGGATATTGATGTGCATAAGGCCAAGAAGGAGGTGTGGACCATGACGGATGAGTGCAAGAATACCGTGGCAAGGGTGCATTCTGCTTGGGATGGTAATAAGTGTAAAATGCATATTGCATGCCTTGTCGGTATGGATGAGGTCCTTGAGGCCTCCTTTGATTAATAAAACATAGTTTCTCAACACCACCTCCTACCCCTTGGTATACAACTTTTAATCCAAGAAAATAAGGACATTTATCTATGGCATGGTTTTCCTTACAGACTAAGCATAAATCTATGAAATTTAATGGACATTCATTTTTCAGGTGCCTTCTAGTGCACTTAAGGGAAAAATATGGCTAAGACCCTCTCTCCTTCCTCTTGTATCCTCTTGATCTGCATGGTATCCATTTACAGAGCAAAGGTATCCAACATTTAACTTTTAAAGTCCTCCAACATGTTTCCAATTTCATTGTTGATGGACGTTGTGGAGGGAGAGGAACTGATCAAAGCTTGACTAGCCCTACTCTTCTTCCTAGCAGCCCTAGAATGGTTCTTGAACATTTTTTTGATGTCTTCATAGGATCACTGATAGATGTCTCCCCGAGACAACATCTTCAGGGTTTCCACCATGTCCTCCGTGATCCATCGAATAAGAACTAACTTGAGTGATTAAGGATTAAGGGTGCATATAGCTCTCATATAATTGAGCTGGAATCTTTCCTCATAGTCCTCTAGGGATATATCAGATACAAGATTCATTCTAAAGATTTATTCTTTGGTTTACTTGGACCAATATTAGTCCATGTACTTCTTGTTAAATGCTTGTTGCATTTGAGCCCAAGTAGTGATGCTATCCCTAGGCAAACCCATAAACCAGTGAAAGGCTCCATCCTTAAGGGTAGATGGGAACAACTTCAGCTTCTGGTCATCAGAGGTATAGTCAAAGTTCCTATGGAAAACAAAAAAATCAAACATAAAAGTATCAAACTCCTTAGAGGTTAATCCATAGAAGTGAGGAAGGGAAATAGGGCTTGTATTCTTCGTTCTAGCCTCTCCATTAGTCTCTCTGATAAGAAAAACCTCATCATTCCCATTTTCAGCCATTTGGGTAAGTGAAATGGGTTGTTCTTCTTCCCCAATAATTTCTTCAAAAATATCAGGTTGTTCACCTAAGGGGTCTTCTAAATTCCCTATAATTAGAGAGGGAATTTTGCATTCACCGAAGAAGAGTGAAGATTAAGATTGGTGTAGGGGTGTTTGGTAAGAATTTTCCTTTAGTGTCTCTATTCCTACAAGGCATGAAAGAAAAATTTCTTTTTTTAGGTGATTTTTTTTTTAACTAAATGCAAAAGAAAAATAAATGCTTAAGTAGAAATAGCACTTACCTAGACACCTCCCTGACCATGACGCCAAAAAGTGGTGAGCCCTGGTATTGCACCAAGAGTGCTGCAACTCCTAGGGGCTGCCCAACTCTTTTTATCGACCCGGGGTTCGTATACAATTGGAGGTGACAATGCTATATACACAGTAGAAGGAATTATACTCATGCCACCCTCAACTAGGCCATTTAATCATTAAGGCTTCAAAACCATTCTTCTACTGGATTAGGGGGAGATTAACTACTTAAAGTGCAATTCAAAAGGTAGCTCTAATGTATAAAACTAAATTATTTTCAAATCTCACTTGTAGATGCTATCGACTTGGAAATGTTATTGGATAGATTCATGAAAGAACACCAAAGTTATGTTACCTGTAGAAAGGAAACTACACTAATTGCAATCAACCATCTAGTTATCAAATTCACTTGTAACCAGGAAATTATTCTACCTATTGATAACTCAATATTCCATGCATCATCTATCTAATTCACACTTTCATATAAAGTAATGTTCTTTCCAAAATATGAGATAAAGAAACTAATGTTATTCTCTCTTGTAGTGAACGAAAAAGGATGGCTAGAATGGCCTAGGTGTTACCTTTGATCATGGAATCCAAGCTGGGGGGTCAAACTATTTGTAAACCAACTTGCATTATGTTGAAGCCCTGAAAATCGGGTCTACAACAAGGGGGATAACCACTCGATTCGGACCTTGAAAGTAGATCCTTTTCTATTTGGGATAGTAGCTCTGACTGTGGGTAATGGGACCAGTTTCCCAATTTTTTTGTGATGATGCTAAGGGATGATGTTTTCCTTCCTAAAAGTTTTTAAAGAGAATTATTTTAATCTAGATCTAATCTAACACATACAATTTTATTCTAATGAACAGAAACATCTAATTCTAAAAAACTATGCCAGGATTAACTCTTCACTTATGCGATCTGAAATAGTTTCCAATAGCAATTGGTAATAAATATTATTCAATTGTTACGAGAAAAGAATCCATTAAAAGCAAATTGTTTCGTATAAAAAATTAGCCGAAACAATTATGATAAGCATATCGCATAATAATTTATTCATACACTCAGCATAAAAAGAATAGTTAAAACCGTACAAAAGTGAAAAAGTGATAACTGAACATTCAAGCCTTCATATATAAACAACTGAAAATAACTTATCAATTGAGGCATAAGCAGAAATCATTAAGAGATAAAAGTACCATTGATAATAAGTCCTACTCATGAGCTTCAGTAATATAGATTTATCTTCTCATAATTCAATATCTACTAAGAGTACAAAAGTGCATTTCAGTAGCATACATTAATCATAGATATAAATAAATCTCATTCCATTCATTTATCAAAACCTCCTCAGTGAGGCAAAAGTGCATGTTCTGAAGAACTGCTTTTGATAAATTTCTGTACCCCTCTCTAAATACATGAGAGGGGTTTAAATACTACTAAGTAAAGACTAAAAATAGTTATTACAAAAATATAAGAGGAGGTTTAAATGACCATCCTCATCTAAAGCAAAAATAAATTGAAATTAAATTGAAACTGTATCTAAAGATCAACTATGCATTTATTCTCTTAAGTCGAAAGTATCCAGCATCGGCTTCAGGAGTGTCGGTTGGCTGACCTCCGATTTTAATTGTCCTATGAAAAAGGAATCAGGAAGCGCTGGCACTAACTTCTCAGCGGAATTTTTAAGGCACTTCAGAGTCATACACTGACTGTGTGGTTTCACCAAATATTGCTAGTAAGTGTCCCATTTTAACTTAGTTAAATTTTTTATTGATTCTGCCTTTTCTTCAACTTTCTGTCTCCAACTTGTTTGCAGTTGCTGCATTTTTGGGAGAAATCTTGGAGTGGTTTCCGATATTAGGTTGGCTCTGTGCAGATTTTCATTGGCACAGTCAATGATATTGCTTACTGTTGTTGCTTCTTCTTCTGCTGCCTGTTATGCTTTTTTGATCTGTGCATCCCATTTATTAAACAACATTTCTTTGTGGGATTCATTGATCTTGGGAAACCCTGCTTTCTTGCCTTCCCCTGATTCCTACCAATTCAAATAGTCAGATAATTTCTTATAAATTAAATCATAATCAAGTCGCAAATCTATGGCTTGAATTGTAGAAATTTTTGAATAATTTAACACATATTCAACAGAGATTATCCTGATCATGTACTATTGCGGAATACATACACAATACATAAGCTCCTCTACGTTGATCATCAATATAGCAACATCAATAACAATAAAACATCAAGAGCATTCACACATTAACACAGTATGTAACCCGGGAAAGCATCTCGCTAAAAACCCCAACTATCTGTATATTAATGATTGAGGACATGTAACATTACAAAGTACAATGCTTATCACAAGCAATCCAATACCAGCTCCACCTGTTACAGACAATATAGCTCAGATCTGATCTCCAAATCTATTCCACTGCTTGTCTGCCTCCACTGCTCAATACCTGCTCAAGAACTGATGAGAATGGCTCACCAAACTCGTATTTCACCTCAAAATAATCACTCACACTTTGTTGGACGTGAGCAAAGGCTACAATACTGGGCAAATACGTGAGAAAACTCATTGGCATACTCAATCCCTTGATTGTACAAGATCTGGTGCACAACTATAGTCACAACTGATAGAAATCTGATTCTCTACCACCTGTCCCTGTTGAACTGAACATGCACTGACATGCAACTGAGTTAACTGATGTATTCATTAGTTTCATCATGAGTTAATAATTAGTTTAACAACTCATCATTAGTCTATTTGCAGTTAGACTAATTACAACTAGTTTAACTAAGTCAAATTGAACACAACTCCATCAACTCTACAATCAACTCCACCAAACTCAACTGATTGAGTTCTAACTGAAGTCATGCATGCAACAACTCAACTGACTCATAATAAAAGCGTATTTCCTTCTGACAGCTGCATGTGCCACCTCTGTAGCTCAAACTGAAGTGCTCCAAGAGAATAAGATCAAGTTTATAGTCCAAATATTATTATGAGACAATAATATTTGACTTTTCTATTTTTGACAGCCAGTCTAAAAATAGACTTTGATCACTCACATTGTGATCACTCACACTTTGATCAAAAATAGAAGTCCATCTATTTTTCCCAACTTGACCAATCATCCATAAACAGCAACCTGCAATCCATAGACATGACCCATATGTCTAAAAATAGACATAGGTTAAAAATAGACTTGCGCCAAAAATAGCATGCGGGCCCACTTAGTGAAGGCGACTCTTTTCACTAAGCTCCATCATCTTGTTGCAATCTCAACACTCTCTCTCAACAAGATATGGATTATCAGCAACCCCATCCTGCCTCGGTGGTACTCGAATTTTCTCCTGGTGAGAGCCTTCGTCAGAATATCAGCATCCTGATCCTCCGTTGGAATGTACGAAAGTAACATGATCCTCCGCTGCACACAATCTCTGATATGATGGTACCTGATGTCAATATGTTTAGATCTATCATGAAATACAGGATTAGCCGAGAGTTTAATGCAACTCTGGTTATCACAGTAAATCATAGTAGGATCCAAATGAGAACCGAACAAACCAACTAGGATCTTCCTCATCCATATAGCCTCCCATGCAGCCAAACTTGCTGCCATATACTCGGCCTCCGCAGAACTGAGTGCCACGGATCTCTGCTTCTTGTTGTACCAAGAAACTGTTGTCGATCCGATACTGAAGACCCCTCCTGATGTGCTCTTTATGTCCGTTGGGCTCCCTGCCCAATCTGCATCCGTGAAGCCACATAGCTTCACCTCATCCTCCTGTCTGTACCACAAACCATATCCCGATGTGCCTCTGAAGTAGCGCAATACATGTTTGCCCGCCTTCCAGAAGAGCTTGGTAGGATTAACCATAGCTTGTGAAAGCTGGTTAACTGCATAGCATATATCGGGTCGTGTATTGACCAAATACATCAACAACCCCACCAACTGTTGATAAACAGTGGCATCCACTTCTTCTCCCGAAGTGGCATCCTCCTTCCTCCAACCTCCAGGAAGAGGAGTATCAACAGGCTTGCAGCCATGCATGTTGAACTTCTCCAGTATCTCTCGAGCATACCTTCCCTGAGAAACAAATATTCCACCACTGCGCTGCTATATTTCCAATCCTAGGAAATAGTGAAGGAAGCCCAAGTCCTTCATCTCAAACTCTGTAGCAAGATCCTTCTTACATGACAGTATCAACAGCTCATCACCTGTTAGAATCAAATCATCAACATACAGTACAATGATAAGTAACTTACCCTCCACCACAATCTAGTATAGGTTAGGATCCGCCTCGCTCTTGGAGAATCCAAGTCCTGTGAAATAGCTGTCTATCCGTGTGTACCAAGCACGTGGTACTTTCTTCAACCCATACAGCGCTCTCTTGAGCCTTCACACATGCGACTCGCTGCTGAAGACCTCAAAGCATTCGGGCTGCTCAATGTACACCTCCTCCTCAATGACTTCATTGAGGAACGCAGTCTTCACATCCATCTGATGAATGTGCCATCCCATCTGTGCTGAGAGAGCAAGAATCGTCCGTATGGAAGAATACCTTGCGACAGGTGCAAAGGTCTCCTCATAATCGATCCCCTCAATCTGTGAAAAGCCTCGGGCAACAAATCTTGCCTTGTACTTCTCCACACTCCCGTCAGCTGCCTGCTTGACCTTGTAGATCCATCTCGAACCCACCATTGATTTCCCTTCCGGTCTAGGAACAATCTCCCATGCACTGTTTCTGACAATAGAATCATACTCTTCCACCATGGCGTCTACCCATGGGGGATCCTCGATAGCTTCCTCGAAAGAGGATGGCTCAGTCACAACACACTTGCTCATAAGAGCCATCTATCCAGTGTACCGATCAGGTGACTGTCTCTACCTGTGTTGGGCTGTAGGTGGTCCTACAACTTTCTCTGCATCTTGAGCCAGTCGCTCAGCTTCTATCAAGCGCTTTCGCCCTCTGATGGTTGGCGCTGCATGAGTGGTCTCTTCCACTCCATGAACCTTGTCCTGTGGCTGATCCACGTCCTGAAACTCATCCTTAGGAACTAATAGCTCCTCATCTGCATGCAAGTGTAGCTCCCTCTCAAGCGAACACTTCATGGCTTTCTCCTCCTGAAATTTTATATCCCGTCGCACAACAATTTTACCATTGTCTGGCAGATACACATGATAGTTTCGGGGCGTATCAGTGTACCCCAAAAATATCCCAACCTCTGCGGTCGGCTCCAATTTCTTCCTGGCATCCTTCGTCACATGTATGTAAACGTTAGCACCAAAAATCCTCAAATGAGAAAGATCAGGCTTCTTACCAGAATAAGTCTCCTCAGGTGTACTCATGCCAAGTATCCTCTGAGGACAACGGTTCTGCACATAAACTGTTGTATTGCATGCTTCCGCCCACAAGTGAAGGGGTAGGCCCTGATCATGCAACATTTCCCGTGCAGCACCCACAATCGTTCTGTTCTTTCGCTCAGCTACCCCGTTCTGCTATGGGTTATTGGGAGCTATGAGCTCTCTGTGAATCCCTTCTGCCTTGCAGAAATCCTTGAACTCATCCGAGATGTATTCACCACCATTATCGCTCCTAAGAGCCTTCACCTTCTTCCTCGACTCCTTCTCGACCAGTTCTTTGAATTCACAGAACTTTGAATATGTCTCGCTCTTCTTCTGCATGAAGAAGATCCAGCACTTACGAGAGATATCATCAACAAAAATCACATAATACCTGTGTTTTTCTGTCGAAGAAACTGAGAAAGGTCCACACACGTCTGTGTGAATTCTCTCAAGGATCGTCGTGGCACGACTATCCTTCTCGTGAAAGGTGGCTTTCACAAACTTCCCCAAAGTACACCCCTTGCACTGATCTGACTGCGCAAGTGTGCCTTTAGGAAGCCCTGTAGTGATCTGCTGCAGTATCTTCAAGGCTCCATGGTGAAGGTGACCCAGTCTCCTATGCCACAATCTCGATGTGCACTCCAAGATCTTTGTCCTCCAGATCAGAGAACAAATCTCTATCTCCTGTCATGTGAAAAGACGCACCACTGTCTAAGAACCACACGGATCCCATCACACTTGAAACCAAGCATGCGATCAATGAAAAATCAAGCTCAAACTGAGAAGCTAAGGCCTCTCCCCCTGTAGATCTAGCAGCTTGCTTGTTCTTCTTCTTCTGCGGACAATTTGTGGCATAGTGTCCGTGCTGGTGACAGTGAAAACACTTCACCTTGGACATATCCTGCTTCTTGCCTTTCGCACCAGACTGAGAAGCTTTCTTGCTCTTCCCTTTCTTTGCTTTGGCAGCCAAAGCACAATTCTCTTCATCATCTCCCTTTGACGAAGATCCGTCCCTGGTACTCCGCCTGATCTCCTCCTGCACAAGATCTGACCATAGTCTTTCCCATCCTGGCAATTTCTCCCGACCATTGACAGAGTCCTGATAGGAATTCCAACTCTTCGGAAGACCAAGGAGAGCCAAGCTCACCAAGTCCTCATCATCGACAGTAACCCCCACACTTCCCAGCTCATCTCGACACTGAGTGAACTTCGTGAGATACTTGGGAATACTGTCACCCTTCTCGCATTTGATGTTTCTGAGTTTATCTTTGAGCGCCAGCTTCCTCTGATCGCTCTTGCTTTGGAATAATTTTGTTAATGATTTCCACATCAAATATGGAGTAGCCTTTCCATGGAGGCTGGACACAATGTGGTCCTTCACGCCCTCCAACAGAATCGTTCGACATTTTGCGATCTTCTTTTGCCAAGCATCAGCTTGAGTAGCATCAGTAGGCTTTTGGATATCCGTATCTATGAACTCCTTCAGCCCATTATCATCCAATACTGCCTCCATCCTGTCCTTCCATGAAATATAGTTTGAGCTGCCCTCAAGAGTATACTCCAATCGCAATTCGTTGAAAGACATTGCTGCGTTGTCACCAAGAAAACACTGCTGCAAATTTGAATTCCACCAGCAACCAACTCAACCGCCTCGGATCTAAGATTCGTGAGAACACAATATTTCTCGTACAGAGATTGACTATATGGGCATTCACCGGATATCTCACCTTCCAAAGGAAGGATGAATCCAGAGGCTACCTGGCCCGATTACAGACTCTGCCTGAAGAAATAGAATGTAAACATTTCCTGAATAGTAGATCTGATGATCAACAGCTCCGATACCATGTAGAAACTTTTTCTACAAATCAACTAGCTCTGATACCATGTAGAAATTTTTGAATAATTTTACACATATTCAACAGAGATTATCCTGATCATGTACTATTGCAGAATACATACACAATACATAAGCTCTTCTATGTTGATCATCAATATAGCAACATCAATAACAATAAAACATCAAGAGCATTCACACATTAACACAGTATGTAACCCGGGGAAGCATCTCGCTAAAAACCCCAACTATCTGTATATTAATGATTGAGGACATGTAACATTACAAAGTACAATGCTTATCACAAGCAATCCAGTACCAGCTCCACCTGTTACACACAATACAGCTCAGATCTGATCTCCAAATCTATTCCACTGCTTTCCTGCCTCCACTGCTCAATACCTGCTCAATAACTGATGAGAATGGCTCACCAAACTTGTATTTCACCTCAAAATAATCACTCACACTTTGTTGGACGTGAGAAAAGGCTACAATACTGGGCAAATACGTGTGCAAACTCATTGGCATACTCAATCCCTTGATTGTGCAAGATCTGGTGCACAACTATAGTCACAATTGATAGCAATCTGATTCTCTACCACCTGTCCCTGTTGAACTGAACATGCACTGACATGCAACTGAGTTAACTGATGTATTCATTAGTTGCATCATGAGTTAATAATTAGTTTAACAACTCATCATTAGTCTATTTGCAGTTAGACTAATTACAACTAGTTTAACTAAGTCAAACTGAACACAACTCCATCAACTCCACAATCAACTCCACCAAACTCAACTGATTGAGTTCTAACTGAAGTCATGCATGAAACAACTCAACTGACTCATAAGAAAAGCATATTTCCTTCTGACAGCTACATGTGCCACCTCTGTAGCTCAAACTGAAGTGCTCCAAGAGAATAAGATCAAGTTTACAGTCCAAATATTATTATGAGACAATAATATTTGACTTTTCTATTTTTGACGGCCAGTCTAAAAATAGACTTTGATCACTCACACTTTGATAAAAAATAGAAGTCCATCTATTTTTCCCAACTTGACAAATCATCCATAAACAGCAACCTGCAATCCATAGACATGATGCATATATCTAAAAATAGACATAGTCTAAAAATAGACTTGCGCCAAAAATAGCCTGCAGGCCCACTTAGTGAAGGCGACTCTTTTCACTAAGCTCCATCATCTTGTTGCAATCTCAACATGACTTGTGATTTTGTCACTCATTTTGCAGTGAGAGTTCCATCGCAATATTCATTGGCAAAGCATTTCCTGTTGTTGCAAGAGTTGATCATTTAGGGAAAGGGCTTCTATGACAAATTATGCAACTTTAGGGTCATCTTTGTGCATTTCTAACATGGCTTGTAAATGCTGTTCTTTTTCAGCCAGACTGCTTTGATAACCCAGCTACATTTGCTGGAAGTCCTGTTGTAACTTTACCAATTTTTCTTCTGCTTCCCTGCTAATGCTGACCTGCTGTAACTATTGCTGCAAAAATAGGATTTTATCATCTTCATCTTTAAGCAATAGTTGAACTTCGGATGCTTTGCCAATAGTAGCAGAAGCATAAGCTCCTGTGATTTGGGATAATCTAGTCAAGTTCTCTGTCGGATCAGTGGTAGGGTCTTGCCAAAGGACATCCATCGGCTCTGCTTCAGGTGAGAGCATGCTGTCTAGTTTTCGCCTCTTTTTCTGTCTCCTTACCACAGCTTTGTGCTGCGGACTGTAAAACACATCTAGAGGAGGGATTTCCTCTATCTTTATTATAATTTTAGATGACGAAGCTATGGGAATGTGCTCAGTTTCTGGAGCATTGACAACTGTTTCAATCACCATTTTTGTGGTTGTCTTTGCTGGATTCTTTGGTGTTTCTATGTTTTGTTCCTCCATGTTGATCAATTCATTAAAATTTTCCCATTCTTTCTCTAGCTTTGTTCTTAATGGCTTTGTTGGCTAGATGAGGGAAGTGGGAATTTCCACCTATTTTGGCGACAACAATTGCTACTCAGGATTCTCCTTGGATTGGGCAGCATCCCTGACTGATCCTTCACTCTTGTTGTGATCGCTCCTTGACTGTCTAGACCTTTCTGGCAATTCTCTTTCAGAATTATATTTAGACTTGTCTTGCCCCGAGCTTCCACTCATGATAATGCTGGGAGTGGGTTCCCTCATTGGTTCCACACGCAATTTGTCTAATGGGACATTTGCTAATCTTTGTTCTCTGTAGAGTTTAAACTCTAGGAGTTTTGTTGGGCCAAACTAGATTTTGGGCCATGTGTAAGATGTCTCTGAGTGTGCTCTTCTACTGGAAAACATCATCGAAGAGATCATCTTCCTTAGTGAACACCTTTATTTTAAATGTCGTGGTAAAATTCTTTATCACATCAAAGGGATAAAATTGTCTCCCTAGGAACATAGGCAATCATAGACTCAACATTTTGTCTACTCCCCTGAAAGCATGACCTAGATCAAACAATGCAAAAGCTCCACATACCACAGGGAATTGCGGCCAAATTGCCCCTTTCTTGTCCTTAAGTTCTCTACTCATTCCTCCAACCCCACAGGTTTGGTAGGCTATTTCCCGGGCCATCAATTTCTTAGGAACATACAAGGGAAGTATATGAGGAGAGGCAATGCTTCTGAATACTCTGATATAAGTGAAAAATTCTTCTCCGAACCATCTTCCCACAGGGAGAATATCAATTTTGGCTTCAAGAGAAAATCTTGGGGCATCTATATTATACAACATCTTGTGAATGGGTAGCATAACTCCATGGCAGATTTTATAAAAATATGGGGTGAACTTAGAATCCCACAGTTCCTTATGGTATACATGAATGGGTAAGGGATTCTGTACCATCCATTTCCAAACCATGAGACGATATTTAGAAACAAAATAGATAGCATCCATGACATAGGTAGCTAGAAAGAAGGGAGGATAAATCCTCTAGGAAAAAATCCTTTTAGTCTGATAATTTCAAATAGCAAAGGCTAAGTTATTAGACAATATTTGGGCCCAGTCCATTATAGTGGCATTGGTGGCTGCATCTAGTAAGGGTAGCCACTCAGATGAAAACTTATTAATATCAAGTTTTCTGAATAGCCTACATAACATTGCAGCAGTGAAACAATACGGAGAAGAGAGGGAACCAGTGTTGTACATACCATTTTTGTCCTTCTTTAATGGATCTTGCTTTGCTGACCAGCTTTTGGTGCATTCCGTCAAATCTTCATTCTCCTTGGCAAATTTCTCCACGAACTGTTTGTTATAGCTATCCTGCGGCTCTGGAAAGTGATACATGCGTCTTAAATTTTGTGGTGTGAATGACCCTATAACTTCCTGGTTTTGCATCTTGAATTGCGTGTCTGTTATCTCAGCATGGTCTATCACCCATTTGACCATATCTGTATAGGGAAGTGTTTTTGGCCTCGCTGCGATACGGTGTGCAGGAATGAGCATGCAAGCTCTGTAAGTGATGCTTCAGATGACCCGCATCCATCTGCCGTACATGTAACCTCCATGACTTCCATGTTTTCTTCCTCCAACAGTCTATACATGCCTTCCCAAGTAGATATCCCTACTTCTCTGGTACATGTGGTGTTCATGAATAATGGAGTCATCTCTAATTGTTCAGAGACCAGAGCTTTTCCTTTCTTCCCCATCACGTTCTGCACACTGCTTTGTGTATTGTTCTGCGTATTGCTCCTGTAAGTTCACAAGTAGGGAACTAAGACACAATAAGAAAGATAATGAATGATGGTATATAATAAGGTGACGGGAAAGCTCTTAATTTTAAAATCACATCAAATATATCACCTTGCATGAAATAAATCTTTTGGTCAGATCTAAATCATTTCTCATAAATAACCATTAATAAACCACTAAGTTGACATTAATGCCCATAACTCAGTATCGGATGACGAGAAATATTTCATCGAACTGTGAGCCCTTTTGATCTGTGATAAAGTGATTTTGCAATTTGCTTCACAATATCGCAGATCGCAATATCGCTAATCCTTTTCGTTAACAATCATTTGCTTCATTATGCGACTGCGAGATGCGATTTGTGAGATGCTTTATCGCATTTCACAATATCGGGACGTTTTATCTTAGGTGGCAGTGCAATATATGGGATCTATGATATGAATGAATGTGGCTCGTGATCTCGCATCATCATGTTTTCACAATTCTAACAGTTTCTTTATATATGATTTCCTCTGTTACCCTTTTTTGATGCGATGTTCATCATTAAGAGAACGATTTTATTTGAGACATTTCATAATACTTAAGACTTTGCGTTTGCGGATGCTTTTCCTAGCTTTTATGGTAACGTTGCAATTCTTTATAGGGAAGCTTTAATACTTAAATTTAAATGTGTACAAAGCAAAGTGCACAAATGGAAGAGATAAGATATCTTAAGTTTATTGATTAGTGTGTTTTGATTTATTAAAAGGGAATTCTAAGTGATAGTTTTCTATTTTAGAAGGGTCCCCATTTATTTAGTGTTATTACTAATATTAAATAAAAAGGGGGGTTGTTGTTGGCCACAACAATTAGCGATTCACTAGAAAGAACCAGTTACCTCTGATTATCTTTTGAATTTTTTAAAACTTCCAAAACAGAAAAGTTTTCTGGAAAATCAAACTTTATTACAGAAATATAAAGTGCATAATTCTCTTTGCCATTAACAATATTTTGTTCCTTCCAAGTTAATTCTGATTAGTTTCTTCCCAAAGCTAGTCATTGCATTTACATCAGTCACTACTTGGTTTATAAGGATAAAACAAAGACATCTCTATAGATCAGTTTTAAGTATGCTCATTTGTCGTAGGTAGAGCCTCTACTGCCAGCAAGCGTTTATAGCCTCGACATGGTTACCTATTACCCAGCAATGATCTAGTATCCTACTTCAAGAAGTATAAAATTTTCAAAGATAAATCCACATTCACACTTATTGCTTTCATTTTCTTTTAATTCTTAAAGAACAATGTCTTGGTTTGGTGGCCAAATTTTGACAGTGCCATTCACTTGATTTATAACTTTACTCAACAAGTTGGCTCGTGATGAGATCCCTTATCTTTTGATTGAAACAATCTTGAGGCATTTCCCTGTTTTGGTATGCAGCTTGGCAATGTCAGCTAGTTATAATCTTTATGATCATGATAAGCTGACTCTTGATGAGACCTCTTATTCTTTAAGTTTATAGTGCATAGGTGGATTACTCATTGAAACTTGTAATTCCCTAAGTGGGGAGGAAGTCATTGGTTCCTTAAGAATAGCTCTAGACAACAATTATAGAGTTTTTTGAAGACAACTTTTCTAAGAGAACCTTCATTTTGTTATTGATGCTTTTTATGACGATATAAAAACAAATTCCCACTAAAGGTTGATTTTAATAAAAATTTGTAAGGTTGAAACTAGTAAAGTTTTTAGGCTTGTAGCTCTTGACTATATTTTTCAATAATAATGATTAATTTTCCAAATCAGTTCCATTTATACAAGCCAAAAAACAAAATTTACAAGAGACACTAATCTTTTTCGTGAAATCCAAAAGTAACCATTTACAACTTGTTTTATTATCAAAATAAAGCTATAAATAATAATTTACAAAAATAGAAGAGGTCATCTTCTATGGAAAGTATTTTTTAAGGATCTGTCCATTAACAGGTAAAGATTCTCTTTTCCCTGCTAAATCTTGCAACATGAAAGTCAATGGACCTATGATTTCAACAATTTGAAATGGTCCAAGCCACATCCGTTGGAATTTAGAATGTTTGCCTTTTTCTTTGTGAGCCTTATCCCATTTCAATACTAAATCTCCAATTTGAAAATCCTTCCTAGATACCATGTTTGAATCGAAAGAAGCCTTTACTAATGCTTGATGATGTGCATGGGTAATTTTGGCCTGTTCTCGTTGCTCTTCTAGCTTAAGGATCTGCAATTGTCTTAGTTGCAAAGATGAAGAAGGTGTTTCTTCAATAAATTGAACTAAGGCTAAAGAAGGAATTGCTAGATGAGTTGGGAGAACTACTTCTTTCCCATAAACTAAATTAAAGAGAGAAGTGCCAATGGAAGCCTTTTGAGTTATTCGATCTACCCAAAGAGCATACATCAAAGATTTGTGTCAATTTCTATGATTCCGATCAATAGTTCGCTTAATGATTCTGATTAGGTTTTTATTTGTTGATTCAACCAACCCATTCCCTTGTGGGTAATAATTGGCAGAATACTTAAGTTTAAAACCTCTTTTAAGTGCAAATTCAGTCATAGCATTGCCAGAAAAATATGATGCATTATCAAACATTAAAGCAGAAGGTAAGACAAACCTGGTAATTATGAATTGACCTATGAAATCGATGATATGTTCAACATTAGGTGTCTTGAGAGGAACTGCTTCTACCCATTGAGTAAAATAATCTGTAGCAGTAAGGATGTACCTATGCTGTTTACAAGAGTGAGGAATGATCTCACCTATTATATCCAATCCCCATTGCTCAAATGGTTGGTTGATATTAACTGGTTGCAATGGCAATGATGGTTTCTTCTATCTTCTAGTAGCAGTTTGAAAAACTTGACATTTAATTGTATAGTTGTGTGCATCTTTAAATAAAGTAGGCCAATAGTATCCTGCGCGCAAAATTTTGTGTGTTGTTGCATCTCCTGCATAATGTCCACCTGTTGTTCCATCATGGAGTTCCTGCAATACTTTTTCAGCTTCAGATTTCTCAAGACATTGAAGAAGAATAGAATCATAATTCATCCTAAAAAGTACATCGTTTACAAGTTGATATTTCTTAGCTTTCAATCTTAGGGCTCTTTTCTTTGTATGATTCAGATTTGAAGGAGCATATCCATTTTTTAAATAAAACATGATATCAACATATCTCGATTCAATATCGTTTAGGCTTACCTCAGACATTTCTACCTCTTGATTAGGAGATGGTATTTACGATATAAATGATGCTCCAGCCAACATTCTACAAAAGCCTTGACCTTTTACAATATTTGTTGGCTTGATCTCAGTGCCATAGTCTTGTAGGGTAGTGACCCAATTTGCTCTCTTTTCATCCACATCTTTCTGTACCAAGAGTTTTATTACTGCTAGAAATGGCACTATTATCTTTGTATGGGTCTTAAGAAGAAAGGGTCTAAAGTGTTTGATTTCTTTGAAAACTGCATAAGCTTGTTTCTCAACATCAGAATAATTTAATTCAGCCCTTGCAAGTTTGAACTAAAGAAGGCAATTGGGGCTTCCGCTTTGCCTTGATTGGCTTACATGAGTATTGCAGCATATGACTTCTCAGAAGAAAATGTATACAAAATGAAAGGATTGGAAAAATTTGGAGTTGCTATGGATGAGGCATTAACAATCGCTTGCTTAATTAGATTGAACGCTTCATATTCTGCCTAACCCCATTTAAAGAGTGATTTTTTTTTTTATCATTGCTTTTAATGGTGACACAATTCTTGAGAATTCTGGGACAAATCTTTTAACAAAATTAATTTGACCAAGGAAGGATTGCATTGCTTTCTTATTATGTGGTAAGGATATTTCAGAAATTTCCTTGATCCTATATGGATCAATATGGATTCCAGATTTAGACACTATAAATCCAAGAAGTTTTCCTTCACTTAATGCATAAAAGGACTTTTTTTGGATTAAGTGAAATCCCATACCTTTGATAACGTTGAAAGATCTGCTTTAAATATTTGAGATGATTACTACGTTTTTTAGAATATATTGTTATGTTGTCTAAGTAAATCACCATTGATTTGTTTACTAATCTCTTAAATGCAATATCCATGTCTCTTTGAAATGTGTCACCAGCATTAATCAACCCAAAAGGCATCTAATATGCATATGTACCCCATTTGGTTTTGAATGTGGTTTTTAGCTGATCATCCAGATGGACTAAGACTTGATTGTAGCCAGGGAAATAATCTAAAAAGGACATCAATTCTGATCCCGCAACTTCTTGTAATATTTGTTCCATAGTAGGCAGTGGAAATTATCCTTTTGGTAGGCTTTGTTAAGATTTTGAAAGTCAATACAAATTTGAATGTCTCCATTTTTCTTTCTGACTGGAACCAGATTGGAAACCCATCTAGAATGTCGAATGGGAAAAATAATTTTGGCTTTCAACAATTTATTGAGGTCAGACTTAATCATATTTTCCAAATTAGGATGGATCTTCCGCAACTTTTTCTGGACTGGTCTTTCATCAGCTATCATCAAGATAGTATGTTGAATGATTGAAGTGTCGTAAGTCTTAAGGTCATCATAATTCTAGGCAAAGACATTTCTATATTGCTTCAAGAGTCGAACAAAGGCTAGTTTTTCTTCTGGGGCTAGACCAAGACCTAAGTTGATATTCTGCAGCTTAGTATCCGTTCCTAGATTTACTAATTCATATTTCAGAGTTGAACTCTGAAGTTTTGAATTGGTAGACCTTTTGAATCTGTCTTTTAAATCGTATAGGTCTTCTAACTTGACTACAAATTTTGGTATGGCATTATTATCTCTCTGTTGTTGTAACTGCTCGTCATGTTGGTCCTCATCAATTATCTGATTATTGTAAGATCCTTCTGAAGTCAGGAAACTTACAATATCAGGGTTATCGTTAAAAATTATCCAGTTGGTAACATTATCAGGGATGGAGGGCCTAAAGATCAATTTGATTGAGAATCTGTCTGGGCTGTAGTCTTCTGAGGGAATGAGCTTGGAAGCTACATTAGCCAAGAGGTCATCACTAGCATTTTGGAGTCTGGGGATGGATGAAATATTGAATGCTATAAAATGTGCAGTCAGATCTTGTACTAAAGATTGATAATGCTTTAAATGACCTGATAGAAAATGTATAGTATTTTGTACATGTTTAATAAAAATCTCAGAATCTCCAAAGACTTGTAGATACTTGATGTCCAGTCTGATTGCTTTGTATAGCCCTTGCACTAAGGTTTCGTATTCTGCAGTGTTGTTTATGCAATCGAACTCGAGTCTATAGGTTAGCATGGTTTTATTCCTTTCTGGACGAATTAATACACATCCTGCTCCTGCTCCATCATTAGACTTAAAATCGTCAAAAAATAATTTCCAAAACAGATAGTTATTTATAGGACTACATACAAAATTAACGCATTGAGAACTGTATGTTTGAGAAAAATTTTCTACTTGAGACAAAACAGAATGTTCTAAATAAGGCGAAGTATTAGCATTAAAATTTCCTAAGAAATAGTCAACAAAATAGTTCCCAATTATATTGTTGTTCTACGTTATAGGTGCATTTTCTCCTTCTAGTTCTGTCACTATGTATTTTTGGTGTTTTTTATCGCTCAACCTTTATCTGATTTGGTTTACCATTGTAAGGGAGCCACATATGTGACCAGTCAGTCGCAAAGTATTCATGAAGCTTTTCAGACCAATCCCTGCTAAGAATTAAACCATAAAATTCAGGAATTTCTGCAACTAAAATATCAATGACTTGACATACCTTTGGATTCGATGAGACCCTTATCGTCAATTGATTTAGTTCACCAATTACTTCAAATTACAACCGGTCCAACTGAACTATGCTACTGCAGATTTTTGAGGTTAGACGTTTAACTTTGCACAAATTGTTTTAGGCAAAGTATTAGATGAAGCGCCTGAATCTACCAAACAATTATGCAATTTTCTATTGAAAATTTTGAAAGTAAGGAGGAATGGAGGAGTATGGGATTTTGACCTACCTCCAATTAAATCAATATCATTTGGGTCAACTTTATTTTCCATACTAGTTGGAGGTCTTCCCATTTCATGAGAAGCTTGCGAGATTACAGTGGCAGGAAGAGGTGCAACAGGTACTGCATGTAGCTCTTTCAAAAGTAGTTTCTGTTGATGCTTTAGTTTACTCAGTTCATGAAAAGTAATGTTGGCCCTAGTATTCTTCATGTCTTCAACAATATTATACTCCATCTGATCGGAAATGATTAGTGTTTTAGATGGAGTTGATGACTCAGATCAGACTGGGTTTGTTTGAGTCACTTTTGGTGATGATTTCTTACCTGCAACTTTATCCTTGGAAACCGAGCTTGCGTTCTTCTATTTAGAACTGGGTTGTGGAGGATCGAGTTGATTTCTACTTCTGGTAATGACTAGTGATGCCTCTTGATCCTCTTCATCTAGAAGAATGAAGTCTCACATTCCCTGTAGTTCTACAACCTCATCTTCATCAATAGGTTCTTCATTGGAAACTTTTTCTTCTTCTCCTTCAGATTCTGCATTTGTTATAGCATTGGGAGGCTTTGGTTTAGTTGAAGGGTTTCTCCTATAAGGCTTGTAGGGTTTCATAGAAGAAGTCTCTGCTACTTGTTTTCTAATGTCAACCATTTCGTTAGACATGGTTTTTAAAACTTTTTGTAATCCTTCCAAATCAAATGGGTCCTTTAATTGATTTTTCTTAGGATCATCTCTAAAGGAAAACTTCTTATATTTTCTTTCATCAATAGCGTTTTTCTTTTTAAAGCTAAGATACACTTTTCTACCGCTATCGCTTCCTTCATGTTTTCGGCCAATGTTGGCTTGGCGGCCCTATCAACAAAGATTGCTATATTCGATGGCAAAGCAGATATGTACCTTTCACTTCGAACTTGTTCGCTAGACTTGGAAGGGGTAGGGCTTTTATTAAAGAGTTTGTTGAAACGTGAGTTGAAATATTTGATAGGTTCTCTCGATTCGGTCTTAAGATTTGATAGATCATTGATCAATGTTGCCATATACCTATCATTGCGAACTTTGTCAAGAATTTCTCTTGGAAAATGTTCCAACTAGTAATGGATCCTGATGGTAATGAAAAATACCAGGACCCAGCCGCTCCTTGTAAAGTATATGGAAAAAGTCTAACAACAGTGTCTTCATTTGTAACTCCATTTAAATTTATTGATAACATAAAATTATTTATGTGTTCTTCTGCTAGCATCCCTGTTTTAGGATTAAACTTGGGCTACCATTTCTCAAGATGGGCCGGTAATTGACTCAAGGGTGCAGGCATTGAGACTACCCCTGGATTGTTCCATGGGTTTTGAGCCATTGTTGAACTACTAACAGAGGAAAGCGCAGATGAAGTTCCTTGTGGTTGGGATGAAGATGTCGAAGTTCCAGTACTTTGTCGAACAACGATATGAAGTGGAGGAGTGGATGGCTGACTTTGCAATGGAGAAGATGAAATGGATGATGATGATGAAAGAGTCTCACTATCAGACCCTTGAGGTGTCTTCCTTGTTCTTTTCCTTTTAGGCAAAGGTAATTCGGTTGGTTCAATACCAATATTTTCACTTTGTAATCTGGTAAGAGGATGAGAAGGAATATATTGCAAAGTCACACTACCTTGAGATAATTTAGATTTCTGCGGTGATATGGAAAATCCTTGAAGTTTATGGATCAAAGACTGAACTTCAGGGGGTTCTATAGTAGATTTATCTGAAATGTTTGGTTTGCGGTGCGGTAGTTGTTGTTGTTTTCTCAACTTCTCATTTAAGTTTTAAAGACTCAGAATGGGTTTTGGATTTAGATTTACTAGCCATTCACATTTTGGGCCCTCCTTCTAGCGCCAAATATGTTGAAGCCCCAAAAATTGGGTCTACAATAAGGGGGATAACCACCAGGTCCAGACCTTGAAAGCAGCTCCTTTTATGTTTGGGATAGTGGCTCTGACTGGGGGTAATGGGACCAGTTTCCCAATTTGTTTGTGATGATGCTAAGGGATGATGTTTTCCTTCCTATAAGTTTCTAAAGAGAATTCTTTTAATCTAGATCTAATCTAACACATGCAATTTTATTCTAATGAACAGAAACATCTAATTCTAACAAACTATCCTGGGATTAACTCTTCACTTATGTGATCTAAAATAGTTTCCAACAACAATCGGTAATAAAGATTATTCAATTGCTACGAGAAAAGAATCCATTAAAAGTAAGTTGTTTCGTATAACAAATTAGCCGAAACAATTATGATAAGCATATTGCATAATAAGTTATTCATACACTCATCATAAAAAGAATAGTTACCACTGTACAAAAGTGCAAAAATGATAACTGAACATTCAGGCCTTCATATATAAACAACTGAAAATAACATATCACTTGACACATAAGCAGAAATCATTAAGAGATAAAAATACCATTGATAATAATTCCTACTCATGAGCTTCAACAATATAGATTTATCTTCTCATAATTCAATATCTACTAAGAGTACAGAAGTGCATTTTAGTAGCAGACATTAAACACATATATAAATAAATCTCGTCCATTCATTTATCAAAACCTCCTCAGCAGGGCAAAAGTGCATGTTCTGAAGAACTGTTTTTGATAAATTTCTGGACCCCTCTCTAAATACATGAGAGGGGTTTAAATACTACTAACTAAAGACTAAAAATAGTTATTACAAAAATATAGGAGGAGGTTTAAATGACCATCCTCATCTAAAGCAAAAATAAATTGAAATTAAACTGAAATTGTATCTAAAGATCAACTATGCATCTGTTCTCTTAAGTCGCAAGTATCCAGCATTGGCTTTAGGAGTGTCAGTTGGCCGACCTCCGATTTTAATTTTACAAAAATGGAATCAGCAAGTGCTGGCACTAACTTCTCGGTGGAATTTGTAAGGCACTTCAGAGTCATACACTGACTGTGTGGTTTCACCAAATATTGCCAGTAAGTGTCCCATTTTAACTTAGTTAACTTTTTGATTGACTCTTCCTTTTCTTCATCTTTTTGTCTCCAACTCGTTTGTAGTTGCTGCGTTTTTTGGGAGAATCCTAGAGCGGTTTCCGATATTAGGTTGGATCTGTGCATATTTTCATTGACACAATCAGTGATATTGCTTGTTGTTGTCGTTGTTGCTTTCTCTATTGCATGTTCTGCTTTTTTGATCTATGCATCCCATTTATTAAACAACATTTCTTTGTGGGATTCATTGATCTTGGGCAACCTCGCTTTCTTACCTTCCCCTGATTCCTGCCAATTCAAATAGTCAAAAACTTTCTTATAAATTAAATCATAATCAAGTCGCAAATCTACGACTTGACTTGTGATTTTGTCACTCATTTGGCAGTGAGAGTTCCATTGCGATATTCTTTGGCAAAGCGCTTCCTGCTGTTGCAAAAGTTGATCATTCAGGGTAAGGGCTTTGTGACAAATTCTACGACTTTAGGGTCATCTTTGTGCATTTATAACATGGCCTCTAAATGCTATTCTTTTTCTGCCAGAATGCTTTGATAACCCAGCTGCATTTGCTAGAAGTCCTGTTGTAACTTTACCAATTTTATTCTGCTTCAAGGCTAACGTTGGCCTGCTGTAACTGTTGTTGCAAAAATAGGATTTTATCCTCTTTATCTTTAAGCAATAGTTGAACTTCAGATGCTTTGTCAATAGTACCAAAAGCATAAGCTCCTATGATTTGGGATAATCTAGTCAGGTTCTCTGTCGGATTAGTGGTAGGGTCTTGCCAAAAGACATCCAGCGGCTTTGCTTCAAGTGAGAGCATGTTGTCTAGTTTTCACTTCTTTCTCTGTCTGTTGACCATATCTTTGTGCTGCGGATTGTAAAACACATCTAGAGGAGGGATTTCCTCTATCTTTATTATAATTTCAGATGATAGAGCTATGGGAATGTGCTCAGTTTCTGGAGCATTGACAACTATTTCAATCACCATTTCTGTGGTTGTCTGTGCTAGATTGTTTGTTGCTTCTACGTTTTTCTCCTCTGTGTTGATAAATTCAATAAATTTTTCCCATTCTTTCTCCAGCTCTGTTCTTAATGGATTTTCTGGCTGGATGAGGGAAGTCGTAATTTCCACCTGTTTTTGCGATAACACTTGCTGCTCAAGGTTCTCCTTGGATTGGGCAGTATCCCTGACTGATCCTTCACTCTTGTTGTGATCACTCTTTGACCATCTAGACCTTTCTGGTGATTCTCTTTCAGACTTAGATTTAGACTTGTCTTGCCCTGAGCTTCCACTCATGCTAATGCTAGAAGTGGGTTCCCTCATTGGTTCCACATGCAATTTGTCTAATGGGACATGTGCTAATCATCATTCTCCGTAGAGTTTAAACTCTTCGAGTTCTGCTGGGTCAAACTAGATTTGTGCCATGTGTAAGATGTCTCTAAGTGTGCTCTTCTACTGGAAAACGTCATCGAAGAGATCATCTTCCTTAGTGAACACCTTTATTTTAACTATTGTGGTAAAATTCTTTATCACATCAAAGGGATCAAACTGTCTCCTGGGAACTTAGGCAATCATAGACTCAATATGTTGTCTACTTCCCTGAAAGTGTGACCTAGATCAAATAATGCAAAAGCTCCACAAACCACAAGGAATTGCGGCCAGATTGCCTTTCTTTTTCTGAAGTTCTCTGCTCATTCCTCCAACCCCATAGGTTTGGTAGGCTATTTCCTGGGCCATCAATTTGTCAGGAACATACAAGGGAAGTATATGCGGGGAGGTAATACTTCCGAATACTCTAATATAAGTGAAAAATTCTTCTCGAACCATCTTCCCAGAAGAAGAATATCAATTTCAGCTTCAGGATAAAATCTTGGGGCATCTGTATCATACAACATCTTGTGAATGGGTAGCATAACTCCATGGAAGATTTTATAAAAATATGGGGTGAACTTAGAATCTCACAGTTCCTTATGGTAGACTTGAATGGGTAAGGGATTCTGTACCGTCCATTTCCAACCCATGAGAGGAAATTTAGAAACAAAACAGATAGCATCCATGACATAGGCAGCTAGAAAGAAGGGAGGATAAATCCTCTGGGAAAAACTCCTTTTAGTCCGATAATTCCAAATAGCAGAGGCTAAGTTATCAGACAATATTTGGGCCCAGTCCATTATAGTGGCATTGGTGGCCGCATCCAGTAGGGGTAGCCACTTGGATGAAAACTTATTGATATCAGGTTTTCTGAATAGCCTACATAACATTGCAGCAGCAAAACAATACAGAGAAGAGAGGGAACCAGTGTTGTACATACCATTTTTGTCCTTATTTAATGGCTCTTCCTTCGCTGACCAGCTTTTGGTGCATTCCACCAAATCTTCGTTCTCCTTGGCAAATTTCTCCATGAACTGTTTGTTATAGCTAGCCTGCGGGCTCTGGCAAATGATACATGCGTCTTAAATTCTGTGGT